>CADDXX010000325.1:895861-935388 GCA_902810485.1 Alauda arvensis
ACGGCCCCGATTCGGCCCCGGCTCGGCCGCACTGCGGGGTCATCGCCCGGGACCGCGCTGTGGGTACATCACAGGGACCGCTCGGGCCGGCCCTGCCGAGGGGCCGGGATGCCAAAAGCACTGAGCAGCACGGGGCACAAGCCCTGGTTCTGGAATGGGCTGAGCCAGGTCAGCTCTGTTCTGGGATGAGGACCAACTCTGTTGCTTGCAAAACGTAGATGTTGCTGTGGCAAATCCTTGGACTTTGCACCAGGTGCTTTAAGGCCACCCCGGCACCTGGCAAAGCAGTGCAGAGCCTTCTTCAATTAAAAAAAAAACCAAAAAAAACCCCTGTTTTTTCACTACTGAGATTACAAAGCAGAAAGGCTTTGATTTGTACACATTTACCTTTCAGCAAGTCAGATGGCAAGAAACTTCTGCAGGCATCAYCTGAAGCAGAAACCCTAAGAAAGGTGTCTCTCACTCACCTGTCTGAGATGCCTCATTAAAGGCTAGATATGTGTCCAGTGTCTGAGGAGCAGAGAAATACTTCTGAGGTTGAACTGACAATTCCAAACCTGCTGGTCACCTCTGTTATATCAGTGCCATGTCAGAAGACAACATTTCAGAGAGGTCAATTAGTTTCTTTGCATGTGTGAAAGTGGCACATCAAAATTACTTACAGAATACATTAAGTATAAAAAAACCCCCAGGAAGCGCTGTCAGAATCTAACCCCGCACACCCTCAGCAGATTTGAAGAGAACACAGAACCTGGAGGAGTAGCTGACAGACCAGATGAGTGTCCTGCCACTTTCAGCAGGCTGGAAAACAGGCAGACAGGGACTTATCTCAAAATCAGAGAAAAACGCCTTGGAAGGGTCCTCAAGGATCCCCTGGTCCAGCTTTTCCTGGCAAAAAAAAAAAAAGGAAAAAAAAAAAAAAAGAAAAAAAAAAGTGACTTCATGAGTTCAGCAAAATGCCAAGTTCTGACGTTCTGCCGCTGGGTAGGAACAACACCATGCACCAGTACAGGCTGAGGGGGCACCTGGTGGACAGGAACTTTGCAGATCTGGGGTCCCAGTGGACACTGTTGAACATGAGCTGGACCTTTGCACTCAAGAGCACCCTGGGCTACCTTAGGGAAAGTGCTGCCAGCAGAGTGAGGGAGGTAATCCTCTGCCAAGAGTGACGTGCCAAAAAGGAGCTGGAGCATCTGTCATTCGAGGAGAGACTGAGGCAGCTGGGACAGCTCAGTCTGGAGAAGAGAAGGCTCAGGGGGATCTTCTCAGTGTGTRTGAACACCTGAAGGGAGGGTGCAAAGAGGATGGAGCCAGGGTCTTTTCAGTGTGCCCAGTGAAAGGGCAAGAGGCAGTGGGCATAAACAAACACAGATACAAATACAGTTTAACTCCCTTCCTATAGAGGAATAGGTACACAAACAGGAACCTTTGTAYCTGTGCAGACAGGCTGTACAGTKAAAGTAGCACAGCAGAAATACACCTGATAGGAGGAGGTTAAGAGCTGTGAAAATCAGGTGTATATTCTTCATTAAACAGTCATTCTGAAATACCTTGGGATGTTACATGTTGGTTGTAGGTGCAGAAGAACAAGCTCACATACATCAGTTGTGACAAATAGGGTGTTGATCTCCATTTTGCAAACTGTCTGGAACAAACAGATAAATCACTGTTAACTGTGGTATTTCTACACTTCTRTGTTTAGCTATCACAGCTCTTTATATGTTTATTTCCTGGTTTTATTTTATCCATTAAACTATTTCTCTTCCTATAAAGGGGTAAACTGATAAGAGAGCTAAAGGCCTTGTAATATTGGAGGAAATTGTGTATTTTCATTATATGCATGGTAAATTTTCATTAACTGAGTAGTGAGTCTGAAGTGATCTATGTATCCAGGTAAGACAAGGCCTCAAGCATCTTAACATTCATTAAAGGTTTTTGTGTTTGTTTTCACCTTTGTTTGTTTGTTTGTTTGTTTGTTTAGGTTGTACTTTTAGGGCATGATTTAGAGAAGGACATGAGATGCAAGGCACTATTGTGAGCAGGACACAACCAGTACAATGGTGCAACAGTCACTGCCAGGCTTTCCTCGGGCTGGGCAGTGGTTAATGCTTTGTGGTTTTTCCAAGTGAACTAACACAGAAGCACAAATGAGGGCMCTGGGAAGTCCAGCTGCCTCTCTCCAGCAGCACTCAGCTGTCCCAGAMCCTGCTGCTCTGCATCCACCCCATCTGAAGTCCACACTCCCTCCCTGCCTCTGCAGCCTTTGGTCAAACTGGTTTGGGACAAGAAACCAAAAAATTCCTTCTCACTGAGAAACTAAATAAATGAATAGGAAGGGTCCTATTCTGCTGGGGCTGTCTGTCTCAGGATTTGGGGATATAGGAACTCCRGGTGTTTGATGGCTCTCTGTGAGTACTGACCCTTCTGCACACATCACAGAGCTGTCCATGCAAACATCCACCTCTAGTCAGGCTTCTTTCAAAGGTCCCGTAAGGAGAATATTCCTCTTCACAGCCATCCCAAATCATCCAATTTTGATTTTAAAAAGAACCTATTTCTTCAGGCTAAAAATGAACATGGAGGGCTGCTTCTTGCATAGGATGCTGCAATGCTGTGAGGTTTATTTTAAGGAGGGATCTAGTTGGTTTTTCCAGTCCCTATAGCATGGTCATAGAGAAAACAGAATGAGACTGTGCCCAGAGGCATACAGCTAMAGGATGGTTGTGAAACCCTCATCCTGGGAGCTTTTCAGGGGACCAGACAAGACCTTGGGCAACCTGAAGTAACTGGGAAGCTCTCCCTGCTGTGACACAGGACTGTAGGATGACTGCAGGTGAGCTCCGGARATCCTCTCCACCCCACATTACAAGTCAATGATACACAGGCTGATTGAGTGTGGCACAAGCTGACCCAAGCGCACAAAACAGCTGGGGAGGGAGGCACAGAGTGCCACAGCAGTGCTGTCCAGAAATAGGCTCTGAACCACCCATACCTTCTGTGCAGCCAGCCATGTTTGCATTAAATTGCAATATGCCCTCTCCCCATTTTTAACCACAGCTTTGTCAGGAGTTTGTTTTATCCCTGCATTCTAATAAAATTCTAATGACTTTTAACTCCAAGAAGGATCCAATTTAATCCCAAGTACTGGTGACCAATGAGACAGATTCGTCCAACTTCAGCTGAATATTTCACCTGCAATGCTCCCTTAATTTGTCTGAATTGTTTTGAAAGGGACCACACACTAAAGCTTTAGGAAGTCAGACTGAGGTGTTCTGGGATAAATTTCTGTGACCGAAAAAATCCTCAAATCAGCATGAAGATTACTGACTAATGGCTAATGATTAACTTAGGGATTCAGCTGAGCCTTAATGATAAATTAAAAGCTTCTCTTGAGCAGTGCATACCTTACTTTTTTTTTTTTTTTTTAAGATGAGAACCTAACTAGATCTACAATAACGTAAGAGAAATTAGGACTGGCACACAACAGGATTTCAGCATTCAGCCAGGAAAAGCTTTAAACTTTTCACTTCAGGGCTCTAAGAAGTGATCAGTTTCTGCCATCCCAGGCTTGCTGGGATCCTTGTTCAAACCGCAGTGCTGCGTGCCTAATCYGCAGCCCCAGCTCGRCAMGCAKCTATTGCTAATGCAGCTCTTACTTRAACCAGATCTGGATCACTTCATCCCTCCCGGATGCAGCTGCTTGACACGGGAACAGAGTTTGGGGCTCCCCAGGCAGTGCTGCTAAAGACAGCACCCCGCAAAGCAAACAGACCCCACGCGTAATCTTGATCTCTCATGAACGATTACTCTTTTTAACGCAGATAATGGATAAAATCGTGMGTGTGTCTGTGCCTGCAGTGCCGCTTTCCGGGCACAGCAGCGCTGGTGACGGACTACATTTCCCAGGAGCCTGTTGCTCCGGAGTCTCTTGTGTCACTGCAAGGACCTTCCAGCTCTGCAGAGCCTCTCGGGCTGCTGCAGTTCCCGGTGCTGGCGCTGGAGAAACATGACCTTCAGCAGCTTGTCTCCTAAAGCAGCCCGAGCTGATCCGCGCTAGGGCCCGCTCCTGCTGCAGACACAGCCGGCAGGGTGGCTGGTTAGCCCCGGTTCATGTGAGATGCTAGATGTCACCTGCAGAAGAAGAGAGGAGCTTACCTCTTCCAGAGAGATGGCCCCGRGCCAGCAAATTCGCTCTGTCAGCCTGTGCAGCGGCTGTGGCAGAACTAGGTACAACTCACCGTGGTTTTCCGAGAGGGAAGGGGGTCAGATTTTCTTACGGGGGGCAGGGGGAACAGCAGTCCCCGGATGCCTCATTCCTCAGTGTTCTGCTCCAGAAAAATCTGCATTTCGCTGTGCTAGTTGTGGCTTTTCCATAATCTAAGCCTGGCAAGTATTTTCTGCCACCTGACCGTGGCCGGAGGGAGGGTTTTTCAGGATGAAATCTTTGCTTCGGAGACCGAAGGGCTGCAGTCATTAACTCAGTGCAGTTGCGACTAATTTAAGCTATGCACTGGCTGGGTTTCCAGAAAAAGACCAAAGAGGSAGGCAGATCTGTTGCCTAAGTTACTAGCAAGGCCTTATTCCTTCAGGAATTTCCTTTTCATRGTTAATGAAGGTTAATCAAAGAAAAGTCTACTCTTAAGTTTCTGGTCACAGTGGAGATGCCTATAAAAATGGAGCTGGAAAATTGCTTGGTGAAATGTGGAATAGAAGCCCACTGGCATCTGTGTAGCCCTGCTTTGTGACCAAGTAGCTTATTTTGAATATTTTTCAGCATGTTCTTTATAATTTCTATTATAAAGAACATGCTGAARGCTCTTACAAGCAAGACAGTTACATTGCTCTAAGGATTTGTAAGTTCTCAGTCTTTGCTAATCTTTAAACACGAATACCAAACTTAATGCACAAATAGACTATAAACCTGCTGAGGCTTTGAGCAGTGACTGCCTTCCCCTGGCTGTCCTGCTTGGGAAGGACCCTGCTGTGTCACAGAGGTGTCCAAACAAAGACAAGCCCTGCTCCTGGTCCCAGCCTGGGAAGGTCCATCACCAGCACTCCTGGCCTGGAACTGAAATGAGGGGCACCAACATGTATCCATACTGTTTCAGGAGCAGCCCTGGGAAACTGAGATCAACTTGGATCTCCTTCACTGGCCAYCAGTTATTTCAGTGAGAGAAATAACAGGCTAGACATGATTTTTGTGCCAGTATATGCTTTAGGGTGGTTTGTAGGACACATATGTAGGTAAGTTTGTGGGGCCTGAATGTGTGTCTGCGTTATGATGACCTTTCTGGGGTTCTTCCTGACCATAGCACATGCTGCCACTGTGCTGGACAGAACTGGAGAGACCACATGATCGACTGAGAGGTGTGATGGGTCTGTATTCAGGGAGAGTAACTGGGAAGGTACATATATTGCATAACAAATCTAAATATGAGMGAAGGACTGGGTGTTTGACAGGAATATCATTTAGTTACTTGTGCCTAAAGCCACTTTTAACAGACCTGGATGAGAATTCTCCTTTTCTCCAGGGATCTCCTGGACCCTGCTGGGTGCAGCCCCTGCTCCCGGCCGGTGCCTGCCCATCCCCTTGGGCGCTGGCAGGGCGTTGTGGTGCAGCTGTTCCCAGCACGGGAGATCTCCTCGCCGCCGCGCTGTTATTCACGCGTGTTCCCGGCCCTTTGCCCTCAGTGACATTTCCCCTGGATCTCACGAAAACGCGGCTGCAGGTGCAGGGTGAAGCTGCGCTGCGCCGCGATGGGGCCGCGGCCGGGCCGGTGCCGTACCGCGGGATGCTGCGCACGGCGSTCGGGATCGTGCAGGAGGAGGGGGTTCGGAAGCTCTGGCAAGGAGCCACGCCGGCCGTCTACCGCCACATAGGTGACTATCTGCTCGTGAAGGGACACCATGGGTCCTGCCTTCCGTGGCCAAGCTTTTTTGAGTGAGCTTGATATAATTTCKTGTACTTTAAATATATCTGTGAGGACTTTGCAGTCTAGCCTGCAATCCCACTTTGAAACGGATGAGATTCCAGATAAATTGCGTCTCTTCCTTCCCTTTCCCAGTCCTCCATGGCCTTATTTATATTTATAAGCCTTATATTTATAAGCCTTATATTCTGGCTTCTGGGAAAACAACATGTAAGTTCTGTCATCTTCGCAGGAAGGTCTTGTTCAGGAAGTTCAGACAACTCGGAGTTCTCAGAACAGCAAATGTCTCATATGTGAAGGAAGTGGGGACAGATTAAGAAAAAAGATGGGGAAAAGGATAAGGTTGCCAAGCACAAGGGAAAAATATATGTGCTTAAAAGAAATGCATTAGAGGTTTGGCCACAAATAATAGCTTTCTGTGCTTTACTTGGAAATGCGGYGACAGCAAGAAACCTCAAAAGCACTTGAGGGGGTTTTGTGCTTGGCATCAGCCCAGAAGGAGGCGATGCAGTCCCACTCCTCAGGGTGCAGCCAAAGCTGTGCTGCCTCCTGGCAGACCTGTGGCTCAGCCAGAGAGACTTTTTGATGCTAAAACGTCCCGGCTCTCGCACTGACCCCAGGCAAACCCCTCACTTTCCCCATTCGGAGCACAAACATGAGAGCGGTGACCAGCTGACCCAGGCGAGCTCTGGAGTGTCATAAACCATAAACCATGAGCTCTGTCTCACTGTGACCTCCAGAAATGCAGACCCAAGAACTGTCTCCTGCTTTTGTTTCCCACAGTGTACTCTGGTGTTCGGATGGTTACTTATGAACATCTCCGTGACTCTGTGCTTGGCAGGGCGGAGGGTGAAAGCTTTCCTCTCTGGTAATGTTGCATWTTCTTGCATATTTATTGCTTGCTTGGGGATTGTCCTTGCTGTAGGAGCCCTACAGCCAAATCTTAGGTCCAAAATGTATCTGGTTTTAGAATRGGATTGATAAAATCTACTACAAAATRCTTGTCATGCTTAATGMTACAGGAAGGGATTTTCCTGAAATACTGAATTTTCTGATTTTACTAAATAGACCCATAAAATTAACACAACTAGTCTATTAGCTGTGGAAGAGAAAGGAAAGTTTTATATATCAGCAAGTAGTTTGGAATTTCAGGTGGGCATTCAGTTATAATACRTGGAGCATCATTCTTTACTTAYGTACTTTGCCATCCTGCCTTTAAATGTTAAGCAAAGAGGATAATGTAACCTTGTTTGGCTTTCCCCCCCTCCAGGTAAGTTTTAACCTTTTTGAAAACTGACAGAAATATTATTGACTGCTTTAACATCCTATAGCCACGACAATTATTACCTTCACTTTGGCTGTTAATGTATGAATAACCATTTACACTTGTTCCACCTGGCTTGGGCTGCTGAATTTTTCAGCTCGAGCACTGTGACTTGTGAAGATTTTCAGTGTATTCTGGAGCTCAATTTTTCTCCATTTGGCAGGAAAGCTGTGGTTGGAGGCATGTCTGCAGGTGCCATTGGACAGTTTTTTGCCAGYCCAACTGATCTGGTGAAGGTGCAGATGCAGATGGAGGGAAAAAGGAAGTTGGAAGGAAAACCGTTACGGTTGGTTCCTCTCAGAGCTCGTGGTTTATTCCCGGTTCCTGATCACTCTTTGGCCCAGAGTGTGGTTCTCTGTGGTTTTGGCCACCCCTTGTCTGCAGCTGCTCTGTCCCCTTCGACAGGGAGAGCACCTGATGGCTCTGGGCAGTGAAGAGGGAGGGGAAATCAAGACCTCCTCCCTATTCCATTCATACTCATCYTCATTATTCTGATTTATTGGTCCYAGGGACCACAAACTCATCCTCTGTGCTGCAGCACGTCTATGAGGAGGGGAGGATGCTTTCTGAAGATGGAAGAAAGCATGAGGGAAATGGCTCATTGCAGGGTGCACAGGCACAGGGAAGGCTGGCACACAGCACGGCTTGAGACTCTCCTCTAAACACCAGGACATGCTGCTCTTTGCATCCCAAACTGCTGCCATCATTTGGTGTCAYGTACATTTAGTRTTGTAACTCAGTATGAGATCTAAGGGTTGTGTGCTGTTAGGGACCAGATCRCTGCTTTGCAAGGCAACCAGTATCTCTAGTAAAATATTGTGGCATGAAAGACACAAAGACAGATCCAAAAATGGATCTGGAGGGCCAGATTCTTGCAGGTATAAATTCCTAATCTTACGTGAGGACCAGTGCAGCAAAGTACTGGAACATGCAAAGATTTCACTGGGCTGTCTACCCTCAAGTTGCATCTTGATTTCAGGTTTCGGGGTGTGCACCACGCATTTGTGAAGATCCTGTCTGAAGGAGGAGTAAGGGGACTTTGGGCTGGATGGGTACCAAATGTCCAGAGAGCTGCACTGGTGAATATGGGAGGTAAATRGAATAACTTGGCCTGCAGCACTTAACGCCTCACCAAAGCTTTAAGAAAAAGGAGTTCAGCTGCTCCCTTTGTCTTAGTGTCTTGATTACCYACACTGGGGCCCTGTTTGGAGCATCCTGCAGGTGACCATCTCTGCCTTGAGCACCTGTGTTCTGGTCCTGTGGAAATCAAATGGCTTTAAAGTAACAGTTTTTACCTGAGTTTAAGGAAAAGTGAGCCAGGAGCTGAAGGGGTCCCGTGGCCAGGAAAGCAGGGACCTCACCAGCCACAACCCAGTGCCCAAGTAAGGTGAACAGGGCAGAGCCAGCAAAGGCAGCCAGGCTTCACCAAGATCCACGTCCATAGGGAAGTGTGTGGTGACGAGGCAGGTCTGAGGCCAAGCCAGGAAGCTGAGCCAGCAACAGGACTAGTGAGGGTCACCAGATACAGCTCAGTATCATCTGTAAAGTACATCAGAGCAGATGGGAGCAGAAAGGAGGATGCATTCACATGTCTAAAGACAGGACTCAGGTGCCACAGCCCTGGGGGCAGAGTGCCAGCTGTGCTGAAGGCAGGATCTGCAGTGCAAATGCACATCCTGTGTCATGAACARCACAGACTCCTGACACTGCTGTTTTTTTCTCATTATCCTCTTTGCAGATCTGACCACTTATGACTCAGTGAAACACTTTTTGCTTCTGAACACGACACTTGTGGACAATAGTGTGACTCACAGTGTTAGCAGGTGCTGTATTCTCCAATTACCCTTCTCCACTGTGGAGCATTTCCAGCCTTGCTGTCTTCATCTGTCTCTCTGTGCCAGCAGAAGACCCTATTCTTTGATTTTGATACTGCTGATGAAATGCAACTTTAGAATTGTTTTTTCTTGAGAGAAAAGACACAAGAAGACACAAGAGAAAGGATGCTACAAAACATTGCTATAAAACTGCCCTCACTAGAAGTGCCTTGTTGGTGCATTTAAACATCTTTGCTCTAATCTGTGGGAGCACAGTGATACAACTTCTGCAGAACATCCTCTTTTACTCTYTTAAATGATAAAAAAATCTACTTTWTATAAAYAATATTATGAATTKCCTRTTGTGGATCCTTTATCCYTKGCTCAGAACTGCACACAGAGGTGAGGGCAGCTGGCACTGGGAGGACATGCGAGCAAGAGCAGCACTAGCAAGCCTCCCAAAACAAGTTTATGTTATGAGTTATTACTTATGATTTGATGATAACTGTTTTAATATATCTTTATTATAAGAGCTGGAATCAAGATGCTGAAATTTTTATGATRCATCTTGRTTTCTTCCTTAAGTATSTGTTGCTGTTGGCAGTGTCTGCTCYGGGCTGGTAGCAGCTGTTCTGGGAACTCCTGCTGATGTGGTCAAGACGCGGATAATGAACCAGCCAAGAGACAAGCAGGGAAGGTAGGGACACTTCAGAGATCAGCTTTYCATGGGAACCATGGGTCTCACTGATTTCACTGGGAGTGAAGTGCTAAGTCGATAATCTGCTCTTCATCTTTCCGGTGATGATTTTACTGATTTAGTAAATGTCTGGGGGTGTTGTTGTGATGACCACCTAAGCATAACCAGTGGATTTCAGTTCTGGATTAGACTCCAATGAGCTTAGAGAAGCACTTTGGCTTGTAGAAAAATATCAGCTATGAATTATTTTTATGAGGGGGATGTGTTTTTTTTTAATTGTGTATTTGTAATCCTAACACTGTTTATTCTCTTTGCRCATTGCTAGAGGTCTGCTCTATAAATCTTCCATGGACTGCTTGATTCAAACTGTCCAGGGTGAAGGGTTCATGTCTCTGTACAAGGGCTTTRTACCAACCTGGATGCGAATGGTATGAGCTTCTTAACTCTCTTTACAACAATTAGCATTAAAATGTGAGGAGTATGGATGTAGCCCTAACCCTATGTAATATTACAATTTMTGTATGAAAGCCATARTCATAGAATTATAGAATGGTTTGGGTTCAAGTGACTAATTTRAAGATCATCTCATTCCAAASCCTCTGCCATGGGYAGGACACCTTTCACTTGCTCAGAGCCCCATCCAACCTGGCCTTGACACTTCCAGGGATGGGGAGTTCACAGCCTCTCTGAGCAGACAGAACCTTGGGAACCTCTCTGGGAACCASAGACTGAACTTAAGAATATGATTTCTAAGAGGAGACAGTTTAATCTAATGGACTTATTTATTGGATTACTTTTGTTTTAAGCCTCTAACTTCAGTGTTTGCTTTCACAGGCACCTTGGTCACTGGTATTCTGGCTTACATATGAACAAATCAGAAGGATGTGTGGAGTTACTTCTTTTTAAAACCTTCAGTATTCACMGAAGAGAGAAGATTCAAAAAGCTGAATTCCCATTCCACAAGGTAGTAGGATCACATGTGTAGCCTGTTGCTCCAAATTTAGTCCTTGCTGGTTGGGAGCAGTCATGACTTAGAGGTATTATTTGATTGTCAGACTGCCACATGGGATTTATATTATCCACAGGATGAAACTGTCACAGTAATACTTCAGCTAGCAGCCAGCATCAGCTTTCTGAACCAGCAAACAGGAATTAAAAAAAAAAATCTACCATGAAAATAGAACATAATTCTGCCTGTTTGATAATTGAGATGTTTTCTATTGTTAAAGACAAGAGCAGGTTGATCAATGCACTGAACAAGTTCTGTGGCTAAGCATCTATAAAATTATTTGGGAATTTTTGTTGTTAATTGCATTTGCACACRGATAAAGAACTACCTCTCATTAGTTTGACGTGTCAGCAAACCAAGCCTGTAGTGCTAGGTATTAAAAAAGATAAAAGCAGTTGACCTGATTTCAAATCTGCTTTGCACAAAAAGTGGAAGGGTTTGTGATTCTCTTACTTCCAGGGACTGCATGACCTCTCCACACAACTGGTTGAGTAAGATCATGCATTCCTGTTCCCATAAAATCAAGAGCCTAGTTTGCTCTGCAAACACTTGAAGGACTCAGGATACTCCATAAGACCAAGCTGARCTACTTGTCCTGTGATAATCTTAGTGCTGGTGTGGCAGACTGGGCCATCTTCCATGGAAATTTCCCATTTTAAATCTCGATGGAAATGCAATGTTCTCTTCAAGAATGCAAAACGTTTGAACAGGAGTGATTTATTTATTTTTAAACCTAAAGCCTTCCAGATTTCATGGAGAAGGAGACTAGTGCTGTTTGTCACTAGGTTCACMTTTGGCAATCAAGAGTCAAAAATGCATTTTATAGATAAAACAAAGCTGGCTTTGATTTAGTAATATTAGTAATTGAATTAATGTAGAAAACTTGGCTCTTTGAATAAATACCCAGGATTTCTTGTCGTCTTTGTCACCAATGTGCCATTTTCTCATTGAACACAGTTTGGGTGTCTCCTTGGCTTGCAGCTGTACTTTCTGATTGTATTGTAGTTCAGTTGTGGCTGTATGCATTTGRGGGTGYRCTTCCAGCTTGGAAARCAGTATTCTCACCATYATTAGGGRGTCACAGAATCACAGAATGGGGCAGGTTGGAAGGGACCACASTGGCTCATCTGSTCYCACCTCCCTGCTCAAGCAAGGTGAGCACAGGGCACAGTTCTGGAATRTCTCCACTGAGGGAGACTCCMCAGCCTCTCTGGACAATCCCCTCYAGRTCTCAGCCACTACACAGTAAAGTTCTTCCTCAWATTCAGGTAGAATCTCCTGTGCATCAGTCCTAAGGTTTTGTTCAGATTTGCTGGCATTTTTCTTGCTGTCATCCTGATAAATGAACCCAAGTTCTTTCTGTCCTGTATCCCAGCACCAGCAATRGCAAACCAGYRAAGCTGCTGCYTTAGTTACATCACAAGCACTCCCACCTGCCATCCTGTTACCCTGATAACCCAGGGATGGAAACAMAGCTTCACCTTTCTTGTGAGGCAGAATAAGTACTTTTATCATGCAATCATGGAACARTTTGTGTTGGAAGGSACCTCAAGGATCAGTTCCAACCCCCTGCCATGGGCAGGGACACCTTCCACKAGACCAGGTTCCTCCCAGCTCCTTCCAACCTGGCCTTGSATGTTTTCAGGGATTGGGAATCCACAGCTTCTCTGGACAACCTGTTCCTGTGTCTCACCACCCTCACRGTGAAGAATTTMTTCCTAATAGCCATTCTAAACCTGCTCTCTTTCAGTTTGAAGCCATTCCCCCTTGTCCKGTCACTCCAGGCCCTTWTAAGAAGTCCCTCTCCATCTTGTCAGCTCCCTTCAGRTACTGGGAGGTCACARTTAGGTCACCCTAAAKCTTTTCTTCTCCARGYYGAACAATCCCAGCTCTCTCAGCCTTTCCATGAAGGACAGTTGCTCAACCTCTCTGATCATCATAACCAGTATATAAATTTTAAGTAGTGTGTAAAACCGCTTTTAGCATGCATTTATGAAAGTTGCCAGAAGCTACTTTTATAGACACACAGCTTGGGAAAATCACTGAAACTCTAAGTTTTGTTAGAATAACCTTGATATGCTTCAATTAACAAAGCCTGAAAGAAGAGAGGTCTACTGGTGAAACTGGATACAAGTGCACAATTTATGGACCACAAGGGCATTTTGCAGAAAACAGCAGACAAAAAAGAGGCTAACGAGGACTCAGTATGTGTGCTGGAAATTCCCTGCCTGGGAAAAAGATAATAAAAGGACTGAAAAATACAGATTTTGCATGAGAAGTGAGAAATCAATATCCAGTARAAGACAGAATACTAATTAATGAAAGAGAATTCTGTAATTTAGAACCAGTGAATGTTAATGTGGTTGCTAAAAATGTATATATAGATAAAAGTAGAAGTTCTGTATCTGCATCTGTGTAGAGGCCAGRATTTTGTCAGCCACACACACCCTCATACACATCCCCCTCCTGGCCRAGAATAAAGTAAAGCCTGGCTCGCTAACACTAAAAAGACAGCGCTAGAGGGTCTTATTGATCCGAATGATTTCAGAGGATTTTGGKAACACCAGCATCACTCAGCTTGGTGTCACTTGCCGAGAGTGCACTCCAACCCTTCACCTATGCAATTAATGAAGATACTAAATAACACTGGTCCCATACGGACCCTTGAGGTACAGCTCAAAATAAAAAAATCTTGTAGTGAAAATTTTCTTTAACTCTTAATAAATCTCTCTCTTTGGGTGCGCATTACAAGCGATTCCCAACGGGCGCCTGGTGCGAGCTCCCAGTCCTCACGCCGCGCCCCGCCCTCACGCCGCCGCTGGCCAATARGCGCCAAGCTCCGCACGCTTGTCCCGCCCCCGGCGCCGCTCTGACCAATGGGAGCTAAGCAGGCTTGGCGCTCTCTCCCTCTCACCCCGTCCCCGCCGTCCCGCCACCACCCATCCGGCGTGGAGCACTCCACCGTGGGCGAGGGCGGCTCTGCCCTCAGCCCCGGGGAGCCCAGGCCATAATTCCGTAACCCTCCTTTTCATGGAGGTTCCGCGCAGTCTTAGCGTAGCAGGAGCGGCCCCATGGAGCGGTCCGCTTCACCCCTCCTCTTCCCTTCGMGCCGCTCTGCACCCCTCCGAGCGGATCAAAATGGACTCGGCCGCTGGGGCAGCCGCTAACGGCTCCTCGTGGGTCACGTGGGCGGCGCGTGCTCTATATGAGGCCGAGGGGCGGAGGGTGAGGCGTTCATTCGCCTCGTGCGGGGGCGGGGGTGGGGCGTGCTGGCTTCGCGATGGGCTCCGGGCCTGAGTCCCTCGGCCGCGGCGATACCGTCACCCTGCGGGTCCGCGCTGTGGGACTGTACCCTGAGSTGCCTATCCTGCGGCTCTGGGGGCTGCTGGGTGAACGTAAGGCGGAGTATGCCCTCCTCTACCGCGAGATCCAGGCGGCGGCCGGGCCGCACCTAGCGGCCCACGCAGAGCCCAGCGGGACCAGGCTGTGCCCMGGAGAGTTGGCACTGGTGGAGGTGTTGGGAGTGTGGTACCGCTGCTGTGTGGTGAGTTGYAGTGCCCAGGGGTACCGTGTCTTCCTGCTGGACGAGGGATACGTGGTGACCACATCTGCCTGTTACCTGGCACGGGGCTGCTCAGAGCTGTTCCAGCTGCCCCCGGAGGTGCTGGGCTGTGTTGTGGCCGATGTCATACCCCCCCACAGTCAGGAGGGGACAGCAAGTGGGGATTCACCAGTGTCCAAGTGGACCATAGAGGCGATGGAGTTCCTCAGCTTCCTGCATGGCAAGGAGGTGTCTGGTGTGGTGCAGGAGGTGATAACACCACAGCTTATCGTGCTGGAGCTGCCCCAGCTCGTGGCTCAGATGCAGCAGCTGGGCCTGGCCAAACGTGTCTCTCCCAGCTGCTTCTGCCARGTGCTCAGGCGCTGCCTGCCTTTTGGCCAGTTAAAGAACCAGCTCTGCCAGCAGCCTCCAGCGTGTTCCCTCGGAGCTTTTGGGGTTCCGCAGCTTGTCCGTCTGTTGCTCTCCTACCGGCCTCTGTCACCTGCCTTGGATTACTACTACCCTCAGCTTCAGTTGGGTGTGACAGAGCCTGTCCTAGTGACCCATGTCTCTGACCCACACCACATTTACTGCCAGCTGCAGTGCCTGTCACAGGCGATCTCTTGCCTTTCTGATACCATGTGCCATGCTTATGACCAATGGGAGCAGGACTTAYTACCCAAAGTGGGCTCTCCCTGTGCTGCCCGTGGCATGGATGGCCAGTGGTACCGTGCCATTCTGCTGGAGCTCATTGCTGGGGAKCAGGACCAGCACGCAGCTGTTGTGATCTTTGTGGACTATGGCAAGAAGGAGACTGTGACCAGAGCTAACCTGCGCCATTTGCCTGCCGAGTGTTTTCGCATGCCTGTGGTCACTTACGTGTGTGCTCTGCAGGGTGTGTCAGATGGGGGCTGTGGCTGGTCCCAGTTGCAAGTTGATTTGCTGAAAGCACTGGTGCTTGGTAGAGGAGTGAGTGCTCACATCAAAGCCTTTAACTCCTTTGAGCATCTCTATTATGTGACCCTCTATGGGGAAAATGGTGTTGATTTGAACCATCTTTTTGGGTCTCAGGCTTGCTGCCTGGTCAGYAGTCACGTGAGCCAAACTGAGCCTCGTGAGCAGCTGGAAGTAAAGGAATCCTTAGTGGAAGAATTGGAATTGCCACCAGAAGCACCTCCTGTTTTAACACGTGAAGATTTGGCTGCTGTAGCTGGTGTGCCTCTGAAGACCTGGACGTTGTACAATGCACGGGTCTCCCACCTCCAAGACCCATCTGAGTTCTGGCTGCAGCTCCATGAGTATTACCAGCTCTTTAGGCAGCTGAGGCAGTGCATGTGGAATTTCTACTCCCATTCCACAAAGCTGGATGGTGCTGGGTGGGACCCACAGCCTGGATCCCTTTGTTGTGCCAGTGGGAAYGAGGGTGTCTTTTATCGAGCAGTGGTCACCAGGGTACTGGACACCAGAGTGGAAATACACCTGGTGGACAGAGGCAGTACAGAAACTGTGGATCTGTGTGCTGTGAAGGAGCTGCTCCCTCGGTTCAAGGAACTGCCTGCTTTAGCTCTGAAGTGTTGTTTGGCAGGTGTCTCCCCTCTAAGAGGGAGTTGGAGTGAAGCTTCTGTGTCTGCATTCAGGGAGATGGTACTGAACAAGGAACTAAAGATTTGGTTTTTGAATGTGCAGGGTGACAAATACGTGGTTGAAATTTTTGACCAGTCCCAGTTAGGAGAGGAAAGAGTGAGTAAACTTATGGCCCATGGGGGTTATGCTAAATACCAGAGRTATGAAATACCCAAGATTTTCTGGAAATCAGATAAGCCTGTGACACAGACCTCTCCCCTAGCATGTGCTGCAGAGGAAAGCCAAATAAATGCAGAGAAGAGGCTCAGAGAGGAATGTGATCCAAAGAGCAGTGATAGAATACTTGATTCTCATGTGGGTGTGATGGTCAGAGAGAGCCCTGCTGCAGCCATCCACAATTCTAAAAGTAGTAAAGCTCTTCTTTCTCAAGACTGCGAGGGTAAGGAAACTCTGCACACCTCTTTGAGACAGAACTATGTGGAAATTAAGCCAGGCTCCTCTTGTGGAGGCCACTTAGAAGTAGGAAGTACAGTTAATGTTATTTTGTCTTACGTTGAGAATCCTAGCTGTTTTTGGTGTCAGTTAAGTAGAAATTGTAATGACCTTGAGGTACTAATGGATGAAATTCAGGTGCATTGCAAAAATTCATCCCAGCCACATGTTTGGCCAAATCTTGTGTGTTTAGCCCAGTACTCGGAGGATAAAAAATGGTACAGGGCTTTAATAGTTAGTGAAGGAGTTTGTGCAGAAAAAGTAGAAGTCATTTATGTTGACTATGGCAACAGAGAGCAGGTGTGTCTAACRAAGCTCCGTGCCATTAATGAACGCTTCCTTAGGTTAGAGGCTCAGGCGTTCAGGTGCAGCCTTTACAACTTAATCCAACCCAATGGTCAGAATCCTTTTGCTTGGGATGAAGAAGCAATTCAGGCTTTTCGTCAGTTTGTTGTTGATTCCTCATCTGACCTTGACCTGAAGTGTACAATCTTTGCTCTGGCTTCAATAAATAGGGACCTGTTTAACATTGTAGATTTAATCACACCTTTTCAGAGTGCTTGCCAGTTTCTCACCGAGAGAGGGGTAGCCAAACGTTTATTTCCTCAAAAGCATCTGGAATCTTTGGTCCAGCTTCACTCTTTCTATTATTCTAGTCACGGTATCAAAATTGGGAGTGAGGAAGATGTTTACATTACRCATATTGAGAATCCATGGACATTTTACTGCCAGCTTGAGAGGTGTTCAGATACCTTGGCACAGCTGGCTGATAACATCAGTTGCCTGAGTGAGAGAATGAGCAGCACAGGAACCATGGGGAAATCTGGGACCTTGTGTCTAGCCAGGTACTCTGACAGTCAGTGGTATAGGGGAGTAATTATAGAGAGACAACCTAAGGCTAAAGTCTTCTTTGTGGATTTTGGGAACACTGAGACAATAGAGGCAGATGATCTGCTTATTTTACCCARTGATGCTTCTGATATCTTGCTTGTKCCAATGCAGGCCATAAAATGTTCTGTGTCTGATGTAGCATCTGTTTCCAAAGAAGCTGCAGCATGGTTTAAGGAAGCTGTCCTAGAAAGGAGATTAAAAGCAATAGTGGTAGCAAAGGACTCTGATAATACACTGCTGGTTGAGTTGTTTGATAGAAATACTCAAATTAATACAAAACTGAAAGAGCTGAGTTTAAACAGTACAGGACTGTGTAGTCATGTACACAATGAGAATTCRTGCTCTAGAAATGTGAGTGGGAGGGATGAGACTGCAGAGTGCCCTTTAAATGCAGGTAGGCCTCTTGAAAGAAAAGCATGTCAACCTGAAGCCCAGCAAGAACAAGGCAGCAAAAGACCCTTCAAAGAAGTTGTAAACCTTTTCCAGCCCTCTATGAAGGGAGAYGAGGCAGCTGGATTACCAGAACCTGATGAGATGCTTAGCAGTAAGAAGGATGCTGTTTTGTTGAATAAAGCAGGGGAGGAGTCTCTGCTCTCTTCCCAGATGGCTACACTGTCAGGTATGAAATCTGATGCTGMAGGCAGGTATATAATGGTTAAAAATGCAGCTGATCTGCCACCACAGAAGATAGTGCCAGCTCTTAAAACCTTGGTGTATGTGTCTTAYGTCAGTGACCCCCAGGATTTTTATGTTCAACTAGGGAGTGATGAGGTTCAGCTTAACAACATTTTGGCAACTTTAAACAATGGGAAATCAGTGAAGGACTCTTGTGGACAGCTTTTCCAAGCAGGAGATTTAATCAGTGCTGTTTATTCAGAAGACAGCCTGTGGTATCGAGCTGTAGTAAAAGAGAAGACTTCTGACAATTCCATAAGGGTACATTATATTGATTATGGTGATACTTCCGTGATTAGTGTTGATCAAGCACGCAGGCTTCCTAAGAATTTGTCATATATTCCAGCAATGAGCATTCACTGCTTCCTAGGAGGACTCAAATGCAAAAGAAATGCAGACTGGACAGAGAAAGCAGTGTTCTACTTCACCAAGAGAACAAGTGAAATCCTGCTGTCGTGTGAATTTGTAAAGAAGGTTGACGACAAATGGGAAGTCATTCTCAGTGACCATCAAGGTGTAATAACAGTGGATTTAGCTGATGAAGATCTTGCAAGTAGAGAAAGACTTTTCTCAAGAAAAAAAATAGATAAAAGAGCGAACCGTGGTATGATCACTGTCTGTGAGCCTTTGCCTCCTCAGGTACAAAATGAGATTTCCTGTGGAAGTGACTGTAAATTGTACAGCTGGAAGTTTCCAGAGGCAGGTGAGACTTTAAAAATTTACATTACAGTGGTAAATAGTCCAGGATACTTCTGGTGCCACCGTGCTGATAACAAAGGTGTGAGCTACATCGAGAAAAAAATCGAGGAAGCTGAAAAGCTTGGACTAAGCTCTCTGAACGATGGCAAGTCTTGCATTAAAAGTGGTGATACTTGTCTGGCAAAATACAGTCGAGATGGGTGGTTCTACAGAGCTCAGATCAGCAGTGTGAATGATGACAGTGTGGTTGTTAGACACGTGGATTACGGAAGCGAGGAAAGCGTCAGCCTGGAGATGATCCGACAGATGCCGTGTGAACTGCTCAGAGTACCTGGGCAAGCATTTGCTTGCTGTCTGTCAGGTTTTAGTCCCTCAGATGGCTCATGGCTTAGTGAAGCAAATAAGAAGTTTTATGATATGACTGAAAACCTCGTATTAGAAGCTGAAGTAGTAGAAATCCAGGAAAATAAAGATTCTGAAGTCCCTCTGTGTGTTGTCAAGCTGGAAGCTTCTGGCAATAGTATTAATGAGCAGATGAAGCCTTTTTGGAAGGCTAATAAAGAAACTGGTGGCAGTGCTTTCTCAAACCTTTGCAACCCCCTAAAGGAAAGCAGAAGTTCAGACAGCAATTTRGGTCATTGTCTCAACAAACAAACTACTGCTGTTTATGGATTAGCTGAGGAAGAAAGTGCAAGTCCTTTAATTTGTTCTGATCCTTTCCTGGGTGTAACTTCTGGGTGTTCAGAAACTGCAGAAGCAAATGTGTCAGTGGGAGCTGCCAGTGGGAAGGTTGAGGATGGATATGAAACAAGAGAGTGTGAGAACAGATTAGATAAAGAGATACCTGTGTCTGAAGGTGGCAGTGATAACAGCATGCTACTGGAACCGATGAGAAACTGCAGCCCTCATATTGTAGGGAATGGAATGAAAGCTGCAGAACAAAACCTGTCTGAAATGCTGTTTGGAGAGGAGGCTGAKGTGAAAGCAGAAGTGCCAGGCAGTGCTCCAGCAGCCAGCCTTTTCCTAGGACAAGAACAAGAACTGCAGAGATTGCCAGTGCTCCAGGCACAGCCATCTGCAAGCAATGGAACTGAGACATTAGGAGAGCTGGATCCATTAGAAATGCGCTTACCATGTGATGATCTAAATGAGCTCCTGCAGCTAAAGGGACTTTCAGAAAAGCCCTCTTTAGGTGAAGGAGCAAAGGAAGCACTGGAATCAAAGTCCCTTGAAAAGCAGGCAGTGTCAGGCAGTGAAGGAAGAGAGACAGTGTCGGAGCAGAAATTGCTGGAGCTGCCAGATATGGGGGATGAGACAAGGCAGTTGACAGCTCTGAACTGTCTTGAAATTTTACCATTACTTAATGAGATAGAAAACCTAGTGMCTTCAGTTAGTGACAGAGAGAAGTCAGTAGAGCTGATTCCATCTGATATTCAGCCTTGTTTGGGAGAGAAGACCAAGAAACTGCAAGCAAATTTGTCTGGAATTCATGAAGCAGAAGCTGTACCACATGATTGGATGGAAACAGACCCTCCTTCCCTAAGGCTGCCATCAGCTGGTGGTAGACCTGAGAGAGAGCTGCACCAGAAGATGCATGACAAGCAGTCGATGCTAGGAGCCAAATTTGAGCCCTTTCTGGAGCTGGTGCTGCCTGATGTTCAGCCTCCTCAGGGAGACAGGGAGGAGGACTTGTTAAGGCTGGAACATGCTGTGCTACAGAGTTCTGCAAATAGTGGAAGTCAGTTTTCATTTCTTTCAAAAGACTCAGCGAATCAAAGGCCTGTTTTTACTGTGAAATCATGTGACTGTAAAGTTCAGAAACATAAGGGGTGGCAGAAGAAGAAAGATGACTGTGTGGAAGAATGGATGGAACAAGACTTGACTGACTCATTTAAAGAGAGTGGAAATATTTGTGTTCAGTCTTTAGGCTGTAAGCCTGGGGAAGAGGAAAAGCAGAATGAGACCTTGGCTGACTGCAGTGCAGGTAAAGTATCTGATTTTAAAGAGTTAAATAATCAAAATGTTGTGCACATTCAAACATGAGAATAGCTTTCTTGTAAAAAACCTAACTTTATTCCCTAGTGAGATAATGTGTTAGTGTTATTGCTTTGGTGGGTTAAGGGCAGCAGACCAAGTGTAGTATCTCATGGGTAATGTGACAAGCTAACAGCAGCTAGTCTTGGGAAGATTAATGATTTGGAGTGGAAATCCATTCCTGAACATGAAGTGCATTTACAAGATTGTTTGGGATGACAAAATGTTGACTTTTAAATATCAAGTAGTTTGGAGGGGGTGGGGCAGGAGTGGTTAAAGTTTTTTTGAGGGTTGATTTTTTGTGCRGTTTTGTGAGTTTGTTTGTGTTTTTTTCTTCCTCCTTCATTGGTAAATTACCTTTTCTTGCAGCACACCCTGACTATCCTTGTAATCTGAAGGGCTTTGCTGTTGGTTCCAAATGTGTGGTGTGGACTTCTCTCAAATGGTGTGATGCTCGTATTTTGGAGGTATCTGAGAAGGGTACCAAGGTAAGTGTRTGTGAATGCTCTTTCTGCATTCTTAACATCTGATCCTTCTTTGGTCCTTCTCTAAACTCTGAATAAATATTTTTTAAAATTCTGTTGTAGAATTTAAGTATTACAAAGGCTGATTCTGAATTTGTAGACTAGAGAGAAGCAGCAGTGTCTCAAATTGAGTTGATGATGCATGTCAACACTTGATGTTCCCTTCACATTTTCTGTTATTGACTGGGAATATTGAAGGGTCTGGCTCCAGTTTGAGACACACACGTGTGTGGTTTTGTCTGACCTGCAAGTTAGTGTTCTGCAGTGGAGCTGTATGACCATTAAATGCTCATGAAACTTGACATTRTTTTCCTGGTGTTTTGAGGAGTTAGTGCTAAAGCAGTAGAAACTTAAGAATAAACTCAGGCTATACTGCAAGTTACAACAAATCCACAACTGTTGCTGCTTCAGTGAAATGTGTATTGCATTAGTGGTTGGTAGGAGTTAACTTTAACAGAGAGAATAATGCAGTGAGCTGCTTTGTTCTCCTGCTGTTTAAGCTGGGAGAGGAATGAGACATCTTCCTTCAGTCCAGGGGGAGTGTGTGTTCATGTACACATTTGCACAGACATTATACTTACATAAAATGACCTCTAAGCTATAATTTAAGACTGCAAATCCAGAAGATCATTACAGGAAAACATCCTTTTGAAAGATTGAATGTCTGAGATGGTGAAAGCCAGCTCTTGTGCTGGTAGATCCCTTTGGTGTCTAAGTCTAAGCTCAGCTGCATTCAGATGAGAGGCAATGTCAGGGATTATCACGTAATGATATCCCCATTCATCAGCTTCCTTCTGGTTCTGWTCTAGTAGGTGTTTTGCAGCCTTTTTCTCTCTATGCTTGGGTTCAGAGCCTAGAAGAGCCCTGAGCAGCCTCAGTCACTACATTTAGTTTTGTTAGAGGTCAGCTTGTTCTTTTTTGCAAGATCCAGACTTCTCAAAGGCACAGAGTCCTCAACTGTGTYTTCCTACTGCTGTATCTTATTTGTTAAGTGTATTGCTGCTGTGCTGGATCCACTTTGGCTCTGTCTGTGCAGGTGTTGAACCTCTGCAGTGGCAATGAGGAGATTGTGCATCCTGAGAACGTCTGGAAYGGGATTCCTGACTGGGCTCACAGACCATCTGAGGTATGGCACTGTGGTAATGGGCAGGACAGCACTGGCTTTTAGAAAGGCTGCTAACTAACTGCTMAATCATGAAAAATACTTCTATTATGGAGTAATTAGGAAAGAATAATAAGGTTTTCACCAGTGGTCTTTATGAAGTACCTACCAGTGGAAAACTCGTGTCTGGAGCCCAAAGTTCAGGTCATGAGCTGTGCTTCTGGTGATAACAGCATGAATTTCCAATTTGTTCTTCACATGCAGCCTTTTTATCAAAGTGAAAAGTGGGCAGAAGGCTAATGTACTGAGTTATAAGGTGGGAAAACAATGGTAAATAGGAGTAGTGCTGATGTAAGAAGTTAGTCTAGTCTTAAAGGAAGCACCTCARTGGAAGTGTTGGCAATAGTGCCAGCTTCCTAACAGGATCCCTTTTTGTGTAGGCATTAACCCCTGCAACAGAAAACTTGCAGTCCTTACCAGAGGAGTCCTTACTTCAAGGTAAGTCTTCTTTAAACCCCCCACATGGGTTGTGTACTCTGTGTTTGAATGGTTTCTAATTTTCTAGGAAATGCTTTATTTTAGAAAACACAGTTGAAATACTAATTTGAGCTTAAGTAGTTGATACTGTGGTTGGGATTGTCTTGATAGCATTAGCTTATGTACTGTCAGTTTAAGGGTGACTGCATGCAGTGAAAGCTGCTACTGTGTCTGGATTACAAACCAATTTAGTATTTATTCATTCATCTAATGGATTGAGCCTCTTTGAACAGCTGGGGTGGTTCACCCAAGTTACAGATTTAGGCAGGGTTTGAGCATTACCATCAGCATGCTGTTCTTGSTCATGTTTCTGAGGCAAGGTGAGCAACTGCCAGGCAGACTCTGTTAGGCATGTAGTTTAGTATTTGAGTGCC
This sequence comes from Alauda arvensis, assembly GCA_902810485.1. Lineage (NCBI taxonomy): Eukaryota > Metazoa > Chordata > Aves > Passeriformes > Alaudidae > Alauda > Alauda arvensis. The sequence continues at coordinate 919,089 of CADDXX010000325.1, forward strand.
CCAGCCCCATAATCTATAAATCTAAATCCATAATAATACCATTTTAGCTATAGTAAGGATAGATTGTGAATAGTATATGTTCATCTTTATTATTACTTAAAAATTTTGAAGTGTTAATGGTAAACAYGTCATAAGTGTACCAAATAAATAGTACAGGTTCTTTTTGTTTATATGCTATTTTTATAATTATGGAATTGTAGAGCAGTTCTGGTTGTGAAAGCAGGGCCAAATAGATCAGGTTGCTGAGGACCTTACTGCCAGTTCTGAAATCTGTCCAAGAATGGAAACTTCAAAACCTGTCTGGGGAATTTGTTTCTGTGGTTGCCTGATGAAGACTAAACTGAGTTGAAGTGGGGGATAGCATTTGTGCTTTCAGGGATTAGTTGGTAATTGTATTTCAGTATAACTACTGGTTTATGGGTAACAAATATGGAAGCCTGCAGCARAGATCAGGTTGCCTGTTGAGCAAGAAAACAGGTAGTTAAAGGATTTGATAAAAATGTTAAAATGGTCAATCTACAAACTCTCCCTCAATTGCATCACTCAAATGCAAGATTATTCTTGATTTTGTGGATTTTTTTTCTGTTCTTGAACACTTTGCACGGAGTTAGTGTATGCATTCTCAGCACCASCACAGGAAAGGTGAGTCAGGGTCATGCACCCACGTGTCAGAGCTGGAACTTGCTGCACACACTGCCACTGCCAAGTCACTGTGACTGGAAAGGCAGTTTGAGTAGGAGGTGCTCAGGGTGCAAAATCTCCTGCAGTGGTTTATGCCAAGCCCACTGAGGGATTGAGTAACTTGAACTCATAACTGAAATCTGGGAGCACTGCTGCTTCATCTTCTTGGGCTGTTCTGCTGTTTCAGCTGTTGTGTCTTTGTATAAAGGTAGTCTTTTAATATGGTCCAGTATGTCAGTAGTATTTAGTCTGAAGCCCTGTAGAGCTGGCTTTTGATCTTAATCCCCTTATACACATTTATAGAAACATCTTGATGGGTCTAATCTGTGTTTATTCCCTATAGAAAAGCAAACTGACTGCAGTAGCAATTTAGCTGAAGATCCTCATGTCCTCCAGCAGTGCTGAAACCAAGTTGACCACGTGAAACTGTACAAGTGCCTGAGAGTGAAGTGTTCCCATGAAAATGGGAACAAAAATACCAGCAGAACATTGRGTGGCTTATTTTTTCTACCTAACTGACCAAATACCTGTCACTACTGAACTTGTCTGTAAAGCAGTATTGTTCGTTTCAGCTTGTTCTCTTCCAGCTGTTGCTGCTAGGCTGTTATTGTTAGCTTGTTTCTTATAGCTGTACTTTCCTAAAGAAGAATTTGCCTCTTGGCTGRCATTTTTTTACTGACTGGGGGTGCACTGACTTGTATGGAATTCTTGGTGGGTGGTTCTTCAACAAAAGTTTCTTGTGAGTTTCTGTATATGCTACTGTGTTGTACAGCACTGCTTTCTGAAGTTTGCTTTTGGAAAAGTTGCATTAAGTGTTTTTTTCTCAAAAAAAAAAAGAAAAAAAAAAGTTGAGGGTATTTTTTGGGGGGTAGGGGTGGGGAGTTCTTTTCTCTCCATAGGGGAACACAGTTGTTTTGGGTTGAAGTATTGCATTTGCTGCTGTTCTAAAGCAATGGAAGAAGCTGGAATAAAGCTTTGGCTGGCATATACTGGTTTGTTGATGTGATTTAATRACTTGTGTATGTTCCTGTGCAGAAGGACTGTTCTGCAGTCAGTGGCTGTGCTTTGACCCTAACCAGCTCTAGAGCACTGTAAACTGTGGTGAATGTTTTGAAACATTATTGCACTTAAATGAACTTGCTGCAATTGTACCAATGAAAGATGAAGCTTTTCCTATAAGTATGAAGGAGACCCAGTGGAATGATTTTGCTGCCACATGTGTGCAGTGTGCTAAGGACATGACTTGCAGCTGTGTTAAGGAGATCTCACCTTTCACTCTCCTTCTCCGGTGTTGAAAAGGGGGTTCTATTTTACAGAGGTGTTCCATGGTCTACAGCACAGCTGCTCCCTCCTCTTCAGAAGCTGTGGATTTTTCATGCTGAAACAAGGAGTTAGGAGCCCAAGCCAGCTGATAGTGAATCTCCCAGTAGATCTCAAGTGTTAGTGCTGACTCAATAAGACAAACATGTTTATTTGCTTAATAGAGACAATACACAGCACTAGGCTGGGGAGAATTTAATTAAATTCTGAAAGACAGGTGTTAGGTGTTACTGCAATCACRTTTTAAGATCACAGATTATGCAAAAGACTTAATTACACTGTTAACTTCTTAATTTGTTTGCTTCAGTGGTTTTGTTTGTAACCTGATTTTGAAATGAACAGAATTTAGAAGACATCCTTCCATGGGGCACCTTCAGACAGTTCTGATCCAAAAAGGAGAGCCTTWAAGAAGGCCACCCAGGTGGCTGCTGACAATCTTTGTCCAGGTAYTACCACTGCTGTCTGTATCTGTCAGTGGGAGCCAGCTGTGTCACCTAGAGACCATTGTGAGTACCCGGAGAAAGGTGAGTGTCTGGGGAGTGTTTGCTACCTGGAGAGACCTCAGGAGCTGAAGCAGTGCTAACAAGGACCATGTAAAGGGAGCTGCAGAGGTGCCACATCTGTATTTCCCCTGCAATCTGACTGTGTGAGAGTGGAAACACAGACAAGGGAGGAGCTGCTGGAGCTTTGCCCAAGGRCAATTACAGTTGCTACAAGAGTAACCCATTGAAAAGCTTCTGAGATATAAACATCATCCTCTAGGTATGGCACTAAACACATCTTGCATTTAAGTGGATTAAGCTCCTGTGAGGAGTCCTGTGTCTGGACTTTGTCTGCTGTCAGCTGAACTCTTTCCTGTAGCTTTTACTGTGACTTCAATAAGACACAGTTCTGAAGACCACYCTCACAGGCATCTCTCACTCCTAACTATTGTCAGAGCACAGCTGAAATACTTAGTGTCTAAACAGGAAAGTGGTGKTTTGGGGTYTTTTTGTTCTGTTTCTTTTCCTTTACCCTGCAGTAAAGGCTTGYTGGATGCCAACTGACAAAAAAGCYTRGTAAACTAACCTGTAGCTGAATTCCTTGGAGCTCGATCTGTCTCACTGCAAACTTGACTCAAGTCAAAACCAGAAAGAGCATTTAAATTACTGCCAAGTGATTTCCCCTAAGCTGCCTACAAAGCAGAAGTTACCCTGTTGCAGTATTTCAGAGCATCCCACTAACTCCCTTAAACAGAAACMTCTGTTTTTATGATTATGTAACTTAATGCCTTGTCTTGTTTTTKKTTTTTTTTTGTTCTACACCCCAAAAGCTTTGTAGGTGTTTAATGCCACCACATGTCTGAGCAATGTCTGACCAATATTAGTGTCCTGATGTCCATGGCATTTTCATTACTTCTTTGTATTCCTTTATTCAGGTTCAGCTGGAGATGTGTCAATATTGCTTCCAGGAATAACATTGGGTCCTATGCCATCCACAAGAGAATCCCACTGATCRAAGTCCTTCTTAAGACCTGTAAGATGGGGGAAAGAAAACCCAAGTGGCCATGAGTTAAGTAACCAGCTTTTTGCAAAACTACGCTGAATAATGAAATCAACTTGGCAAAGTAGGGAAGGAAAAGTGTTTTAAGGAAGAAAATATGATACTCTAGAATTTTTGTACCACAACAAAATGTCAGTGATTTTCCTCTGAGTTGCTAAGACTACAAAAGTAACTGACAAACCTCTAGAAGGAGTCTGACTTACTTTTTCCACTGACACACTTATTTTGATCTTGTTTTTAACTGAATGGTTACATAAAAAGCTTCACAGGCATAGAATATTAGTCAACTTCATACTCTGCTGTAAACAGATACTTACTCAGATGTTTCTGTAGGAAGGCTAATGAAGCATGATTGCTGATATCAATAGCTTCATTTGGATCTATTTCTCCTTTTAATTTGAAAAATCTTGCAATGATTCCTCCACTCACAAAGGTGAAATCAGGAAAGCTCTGATGTACTGACCCTCTGCAAAGAGAAAAATGATCAACAGGCTTGTARAAATACATTAAATTGCGTGATTAAAAGATTTAATCACGCTTCAGTTTTTAATCACAGACTTCAGTCACATCTTGTGCTGTCTGTAGAAGACAAAACAGGTTAATCTCACAGGCATGCAAGATAGCAGGAAATTCTGTTCTAACCACAGAAGGGAGGAAGGTTTGTACATGYTTGCTGTAAGTCACTGTAACTGCAACAGCAACAGAGTTGGCTTGGCAAAGCATCAACATCAAGTTGTCTCCCTGGTGAGTGGTGCAGGGTAGAGCCATCCCTCCCCTGGCTGAGAACTACCCCTAGAAGGCTGTTTCAAGTGTTCAAATGCAAGGCTCAGCACAAAGCTTGTGCCCCAGGGCAGGAACCTTGGAGTGTCTTAAACTTGGGGTTCCTGGCTGCTTTGAGAGGTCTCTGTCCCCACTGTAGGGGATGTATGGTTAATTTAAATGCAGTGAAAACCTGGGCCATGAGGACACACAGTATCATTTAGGCTGGAAAAGAYCTTTAAGATTATTAAATCCAACCATTAACCCAGCACTATCATTYCACCTCTAAACCATGTCCCTCAGTGCCACATCTACATGTCTTTTAAACACCTCCAGGGATGGTGACTCCCCACTTTCCCACAGCAGCCTGGTCCAATGCCTAACAACTGTGTAAATGAAGAAATATTTCCTAATATCCAATCTGAACTGCCCCTGGTGTGACTTGAGGCCATTTCTTCTTGTTCCCTGGRAGAAGAGYCTGACCCTCTAYSTGGTTYCACCCTCCTGTCAGGGAGTTGTAGAGTGAGGAGGTCCCYCTGAGCCTCCTTTTCTCCAKGCTAAACATCCCCAGCTYCCACAGCTCCTCCTCAGYCTTGTGCTCTCAGGACCTGTAACTGCACAGCTTCAACCACAGAGGGAAATGATGGCTCCTGAGCACTTACTTGATAGTGATCATTTTCTTGTTTGTGTCATTGGAGATGAGTTTCTTAATCTTCARGATGTTTTCAGCCCACTGGAATTTTTCGGAGTTGATAAAAAGCAGTGGTTGCTGGATGCTGTTTTGGTAAATGTCGTCACCTACAGGAAGCATCCACACATCGAGGGCAATGCCACACCTGCCAAAAACATCTGGATATTGGCACAGCAGCAGAGAGCTTGGAAGTTCTGAGTATGCTTTGAGTTGCAAGAGACATGGGAAAGAGAAAGTCTCTRATACTGAACAGGTAAATGAATCATTTGGTTTCAGAATTATCTCTACTCTGGGGGAAGAGAWTTAGTCCATCCTTGCCACATGTTGGTCTCCACTGCCAGGTGCAGCTGGCCTGCAGGGTCCCACAGTATCATTATATGGTAAGATGCAGCTGTTACCTTCCACCACATCCCCACATTTGGAAGAAGCATGGCTGGAGAAAGCAAGACATGCCAAACAACACTTTTCTTCAGGAGCTAATTAGTACTTGGGGGATGCTAGGTAAAGTGCCCTGCTCCAGAGTTCTCAAGTCCAAATGCCTCTGGCCTTGTTTTGCATACTTACCTGAATCTTATTTCTTTGCTGAGACTTTCAATAACTGTAGCACCACCAAAAGAGTGTCCCATCACAGCTATTCTGCTAGTATCAACAGAATCCTGTCAAAAAAATCCAGGTGCTGTAAGAGACTTTCCCAAACTTATTTTTTTAAAGGGAATAATTTTTTTAGGCATTAGGTCCTGAAGTAGGAAGAGCATAATTTCAGCTCAATTACTCTCTATCCAGCTTTGGATGACCTGAGTATATTTGCATAGATCTACAGAGTGATCTTCAGAATACTTCCCACAAACCAGTTTAGAAATGGAAGGGGGAAACCAGAACCATTATTAGGTGTTTAACAAAAAGCAGGTGGCACCTTCCACTCACCTTTAGGCTGTTCCAGTCAAAGTCTGAATGTAGTACATTYGTTACTTCCTCTCCTGAATTGATTTTAAGAATGAGATTGAGAGCTTTGATACACTCCTGTGCTCTTTGCTGCACCTGGGGAGACAGAGAGGGTTGGGGCAGAAGAGGAAGGAATCATCAGACAACTGCCAGGCTTGAGAGCCCCTCGGACACAACACTTACTCTGATAGTTTCCCCCCCTAAGTGTCTGATATGGTACCACCTATTCTGAACTGTAGAATGGAGCCATCTGACAAACAGCAAAATTGGTTTTTGGTGGTGTAAAGAGCTGAAGCTCTTGTGCAGAACCTCTGCACATAGAGGAATTTATCCCTGTGATATGCACCAAAGGCTTCAACTCCTTCATCCTGTCACTGCTTAAGATCAGGGGTTGTTGGGATGTACAAAGGCTTAAGTTACTCAGCTCTAAGGAAGGCTGACTCACTGATGCTTCTCAGGCTCACTTGGATGAGCAAATGTCATTCCATCATTTTCCCATCACACAATAGCCTTGAAACTGTCCTTATAATRGATAAACCAAACTAAGAAACAGTGAAGCCCATCCCATTTTTTATATATACTCATCCTTGAAAACTAGTGAAGCTGTTGCAAAAAAAGGTTTTCATTGTTCCACATAAGAACAGTTTTTAACTGGTATGTCAGTAAAAGAAAAGCTTCAAGAAGAATCAAGGAACAGTAGTGATCTTGGGAACCACACTGTGTAGGCAGCCAACAAAATGTCTGTGCTTCACTAATTTCAAATAAATCCSAATTTCCTGGCTTCTCTACTTGTGAAATTTGCAGACAACAGTTTGCTTCTGGAGGTTATTTCCAAGCTCAGACATTACACACTGACACTCACAAGTAGGACATGGGMCTCATACAGGAAATGACTCTTGTACTATTGTCTGTATGGCCCAGGGAGATAAAGAGGAGCACCTCCCTGGCTGAGTTTTCATTAGCAGGAAAAAACACTCCYGTATTTTATTGGAAGAGCTTGTCAGTATGGCCACATTACATCCAGCTTGGATASTGCTTATAATAAATTGGAAGTCTGTACTGTTTACATTGCTGAAAAACACCTTCAAGTGTGGTAAAGACTATAAAGCAAACATCCCACTCAKAGCAGCCATGATTCATCGTGCTATGGAACAGTAAATGAAAGCTAATGCAAGSCTAAGGCCACACAAACACTTGAGCTCATCTCTGTGTCACTTCTGGGCTGGGCAGTAAAAATGTGGAGACAGAGAAGAAACAGAAAGTTGAGTGGAACCAGAAGAGAAACAGATGACTCAGCTCCATAGTGCAACTTCACGAAAAAGCTTTGTTGAGGGAGCATTTTTTGCTCTGAAGAAAGCATTGCTGGCTGTTCCACCTTCAGGGACACAGGACTCAACCCATTTTTCTATCTCCCCGAGCCATGGCAGAAGACTGCTCCCCTGGCCAAAGGGAGACTGCTAGGCCTAAACACAGCACTCCTGCCACACTTCCCAGAGCACAGAGCCAGCCCAGGCACCTGCTTATGGCGCAAACAACGCTCCTCCTCCCCAGTTTTCAGTTTCCTGTAGTAGATCCACTCCTTCTCCATGTTAGGCACAGACTCTTCCTGTGACTCAGACCTTCTTTTACAGTAATACGTGGCTGAAGCAGATTCATCTCTGTAATACCAAAAGGAGGTTACTTCTGGGTATGCATTCCATTTGGTTTGAGATGAAGTCAGCACAAGTTTTAGATTTCACTCATCAGAAGAGATCCAGCTATCAAGCAGTGCTGCTGCAACTGCAACCCAGGGTACACAAACTTTGTAACAATGCAATAACCCCACCAAAACTCYCATTTCCTCTATATTCTTCACTTTATATTCTAACAATAAGAGAGAGACAAATCTGAAGAATGACAAATTATATCTACCCCAAGACTTTTCATTCTGGGGCTTATCTAAACAAAATTCCCTTTGTTAGAAGAAGAGTTGAGCTATGGACAGTGCAGGCAGGGCTGAAAAAGAGAGGTTAGTTTTTCTTTTTTAAAAACATCCAGAAGTTCTTCTTTGGAATAAATAACATTCTGTTCAATGTGAGAAAATTACTTTCCATCAGAACTCCAAAATGTGCAGCACACTCACCTGTGCTCCACAGCAGCCACTATRAAGCCCTGAGAAGCCATCTCTATACAAATAGCAGAATAGATTGTTCTGTAACAGAAACCACACTCTGGTGAGATGTCATTCTTTCAATTCCATTGCTCTTTAAAGTTGACCACACTAGGTATTCACTAGTCCCCACTGAATATTTCTTCTCTTTGAATTTGCTACCCAGCAGAGCAAGATTTTGTATGCCAGGCACCAAATCCTGTTCACAAAACCTTGGCACTTGGTTTACTGTCTGTTTAGAAAGGAAAATGCCACTGATTTTTAATAAGTAGCACACACAGCACTTTGCATCTTCAAAGAGCTGGCCAAAAATCAACCAGGTAATCTTCACATCATCCTTATGGGCTGGTAAATATCTTCACCTCCATCATACAGTGGGAAAACACAAATGGAGTTCTGAGCAACCTGGTGGAAGGTGTCCCTGCCTACAGCAGAGATGATTTATAAAGGCCCCTTCCAACCCAGGCTGTTCTATTACTCAGTGACCAACCATACACCAACCCTGCTGTTTCAGTGCAGGCATAATGACAGACAGCAGCCTGTTCTCTAGATCTGTTTCAGCTCCACAAGGATCTCACCCCCCTACTGAAAATCTGTTCAGAACCACCCTTGGAGACTGCTGTCTCCATAGAAGCAGTCTCCATAGATAATTAGTTTGTACACAAACTGCAAAATTACCGAAAAGCTCCAAGTCCATGGGAAAAAACAAGAAGTGGGTATTTTTCTCCTGGCTTAAAAGCAGCATTTGACTTTGCAGGACAGGTCACTGAACCTGAAAAAAAAYGGAAGTGTACATCATTATTACTGGAATGAGAGAAAGCACTTGTTCCTGTGGGAGAGAGCCCAAGAWTGTAGTGACCACTGACATCAGAGCAATCACCTGAAGATAAGGTACCAAGACTCATCTTTAAAAAAGAAGGSAAATATGGATCTGATTCTGAAAATACTTTCTGCTTGTCAGAAGATACTTGTCTTCTCYTCCTCCCATCCACAGCCTGCCACAAGGTCTATATATCTCTTAAACCTTCACAGTCAGGCATCCAGATCTTGCTGATATTCGGACTTTAGGATCTCTCTGACTTTTATATCTTTGCACATTTCCTTGTGGGATTTAAATCACAACACACAGRTGCAGCTTACCTAGAGCAGACACTCCTATCCACAGCAGTCAGGGACTGCCTGAGAGCTGGGGTCCCATTCAGCAGTCCCACTACACAAACCCATCCCACAAAAGCACACTTCTTTGCTCAAAACTCCTTTTCAGCCCTGCAGCAATAACGCCCTGCTCATGGAGCACAGAGGCAGTGACAGGCAAGGAATAAAGCCAGAATGAGTCTTACCAACATAGTAATGGAAAAGCCTTTCTCCTACAACTCGGTACATRTTGAGGAAGTCAGAGAGCCCCTGGTAGTATTCCTTGTCTGGAATCCATTGTGCCTCTTCGACATCTGTGGCATCATATGCTGGATAATACAGGCGCAGAAAGCTTCCCTGGGATTAAGAAAAAAAAAAAAAAAAAAGGAATATTGGTATTTGTTTATATATGGCAGAGAAAATGGAAGATTAAAACATTTCTAGAAAAGGTTTCAGTTGCAAGAATGCAGTTCAGGATTATGAGACTCTCATGAGAAAATTATTATATACAGGCTTTGATGCTAATCCCATGTCACAATCTTCCTGTGCCTACAATGAATTTAAAGTAGCATGAGATACACATCATCACCAGTGCATATACACATCACCTTCTCTAGGTTAGCCTAGGGCTTATTAGAAATACTTCATTTACTTAAGTTCATTATTACACTCACTACCTATTTGCTCGATCCAGCATCTTGCTGGATCTTTTTTTTCTGTCTTCACTGGGAATGGTCTGATGATGCATTTTGGCATTTTTTGTATTTTTTATAAGTTTTATAGGGTTGACTGTTAAAGGGGTGACTGAAGATGACCTGAGAGCTGGAGCACCTCTCTGAGCATGACAGGCAGAGAGAGCTGGGGCTGTTCAGCCTGGAGAAGACTCTCTAATGTGGCTGCAGTGTTCCTGCCTAAACTGAGCARAGGCTGTCAGCAAAGCTCTTGGGCAGCTGCACAGTGAGGGAGAACAATACATGGCTCTTCCTCCTCATCAAGATGTTCACAAGTCTCTYGTGGTCCATCTTTCTAAACACAACTTTGTTAGCTTGTGTTTCATCTGCCTGTTTCTTACCACCAGTTCAAATCTTACTGTCTGCACTCCAGATATCCCAGGAAATCCAAGCTCTCCACACTCACAGGGACCTTCCTAACCCTCTGTAAGTCTTTCTTTCACAGACAGCAGCAATGTACCAACGCACACCACAAAGCAGACTTCCCAGCARATGAACTCTGTGCAATTTGCATTCTTATTTCCTGGTTTGCGAGGGACTTTGCAACACCCCATTCAAATTCACTGTCTCACTCCAGCTGTACTTTTGGTTTAGCAAAAGTTACAAAATTCAGTTACAATCACAGCCAAAATAAACACGAGCTTTGAAATAAAGCCTGATTTCTTGAACACTAATTTATCAATTTACCAAAAGTTTGTTTAATTAAGCTTGTTTCTATTCGCTTACCAAACTTAAATCAACCTTTAACACAGAGACCATTATGAAAGAACTTTCCTCCACATTGGTAATGATATTAACTTGATCTCAGAATAGTCTCAGTGAACCTCCCCAATGACTGACTGATTACCACAAAGGGGAAGAGGTTCATTAGTTATACCTGAGAGAACTGCAATTGTTCATAATGCTTATGTAAAAAAACGCACACGAGCTGACTGCGAAGAAAAACTCATGACGCCTCTGTGCTGATATAGAGTAAGCTCAGTAAAGGAAAACACATGAACTATTACAAACTGATCACAAGTTCCATTACACCTGGCTAGTCTGAGGAGCAAAACCTCAGTGTAAATGTAGGTGTATTCACTCAAAGGGCAAGAGGATTTGAAACGGAAACTAACAAGAAGGCTCATTACTTGTCTGGTTACTGTCCCTAAGTTGTTATTGTGGCTTCTCACTGYGCTGATCTCTTGCAAAATCGACATCCTGTTCATCTTCAGTGAGATAAAATCTCAAGAAGACATCTCATCTTGTACCATGCAGCTGAAACATTGCATAGGCTCATGTCCCAACCTTGCAAAATCCTGTTGGGATCTTTGTGATGARAACAGCCACAGTCACAGAGACTGCATGTGGAGTCTCCTCAGGAGCCCAGMACAGCAGGGAGCAGTGAGGTGGGTGGGAAGAACCCCCTGGGTCCCAGGAGGACACAGTTTCACTGCAGTATCTTTTGTAGGAGAGTCAGGAAGGCAAGGACATTAGGAAGAGGGAGGATTTAGCCATGGGAAAGGCTTGCAGGTTACATCCATCTGGTAAATGCCACGTCCTATACCAGTATGGAAAAGATAGAAAGCTAAGCTGTGAGTGCCAGCATGGAGCACACAGGCAAGACCTTCTGGCTGGTTTATCTGTAAAACTGCAGCYAGTTATTTCACTAACATTGTGGCTTAAATCCAGAGGAGAAAGAGTCGAGAGCTTTACCTCAACTGCATTTTCTGTCATCAGGTCTGTACATCCAACTGAGTGTGGTCCCTTTCCTTCAGGGATCCTGTAAAACTTCTCAGTGCTGCTGGTGCTCCACATTTCCATTGGTGCCTTCACTGACAAATCTGGGGAAAAACACAAAGCAAATCAAGAGACGACCATGACCTTTGTGACCAGATCACCCACACTGAAACAAAGCCAGCACGCTGAAAATCCAAAATTAGGAAAATCAAGATTGAGCCAATACARAAATCTGCTGGTGAGAAACAAAGAAATCTCGAATTGTCAACCTGACCTGTTCTACTGGGGATTCTCCTTGTATCCTGAATCCCAAGGAGCAGACAGCACCGTGCACTTACAGAGAAGTGGGATGAAACCTTTGGCTGGCGAGGCCGCGGCGGCACTCGGGAGAYCTGCGGTGCTACGAACCGCACAGAGGGAGGATACTGCTGCTCCTCAAAGAAAGCCGGCCTGTGCATCAGGGGGAGTGGGATGTCACGGAGAAACACGACGCCGCTGCCWTTTTCCCAGGAGGAATGACGAATCCCGGGCTCGGCCCCCGGCGAGACAAGGTCGGGCTGCCCGTGCCGGGGCGGGTGTCGGGGCGGTGCGGCCGTACCTGGGCTGACCCCTCCGCGGCGGACTGGCCCCGGCGATGCGCAGAGCGCGGGGGGAAGCAGCCGCATCCCGGGCTGGGCTCTATCCGCCGCCTTCTCCTTGGGGCTGGAGACAAGGGGCCATCCTTCTCCCGGTACCCCACCGCCCGGCCGGGCTGCCCCGGGGCGGGGCTCCCGCTGCGCTGTCACGGCGGCTCCGCCCCGGAAAAGCCGGAGAGCCGGCGGCCGCTCCGCCCCGGAAAGGTCCCTCTCAGGCGGCGGCGCGGCGGATCTCGGATCTCTCGCGAAAATGGTGCGGAAACTGAAGTACCACGAGCAGAAGCTGCTGCGGCGGCTGGACCTGGTGAACTGGGAGGCGTCGGGAGGGAACCTAGCGGAGGTGCGGGCGCTGCGGCGGTACCGGGTGGGCCGGCGGGAGGACTACGTGCAGTACAAGGCGCTGGCCCGCGCCGTGCGCGCCCTGGCCCGGCGGCTCCGCGACCTGGGCCCGGCCAGCGCCGCCTTCCGCTCCCGCTGCGCCGCCGCGCTGCTGGAGAAGCTGTACGGGCTGGGGCTGGTGAACAGCCGGCAGTCGCTGGCCGTCTGCRAGAGCCTCTCGGCCGCCGCCTTCTGCCGCCGGCGCCTGCCCTGCCTGCTGGTGAAGCTGCGCATGGCGCAGAACCTGCGGAACGCCGTCACCTTCGTGGAGCAGGGGCACGTCCGCGTGGGGCCCGAGGTGGTGACGGACCCCGCGCTCCTCGTGCCCCGCGCCGTCGAGGATTTCATCACCTGGGTGGACGCGTCGCGCCTGCGGCAGAAGGTGCTAGACTACAACCAGGAGCGCGACGACTTTGACCTGGCCGCGTAGGGCTGCCCTGCCTCACACCGACAAAACCACGGCGGTGCCACCACGGGACATTCACACACGTGCRAAGGGAGCCAGAAGGAAACTGTGCGCTTCCAGTGTTGTATTGACCCGCTCCTGGCTCCCTTTTGCAGCTAATCGTTCTATTCATCCCTGCAGGGGAACATCTTTTATACATCCACTGCTTCAAGAATATGTCCAGTGGCTCAGCTCCATTATCATCCCTGGCATTCCCAGYTTCACTGTCAGYCCARCAKCTCAGCRCCATCATCATCCCCAMCRTGCCYRGCTTCATCGTCATCCCTGGCATGCYGTCCTGSTTTAGGGCAAATATTTTGTTCTCTCCCCAACTTCGATCTCAGATCTAGTTTTAAAGGTGCAGAACTTAYTTCTGGGCTAAACAGACAGATGGGGATACRARCATCATAAAGTCACCCCAGGACACACACTCASCTTCATCATCATCCCAAGCATGCCCAGCTCCATCATCCTTACATCCYATAAGGAAAACTGCTTGGAAAAGTCTCTGCCCAATTGCAGGAGAGGATTTTGGTCAGGCTTAAGTGCTTTGCAGCTTAATAGCAGCTGCTGGATGGGGTTTTAAGCCAAGCCGAGGGGCTGTTTTAAGACTGAGTTTAGCAGTTTCTCTGTTCTTTTTCCAAGAGGTTATCCTCGTTCCTCCTTCAGCTGTTAAATGCACAGCAATCAGAATTACTTCTTGAAGCGTTTTCCCTTGATATCAAGGAGGGAATGCAGGGATTTCTGGGGGTCAGCAGTAAACAAGAAGGCCAAATACTGTGTTTCTGGAACTGTTAAAGTTTTAGCCAAAAACAGAATTAAAAAAAAAAAAAAAACCAAAAACCAACAACAACAAAAAGCTTTTTTGTCATGTGAAGTTGTAAAGGGAAGTTTGATGTGAGTTCAGTGTCTTTGTTGTGTGGGGTTCCATATGGCCATTAGGCATCATTTACAGAACAGGATCTAACTGGGGASGTGTTGGAGCAAAAGCTGATCTAAYCAGAACTGCAGATTTGGGGGAACTTATGCATTTAGCACATTAGCCAGGGGCTGTTRGGAACTATGTTCCCTTTTGATAAGAAGGCAGAAAAACAGAAATAAAACTGTTGGGGTTTTTTAGTTGGTGAAAAAATGTGTGGACTGCTTTATGRTATCGTTTCTCYRAGTTTATTCTGATTTTTAAGTGTTYCAGTAAGCCCTGTTTGCCACCTTTCAGAGTTTTTTAAAAAATTTTATGTAACTTGTGTAAGTCTGTTTTTATTTTAATAGCTAGAAGGCTATTACTAACATGTTTATGCTAAGAATGCTCTTTTCCTTACCCAGGGCTATGAAAGGATTTGGCAGTAGGTTTAGGAGCAGAGCTGTGACAAAGAGCTGGAGTGCAGCTAGTGTCAAAGTTCTGGATTTGGATGTCTTAGTGTGGCTTTTTTGAACAGAAAAAGTGTTCAGGTGAGGTACATTTTGGAGGTATTGCATGTCCACAATCTATCACCAAATATTATGTCAGGTTTTTGTAAGGCAAACAGAGTGTTTACATTTCTTCCCAATCTCATAAGCCAGCTGTATTAAGCAGAACAATTATTAAAGCAATAATAGATTTGAAGAAAAGGACATTTAACAGGTGGATAAACCCTTTGCCTACTACTGCTGTTTGTATTTGAATTTATTTCAGTAGTCATAACCTCAACAACAGCTTAACATTTTTCTTAAGAGTGTGTGTGCACACCTTGCTTACAGTAAGAAATGCTTATGGTAAGAAATGCAAATTGAAAAAAAGTTTCACTCCTGAAGCCTGACTTCTGAACACTTTCCCAGCTTCCCTTTCCTCTAGAACAATGCCATTATTTCTTGGGAAATTTAGAAGGTGCCTTATCCAGGTGCAGGTAAAAACAGTGCTTTTGCTTTGCCTTACTCTTTTGGAGCAATGTAAGTAACAGCACAGTGACTGTGCAGGGCATTTTACTAATGAGATGCTAAACTGCTCTGCTCAGTGTGTCCAGCCCTTGAAGGAACTGCAGAAAAGGAAATATCAAACCTCCATCTTGTCAGCCTCTGCAGTTTACATCATCAGCCCATTCCTTTTGTATTAAACCAGCTTTTTATCATTCATCTGTGTACCTTCAGCATCTGTAGCAGAAGAGAAATTACCCTCTAGGCTGTTAAATTAAGTGGGAATTGATTTCCCTAGAAGTATGTGGGATAACAGCATCCATCACCCCCACTCTCCTTCTGTGGTACTGGAAATCAAATTCTTATGTTCTCTGAGAAATCAGGTTGTGTGTTTGTATGTCTGTATGTTTTAAGTGTGGAWTTTCTTAACTGTGCTGGCTGTACAGTAGCTGAGACCTGAGATGAGTGTCCTGCTCCTCCGTTTTTAGCAGCTGGAGTCCTCACACATCCCTGACCAGAGCTGGGTCTGCATCAAGTATGATAAACAGATAAAATGGAAGTTCCAGCAGCACAGCCACATTCCTGCTGGTGATTACAACCAGGGAAATGATGGCTTCCTCATATTCCATGGTGGTTTTGCCTTTAGTTCCTGGGTTTGGGTTTGTTTTCCAGAGCTGACATGCTGTGGCCGCAGCGGGGTGGTTTCTGCAGCAGCTCTGGAGCCGGGGATTGAAAAGGCACAGGAAATAGCTCCAACAGCCTTTCCCAACACTTGGATAAACATGGAGGCTTTTGTTACATTCCAAGGCTGATCCAATGTCAGTATAAATKGGCACAGCTTCCATGGGCCTGTGTGAACCAGCGCAATGATACAATCCAACACTGCCCTTTTTTGGGCCAGGTCCTTCAGACTCTCCCCTCCAGTGCTCCAGGGACTGGCAGCAAGAGGACTTATGCATGTGAGAGTAACAGGATGCCACTGTGCTTCTTCCCTGTACTTTCTGAARTGAGCTTGATGTTCCTCAGGTGCCCCAACATCTCCATGAGTCTTGTGGGAAGCTGCTGCTGCAGGACAGAGGATGATGCTGCTGGTGATGGGGCAGACTCTCTCTATGCCTGACAAAACTTGGTCACTGCCACCTCCATATGTGCCTGTCCCAGGAGCTGGGGGTGCAGGGGTACCAGCTTCTCCAGAAAGGGAGAACAGGGCTGCAGGGGGGTCTGGGAAGTGCAAAAGCCATTGGCACACAGCGAGCAGTTTCCAGGCAAAAGCTCTCACTTGGA
>CADDXX010000325.1:935562-952972 GCA_902810485.1 Alauda arvensis
AGGCTGAGGAATGTGGGGGAGTTGAAGTAAAGAGTCCTTCACACTGACGCCTTTTGTGCTGCAGTGTGTAAAAGGCTGAGGCTGTCACTGAAATGCAAATGTGTGGTTTTTTCACTGTTCTGAGCTCCATTTTTTTCCCCAGTAAACAAGCATGCTGCATTCACCAGCAGTTTTAAAGGCTGCTTCCATCCGASATTTTGGTGTGGCTCAGTGCTGACCTCAGTCAATCAATGACAGCACATCACCGTGAGCTAGGGGCTGAGGAAGGATGCTACATCCTCCTTCTCACAATGGGAAATGGAGAGTGAGAGAAGCAAAGGTGGAATTGGGTAATTCCCAAGTCTTTGGGTGATGGTCCTACATCCTGGGCTAGGCCAAGGCCTCCTAGCCTTGTTGAAGGGCACTTCCCTATGCTCTGCTCTGCAACACTCCACAGTAAAAGAAACCCCATAGCAGATGGAAGTGTCACTGTTCCCTTTTTGAGTTCTGAATAATTTTTTAAATACATCCCCTGACAGATCTAACCTGGAGATTGAACCAAAGAGCCATTTCTCRTCACCAAGGAATAAAATCACCTTAGTCCCTACCCCAGAAGCCAAAACATTTCAATATTCATTTGGTCTGGGGGATTATTGCCTTAAGAGTTATGTCAGTGTTTACCTGAGAGCCCCAGCTTTGTCCCTGATTTTAAATACACCATTTTAGGCCGTGAAACATCTTTTCTGACGCACTGCTTGCTGGTTTGAGCTGCAGGACTTTAGTGGGAAACCTGCCTGATAGGAACCATCGCCTCTCACTTCTCTGCAAGCACAACAGTCTCTTCCTCATATCAGCTGATTTTGAAGAGAGAAAGTCTTTTGCTCCCAGCAGGCAGAGAAAGGGGAGGACACCCATTAATGACAGAGGGAGATTCAGAGCATGTCCCATTCCTCCTGGAGCTGTGGTTAGGGCATCCCATGTGTCCCCAGCAGGGYGTCACTACAGTTTGATCCCCCGTATCCCCAGCAGTAAGTCACCACAGTTTCTGGGCTGCTGTGAACACGTCAGGGGGGTTGGTGAGTGCAAGCCCAGRCAGCACCACCACCCCCGATCCTCCWGGAGAGGCTGGGATTGTTGTGTCACAGGGTAAAGTACGCACAGGCTGTCCCGGCGGGTCCTTTGGCTGACATGGCAGTGCTCGACYTGCCCCTTGTACTTGAGCTTGGGCTTAAAACACACCAGGGGAGCCACGTCCTAAAAGCACCTTCTCTCCCCAGCAGATCCAACAGCAGCTGGGGCGCAGGGTCCCGTGCACCTATGGGGATGCTGGGTTTGGAGGAGGTGAATGCCGTGCTACTCAAACCTCCTGCCCTTTTTGTCCCTCTCAGCCTCCCCGAAGAATTTAGATGGGGAGGGACTGCTGAGAGTCACCTAGTCCAAACACCTGCTCAAAGCAGGGCACATTTAGGGCTGCCTCAGTGCTGGACACCTGAAGCAGAGTTCAATCACCTTCGCTGTGAATTACATTTTCTTCTTCCATCAAGTCGGAGTTTYCCCTGCTGCAGCCTCGGACTGCTGCTTCCCATCCCCACGCTGGACACAGCCGTGTGGGGAGGTGTGTGGGGAGGTGTGTTATATAACCCCGAATGCTGTCCACACACGGACAGAACGGGGGACATGTCCCCCGTTACCCCTCTCAACTTATCCGGAGCGAGTCACGCCCTTCGGCAGGCAGACACAGGGATTTGGGGCCGGATCAGGGGCTGGAAGGAAGGAAGGAAGCGATCGATCCCTCGAGGGTCGGGGACAGGGACTGGGAGCAGCGAAGCTGCGGGAGGTGCTGCGCAGAAATTACTCAGCTCCTTAAAAATCCCCTTCGCGTCACCATTGCTCCTCCCCGTRCTCCCCCGAGACCCTTTTCTCGCCCTTTGCAGGGCTTCCCGTACCTGTTGTGTGGTGTCCCGGCTGCCCCCTGCTCCCGTCCCGCTGTCCAGAGCAGCCGGATCTCCCCTCAGGCCGCTCGCGTCCCTCCGGAGCSCGGCGAGCAGCGGCTGCTCCCACGGGAGGCCGCCTCTGTCGCAGGCACAGCGACTGCCGGGCTCTCCCCGAAGGGGAGGGACCAAACTTTGCCTTAGTTTTCAGCTGAGACGATCTTTCTGGGAGAAATCTTCCCTGGGCCTGGAAAACAAGTTTCTGACGTGGAGCCATGCCCAACAAAGCCTGCGCGTCCCAGCGGAGGCCGCGGCCGCCGAGGTGSTGGGCCGTGCTCCGGTATGGCAGGGACAGGGTCATGTGTGGGCTCCTGGCGTGTGAATTGTGGATCTCCCGGCTGGGGCTGGGTCAAGCAACAGGAACCCCAGGAGAAAATTCGCCCGGATGGGTTGCAACACCCCGTGGAGGAGCTGCAATGCCTGTGGTCGGGCTAGCAGCGGGGGGACAGCGCATTGGCTCAAGGTTGAGCTGTAAAAAACAAATCTTCTCATGTTTCCTTATGAGAAGGGGATAACCACAGTCCAGGGAGGCAGATCCCACTTTTGGGTACAACATCTGGGRTGGCTGAAGGTGGATTTAGCACAGRTCCCAACTTGTGGGRCAGATCTGYGCTCACCCCCYYTTGCATAGCCCTGGTGTTTGCCCCCTCAGGAATGCTGAATTCAGGGAATTCGCCTGAAAAACAACACCAGTAATAAAAGATTAATTTTGTGAGAGAGTAACAGCTGTGAAATGCCACTGTGAGCTTCAAGGCTAGCAAAGGGACGCAGCAGGGGAGGAGAGCTTGTCTTAAATGGCTTATGAAGTTGCCCCCATGGACTGTCCCACTGGAGTGCTGCTGAGCTCCTGCCTTGGGATCAGCAGCTTCCCTTTCCTTTGGATGTATGTGTGTGGGTATGAGCTGAAGCTGGAAAAGAATAAGAAAGTTGTATGAAAAGGTCCAAGATTTTTTTTTTCCACGTACTTTTGTCCAGCCCTCATTTCAGTGATGGGCTGGATGCATTAAAGTTTGCCATTTTCAGGATAGATTTGATGCTGTTGAAAGGTGTTGGAGAACAAGTCAGAAGATCTCTTTTTAATCTAAAAGAACAGGTTCTTCAAGGTGAGTGAGAGAAAATGAGGAGGAGGAAGCAGTACACAGGTGATTACAGTAACAGAGACACTAAATCCCATGATACTTTGGCCCACTAGGAGCTCCAGAATTTCTTTTTAATATATTCAGATTTTCCCAGATGTGCAGGARTCAAACACAGTAGAAGACATTTATGGGTCTTTCATTTGGATCTTAGCTACACAGTTGAACCACCCAGGTGAAACAGGCTATGAATCTTAGTTTAAGACCASTCCTCCTTGCCCTATCATCTCTTTTCTTATAAGCTTAATTATTATTATCCCTTTTTTATCATTTTCACCAAAGAACATCAGAGGAAGCTTACATAGATATTTCTGTCATTGCAATAAAACACTACCAGTAAGAGTTGTGCAGCACTGGCAAGGGAGGAGTCAGTTCCCATGGTTAGTGAGCACAACAAACCCATGGCAAATGTTCAATGTGGCTTTAGCTATGAGTCCTTTATATAAAGGACTGCACTTTCCTGCAGATTTCTGTGTCTACAGACCAAAAGCCACCATCAGTCTGTGATACCAGTTTGGAAAACATAATTTATTTTTTTTCTTTGCCCCCTGTCATTCCTTTTTCCTTATTTTTGGACAAATCTTTGTTTCTCACAGTGTCCGTCTCATTTTTAATCCAGGTGCTGCTTGACCTATTAAAGCTGCTGAGAAGAGCTGATACATCAGTGARCACCCATTAAATGACCATCCCTCTGTTACCAGGTGCTTTCCTGAAGAGTGCAGCATGACAGAGCTCCATGAAGCCGTGGCTGTGGGTGACTATGACCTGGTGAGAAAGATTCTGAAGGCCGGGCGCTGCGACCCGAACCAGAAGGATGTCGACTGGCATGACAGGACCCCCCTGCACTGGGCTGCTGCCAAAGGTGAGGGCACCCCCAGCTCTGTTACCTCTGGGATTGGACATCATTAAAGGTGAGGCTGATCACCTGTAATTGTGTCTAGRCTGGCAAAATCTCAGCCTGGATCTGGTAATTTTGTCCCTAATGAGCAAAAAAAGGTTAAGTATCCATTTTAATGGGAACTTTACCTACAAAATGGGACTGCTGTTGAAGTGATTTTTTTGCTTTTTTTTTTTCCATCACACAACAATTTGCAATGTACATGTTGTGCAGATAGGGAATGGCTGCTTTCCCCCCCCCATTACTTTTCTAAAAGATGACTCTGTGAGCTAATTTCTCATGTATACCTGTGGGAAAGAACAGGAAGTCAAAGCCACTATATTTACACCAGCTATTTATCAAACCAAACAGAACAAAACAATAGCTGTGTTTTACATTGCTCTCCCTTTATATCCCACCTGTTTGAATAAACAATGCAGGACCAGAGATGTTTGCAGCTCCCATTTGGTCCTTCACCTTCAGAAGTGCCTGGTAAAGTCGAATATCCCTTTACAGCCCAAAAAAAGAGATGGTGCAACAATATGTAATGTATAATTGTACACAGTGTAAAATGGGAAASTGGACCTCTGCTCCTCTGTGCTACAGTGTTTGTTGGTATCTCATCTGTCTTTGCTCAGGAATCAARTGTGATTCCCTGTTTTACACTTAAGACCATGTTTTTCTTTTGTCCTGATGGATTATTAGGCATTTACACATCAGCATAGGGGACTGAGCTACTTAACAAAAATGGTGGTGAGAAGCTGATGATGCCTACATGTGATTTGGAATAGTCTAGCTCGGTCAAGGCAGTGTGAAGTGGTGTAGAAGTAACTTCTTTTGCTTYTTTAAGCAATTCCACTGGTTAGGAAAATGTGAAGGTGAATGAAAAAGAAGTTGTTTTCTACCTGCTATACAAAAACTTTGTTTTAGTAAAGCTGTCCACAGGTTTTCCCTTTCTCAATGTTTAAATTTTATTTTGCAATTGAACTAAAAACCAAAATGAAGCAATGAAATAGCCAATTGTTGAGTGACTCATTGAGATGTATTGTTCAGAAACTAGAAAGCTTTTCGATTTGGTTGTTGTTTTTGTTGTAAAATTCTTTGGAAACAGTCTTGTTTGGGAGAAAATAACCAGCATTTCCTATTCAGTATCATTTATATGACAAATCAAATAGTCAGGTGGGTGAAATCCGTGTCTGAGGGCATCATGACCAGTTGTGTGTGGCTGCCTTCTGCATCCTGAAGGTATAAATTCCAAAGCATCTTTTCTGCTGGTTTTGCTGCGCGTTGCCAGGGCGGACGGACCTGGTCAGGCTCCTKGTGGATCACGGTGCCCGGCACTGCCTGCGGAGCGATGTGGGTTGGACCGCGGCTCACTTCGCTGCCGAGGCGGGGAAGCTGCGGGTGCTCCGCGCCCTTCACTCCCTGCACGCTGCTATGGATGCCGCCGACCTCTTCGGGGACACTCCCCGGAGGCTCGCRGAGATCTACGGACACCGGGAGTGCTCCAAATTCTTGGAAAAGTGAGTAGTGGTGGCAGGTTCCGCTGCGGCTGCAGTGAAAATTAATCCTCAGTGCTCCACAGAGGACCAGAGCAAACACAGTGTGTTAGTTATCTTCCCACCCAAAGCCTGCTAAAGCCCTGACGCACAAGCTGTAGTGGACGAGCAAACACGAGCCTGTCACGGGGAAGCCGTGAGACGATGTTCTTTTATTCCCCTGCCTCCTGCGGTTTGCCTTGGTATGTTTACAAAATCCTTACCACTTCATGACGTCATTGTTTTTGTAAGGATGTTGCAGAGCCG
Organism: Alauda arvensis; assembly: GCA_902810485.1. Taxonomy (NCBI): domain Eukaryota; kingdom Metazoa; phylum Chordata; class Aves; order Passeriformes; family Alaudidae; genus Alauda; species Alauda arvensis. Next base: position 941,351 of record CADDXX010000325.1, read on the forward strand.
TTATTAAGCAACAGAAACGAAACCAACAGCTGACAAGTGTTAACCCCTTCCAGTGGTAAATAGCAAATACACAGGTTGAGTTGTTTAGGAACAGCCCTCAGCATTTGTATATATATATATTTATATATATATATATATCATTTGGCTTTTCTTATAGTAAAGAAAAAAMCCACCCTATTTATTTACATAATCATTGAAAATTAAACCACTTAATAGGATGGYCACATATAACTTCCAAATTTTGGGAAAATCTGTGTTGTCTTAATTGCTTACAGTCAGCACTGTGGCAGCACATGCCATAAGAAATATGCTTTTTAATGGTTCCCAATTACTATTCCTGTTTTCCAGCCACTGGTTTGGCTCACAGGTATTGTCATCCTTGCAAAGGTGTTTCTCTGGATCAGGATGCYTTATTGCAGAGGTTTGAGCTGTGTCCCATCCTGCAGATCTCTGAAGGAGTGGGACAGATCCCCAGAGGCCAACCAGCTTGTTCAGTGCAAGCCWTAGTCCCAACACTGCTTGGAATTTAAATACACTGCCTGTGAAACTGCATATGCCAGACCCTGGAGTGCTGAGAGCTCCCAAAAGTGTTTTCTCCCTGGGTTTTTCTGTGACTTTGGAGTCCCACCATCATCCTTCACCTCTTTTACCACTTCCACATTCTCAAGGCTCCTCTGATACCATGTATATTAGATTTTTTTTTAGACATTTATTCCACTCAAAATCTCTGGCTTGCCAGTGCAGCACACAAGTTGCCAAGTTCAAAATCAGCCACAGTGACTGGCCAAATGTCTGAGGAGGCTGATGCCTTACAAATTCCACTTTTCATTAATCCACATAAACCCTTCTGTAGGTACTGCTGTCCTTCTGCTGTACTTCTACAGCTTGTTGGTTCCTGCTGAAATGCCCCATGCCCACCTTTTGTCTTCACACACCATCAGAGTCCTTCCATAGGAAAAAAAAAACCAACAAACTCTGCAAAATCCCCCTGTGCAGAACCCAAAAAATTTTGTAGGGAAGCCATGGTTTCCAAGCTCTGGCTATTATGGAAGCTTTGCATTTTACATGCTCACCCAACACAGAGTCATGGGATGGTTGGAAGGGACCTTAAAGCTCATCTCATTCCAACCCCTTGCCATGGACAGGGATCCCTTCCACTGGATCAGGTTGCTCAAAGCCCCATCCAATGTGATGGAGCTGAACACTGCCAGAATGGGAGCATCCAGAACATCTTGGAGCTTAAGTCTTTCTGATCCAGAACATCTTGGAGCTTAAGTCTTTCTGATTTTGGAGCTGTCATGCTGTAATCCTTCACTATTCACCACTTTCCTTCCACACAGATGTATCAGCCCTTCTTACCCTCAGACCTTGAGTTTAAAGGCATTTAGGCAACCAGCAGCTGATAATGAAGCTTTGCAAATTAAAATTTGTTACTACCTAGCCAGTGTCTAGGTAGYAAAGCTCAGGTCTGCCAGACCTTTGAGAAGGGGGCACTGTCTTCCAGTGGAGATTCTCTTTATCCTGTTCTCAGCTCTTGGCATACTTAGTTTCTATACCAGAACAGGTAAATACTGTCTAACCTCAAGGGTGAAAGTCTGCAGACTTCTTCCCCTGGATGATTAATTTATAGCAATTACTCACCTATTCAATGCTGTCCTTTTTGCACTAATCTCACCAGTAATTCTTGTCAAGTCTGTAGCATTTGCTGTGCCTTGGATGTGCTCCAGAGCCATGGGAGTGAGCTGAGAGCAGGGGTAGGGGAATTGCCTGGATGATGCCAAAGGGCAATGCCCGTGGCAGGCAGAGGCACCTGGGAGAATGATTGACAGGCTGATTGACAGAATGATTGACAGAATGATTGACAGAATGATTGACAACCTCATCTGAGACACCTTAGCAACAGCCTATGGTGATTCAGGTCAGCTGATGAAGGGCTTTCTGAGGTGAATGATTGATTTAAGGTAGAAAACTTGTCTTTCAGAACCACATGCTGGCCTGACTCACCCCAYAGCTGCATGGCTCAGTGTGGCTGGAAGATCTAATGACTGGGAAGATGCTTCAAGTGCCCAGTCTAGAACATTTTATAATACACACAAAGCCTGTACAATCACCTCATGGCTGTAACCCAGCCTGTGTGCAGCCAAGAGTTTATCACTGAGATTCAGGAATACTTTTTAAGCCTAGCCACTATGAYTTATGACCACAGTGGATGCTTTCACCTTCACACACTGGCTTCACTGCCTCACATCAGCAAACTTGGAGTAAACTAGGAGGAATGGTTGTCACTTGTAGTGTAATTTCGATTATCATCTGCTCCTTCAGATGTGCAGAAGGTCCCAGGGGTGATGTCCAGGGTCAGGCAGCRCCAAAGGGAGCAGGGCAGTACTGTGTGTGCTGCAGACAGAGAATTAAGAGTGTGTTTGCACAAAATGCTGCACAGCACAGAGCMGCTCTGCCCTCCACTCAGCAGTGTGTGTGGGATATAAATATGAGGAACATTTTGTTACACGGCATTCCTGTCAATTTTGGATATTTGCCTGTCATGCAAAAAGAGAGAAAAATGCAATTTTTAAAACTGTCTGAGGGTCTGCAAGGCTAATGTGCATATCTGTACAGACTTTTGATCATCCAAATCCTTTCTGAATCCAAACTGAGCCCTCTCTAGCACCACCATGATCCTTGCATGCTGTTTGTTGGTCCCCCAGGTGTTGCCAGCTGCATGAACGACTTGCYTACCTGGGCTGGGCCAATGAATTGTGCTGAGGACTGCATCCACATGGAAATATTACATGTATCAACATGGAAATATTATTAGCATGCAAATATTAGGAATATTCCATTGCCAAGTATCAGTACCCCTCACTGAGGTTTGCATAAACATGCAAAAGTTAGGAAACAGCTGCTTTCAAAGCAGCTGCTTCTGAATAGCAAATGCATATTTTGCATCAGATTTGGTTTACATGAGAAGGGCTTAACTCTGGATGCTATGAGAGCTGCCAAGAAGCACAGAGACCCTCAGCCTGTGTCTGCTGCCAGCTACAAAGTGCCAGCYATTGAAACTGTACCAAAGGGTCCTGCCAGAGCATATATATACTCATGTGTAAATACATAGATATAGACATATATTTATATTTAAAAGTCTATAGAAAGAGGTTTCTTGCCCTTGGGAGTAGCTACTGTATAGAAGACAATAGGGTAGTTCAGTTGGAAGGGATCCACTGCCAGTTCTATGGCCTGACYACTTCAGGACTGACCAGAAGTTAAAGCATCTTACAAAGGGCATTTTCCAAATGCCTCTYAAACACAGCAGCCATGGGGCATCAACCACCACTCTCAAACACAGGCTCTGTGGAGACCTTAAAGCACYTTTCAGCACCTGAAGAGAGCTTACAAGAGAGCTGGAGAGGGACTTTGGACAAGGGCTTGGACAAGGGCATGGACAAGGGAGAATGGCCTAGGTAGGCAGGATTATCTATATTATGAATAAATTCTTGACTGTGAGGGTGGTGAGGCCCTGGCACAGGTTGCCCAGAGAAACTGTGGCTGCCCCATCCCTGGAAGTGTTCAAGGCCAGGCTGGGTGGGGCTTTGAGCAACCTGGTCTAGGAGAAGATGTCCCTGCCCATGGCAGGGAAGTATGGAATGAGATAATGCCTAAGGTCCCTTCCAACACAAGCCATTCTCTGATTCTATGATGTAGAAAGCCCATGTGATGAGATCCATCAGTATGGAGCTGCTGGCTTTGCTCCCTGCTCTCAGCTAGAAYAGCATTGCACTGATGTGATAGAAATGCTCTATTACAAAAGAAAACGATTTTTCATGATACTGGATCATCTTTCTGACAGAGATTCCTGAATCCTGAGTGCCCAGAAAAACAGAGCCCTCCTCCAGGAGGAGGAAAGGGTTTGCCTTCTGTTGGGCAAGATTTACACTTGGAATGTCCCTGTATGGATCCAGGCAGTGCTGGGGCCCAGAGGGGTCCCTGTGAGGGGAGGCTGGGGCTGCACCAGGCTGGACACACCGTGGTGTTTTCTCAAGTGTTGGTGGCAGACCAGGACACAGCCCTGACCCTTTAGATGGGCCCCTGTGAATGGAGATGTGCGTGTGCTGTGCTCACTCTTGGTTTCTCTCCCAGAGCTGAGGTGGAGAGCAGGAACTACCGCARGAAAGCTGCACTGAGAAAAATCCCCTTAGACCAGAGAGATGAAGAGTGGGAACTCAAGAAAGAAGAGCTTCGGAAAARTCCACCATGTTTTTGGGAGAAGTGCACGACCTCTATTCAAAAGAAAAATGGGAAAAAGAAGGRGAAGCAGTAGTGTGCCCTGCCTGTTTGGTGCCTCCAAGTGCTTGCAATGCAGAGCAAAGGCACTGGCAGACCTCAGGTGGATCTGCAGGGTCATATTGGGGTGAATGGAAGRAGTAGATGGCCTCAAGAGTGCATTCTTAGAGATATACTGTAAACAATCTTCTTAAGAGCTAGAAATGCTTCAGCCTCTCTGTGTGTTTCTATGTATCTGATCTCAAAAATAAAAACAACTGAAGAATGTGTTCAAATATACCAATATTCTAAATCACTGCAATGTTTAAAGTTACTGCAATGGCAGCAGTTACCCATATTATCAGGGAAAAAAATAGTCTTGATCCTACCTGATTCACAAAGGCATCTTGGACTGTGGTTCTGCTTGCTCTGCTGATGTCTGTGGCCTTTGCTTCTTTGATTCTGTCACTGAGGCTCTACATGGACTGGCAGCCTGCTGATGCCTGTCTCTTTTCTTGGGAGGTAGTTGCTTCTTCTGGATRAAGCTGAGATGTTAATGTTGATCTTTCACTGGACACATGAGTCCCACAGCCTGACTTCCATTCCTGCCCAGCAAAAAGGAAAATGTGCTCCCTCCTTGCTGCTTTCAGACACCTGTGACTGCCAAGGGTGTTGGAGCACTGCCTGTTTTTTAGCATTGCCCCCAGCCATTTTTATACCTCTTTAAATAGGAATGCTGTGCAACTGGTCCTGAGCTCTGCTTCTGCCCATCAACACTTTCCAAGCACAAGCATTTTTAACACTTTCACTTCTCAGTCATAAAATTTGGAGTGTAACCCAGAGCAGTTTTCCATACTGTGCCAGCACTGGGCAGCCATTCCCATTGACTTCTGACCTCTGTCACATGTCAGCTTCTCCAGGCTGGGCACATTCTGCAGCTGTCCCCATGGGCTGTGCAGTGGGGCTGTGCTGATGGACAGCCTGTCCCCTGCAGGGCCAGCTGAGCAGGGCTGGTGCACAGGACAGGGATTGTGTGCACAGGACAGAGATTGTGTGCACAGGACAGGGATTCTGTGCACAGGACAGAGATTCTGTGCTGGGTGTCACATTCTCAGCGGTTTCATGGGGGGATGGAAGGATGTAGCCCAGTGTGGTTTGTTGGGGCTGTGGTGTTGTTGTGTGGTTACACATGCAAAGGTGCTGGTATTGCCTGCTGAGTCTTGTGGCATGTGAGGTTGTGAGGGATGATGTTGCACTGGATGCAGGGAATAAGATGGATCTTCCAGGGCTTTTTTGTGAAAGTGGTTGGGGTTGTCATGTTAAAGGATAAAGTGCGTGAGCAGCAGCAGGGGAAGAAAGGAGGTGTGGCTGTTCCTGTCCTTTCAAGGCCTTTCAGTGGGGAGATTTGTCCAGAAGAGATGTTTAAGATCTGCCTCTGGAGCTGAGCTGGTGACAGAAGTTCAGGTTCTGCTCTGTTCATGCTGGAACTATTTCATGTTTCACCTGCTGAGGAGTGTTGACCTTAGGGAGCAGCCATCCCTCCACCCAGCTGCTCCTTCCCTGTCACYCATAAACAGGGGGTAGAAAATAGGATGGAAAAGCTGATGGATCAAGATAAAGACAATGAAATCACTCACCAGTTACTGTCACGGACAAAACAGACTTGATGTACAGAAARTTAATTTAATTTATTTACCTATGAAAGTACAATAGGATAATGAGAAACAAACGCAAACTAGAACCCGCTGCCTCCACCACCCTTTCATCTCAGGTCCAACTTCACTTCTTCATCCTCAGCTCCTCCTCCTCCACAGCAGCACAGGGGGAAGGAAAATGGTGGGGCAGTCAGTTCATAGTGAGTTGTCTCCTCCACTCTCTTCTCATGCTCTTCCCCTGATCCAGAACAAAACCTGGGTGTTTCATTGAGCCAGAGTGCACTGGGAAAAGGCAATCTCATCACCAAGTCCAAGCAGRCCAGGAGAGCAGTCACMCAGAGCAGGGAATCCTGTCCTTGCAGGCAGTGGGGCAGAGAGGACACGCAGGGCTGGTGTGGCAGGGGGGCTCTGCACCCCCTGAGCTCCCCGGGGCCGTTSCTGCCTCGCTGTTTGTGCATCAGTGAYCRCCTGTGGTGAGTGACAGGGGTCAGCGTGTTGACACAGAGCTATCAGCCACAGCCAGGCAGTCATACAGCCCATAATGTGTCACAGAGCACAGAGCCAGGGCAGAGAGAAAGGTAAACCCAAATACAGATAAAACCTGCGGTTAAATTCTGTTGTTTCAATCGGAAAATGCCAGAGCATTCGTGGCAGGTTTGCAGTATTGTTGCCCTTTTACAGCCAGCCTCTGTGTCAGGCCCAAATAAACTTATTGACATTAATTAAACTCAAAGAATTATCTAAATGAAATTATAATTGGAAATATATACGTAACAAAGATTTAGTTCCTAGTATTTAAATTATATCTTCTTAATCTCATAAATGAGAACATTTGTATCATCTACAGTGCTTGRAGAGTTGCATTACAGATTAAACTACTTGTTTTCTATAATGAAATATTACCATTTTGCATTAGCTCCAGATTTTATTACAGTTCCTAACTCATCCTAAACCTTGCGCTTCCCACTTCTTTCTATGGGAAGAATCTTTATTAGTATCTTTTCCAATTTAGGATTGCTGAAAATCAGAATAAGGGAGTGAAGACCCGGAAAAGTGTATTGAAATACTACAATGAGAAATGTCATATAACTTCCCTTCTTTGTCACATAAACCATTTTTAACACCAAACATACAAAGTTGATGCTGTACATCACTAAGAAGGAGAAAATAGATTTCATGGCTCTGATGTGGGCTTCCGTGCTGAGGTCCTTCATGGAGTTTGTCTGCATGTTGCGTTGGTGTCTCCAGAGGGAAAAGAGAAGGAAAAGAGCAGCAAAGATGACTGCCATGAATGAARCAGCATATCCAAAGCCAGTGAGAAAAAAAGAAGGGAAAAAGTGGTTGTCCATTTTGATATTTGCTCTCCCAAAATTTCTTTGTTCGGTGGAATTGAGGTTGCAGTGCGGTGTGTCAGCGACTTCATAGGCAATGATGCCAATAGCCAAAGGAAAAATCCCTGACCCCAACAAGAGCCAGGGCACCAACTTGTCAATTTTGACTTTCAGGTACATGAAGAAGCTGTTCCTGAAATTGGCAATTTTTATGCAATAAAAAACACAAAGACAGGCAGAAATCCACAAGTTGCCATKACTGAAAAAAGCTTGAAAAAATATAGCTAGTTGAAGAATGGGGTGAACATAAAGGTACTTAGGAAAAATAAATGAAAGAAATGAATAAACCCATGAGAAGCACAAAGAACAAAACCTGCAGCATCCCAGMAGCAGCAAGATCTTCTCATTTGAGTTGAGGGTTTTCTTTTTGATCCAGCCGGTGCAAAGCACGCAAATGATGAAAGCATTTATCCACATGCCAGCAAATGCCTCCAGGGTGGTGACAGCCACAACTGTAACCCCATATGAAGTGATATTGTATTTCCGTGGAGAGTGACAAGTTTCCATGCTGGGAGCTGGGGAGCAGAGCTGTGCTGGCCAAGGGGGCTGTGGCAGCAGTGCCTGAGGCAGGTGAGTGGCTGCTGTTGGTGGAGTGTCAGGGATGGCAAGAGGAGCTTTATAGAGCTGCTGCTGCGGCTGCTGCTGGTGTGGGGAGCAGGGCAGGTGCAGGGATGTAAATGTGCAGGTTATCCCCTTACCCGGGGCCAGTGTCACTGCTGAGTATTTGAATGTTGGTTGAGGGGGGCTGTGTTGGGTGGCACAAAGAGCAGAGATGTTTTTCTGCAGTGGAGAGTGTTGTGCTTTTGTGAGTGAGCCCTGTTTGATCAGTGTCAGGCTTCAGGACCTGGGCTCTTCAGTCCATTGGTCACCTGCCATAGCCAAGTTAGTTTTAGATATACTCACTCAAAACTCTTATTTGTTGTGCTAATTTGTGATATTGATGGAGGGCAGAGGATTTTCTTAAAAAATTTTTGATTTCCTGCTAGTGCCTGTTCTCTGCTTTATGTTTTGATGTGATTTTCCTCTCTGSTTTTGCTGACAGCACAGAAGGATTGTTGGGTTTTGTTTACTYCTTTCTTTCTTCTTCTCTCCAAATKTTTGTGAGGAGAAAGGAAGTTATTTCTATTACAACAGGTCTGAASATGAAATGTCTGTGCTGGGACTGTGGTTGTATAGGAGCCTGAAATAAAAATGTTACTCCAGCAGGACCATGCTGTTGCTGGGGTTTGGGCTCAGCTCTGATTGAATCATTTCGTGCCTTAAAAAAAAAATCAGGATATTCAATGGTGAGTTTTAAAATCCGGAGGATATGGAACATGTACTTGAAATATGTGTCTGCTCCTGTGTCCTGTCAATCCCCTCCAGCATCTCAAGAAGGACAAGATTGTATCTTACACCCCATGTACATATTTCAGATGCCCTTGTAACTCAGGTGGCACCAGACCCTGGAATTTATGCAGCTGGGTGAACACACAGCTGTATTGGGATCTGAGTCACACTGCACACAGACTGAATTGTTTCCATCAAGGCTTGATTAAGGCCAAGCTTCTTCTCTCTCCTTCATGTGTTTCCTTCTCCTTTCTTGACATGGGGAATACTAAATGATACATAAAGCTGACATAGTGCAGCAGCTCATCTGTGTGGAACTGCTGGCTTTGCTCCCTGCTCTCAGCTGGAACAGCATTGCACTGATGGGACAGAGCTGCTGTATTTAAAAAACAAAAAAGGATTTTTCCTGGTATTCGATGGTCTTGTGGAGAGAGCTCCATAAACCCTGAGTGCCTACAAAATCAGAGCCCTGCAGGAGGACGAAAGGGTTTGCCTTCTCTTGGGCAAGATTTACACTTGGAATGTCCATCTCTGGATCCAGGCAGTGCTGGGGTCCCTGGGGGGTCCCTGAGAGGGGAGGCTGGGGCTGCACCAGGCTGGACACACCGTGGTGTTTTCTCAAGTGTTGGTGGCAGCAGGGTTTTGGCCAGACTGAGTCACAGCCCTGACCCTGTAGATGGGCCCGTGTGAGTGCAGCTGTGTCTGTGCTGGACTGTGCTGTCCAGGTGGAGAGCAGGAACTGCCACAGGACAGTCCCAGTGAGAGGAATCCCCCTTGGACCAGAGAGATGAAGACTGGGAACTGCAGAAAGAAGAGCTTGAGAGAAACCCACACCCTGCTTTTGGGAGAACTACACAACACATTTCTGCTCAACAGAAAAGTGGGGAAAAAAGGGGAAGCAGTAACATGTTGTGTCTCTTTGGTAGCCTCTGGTGGTGCCTCTCCTTTTCTTGGTAGGGGGCTGTAGTTGCTTTTTCTGGCTGAAGGGGAGACATTGATGTTGGGCTTCCTCTGGACATGTGGATCTAACAGGCTGTAACTCCCATTCCTGGCCCAGCGAAAGGGAACAGGTGCTCATCACTTCTTTCATATCTCTGTGACTTCCAAGAGTGTTGGAGTGCTGCTTTGTTTTTGGCAGTGCCCCCAGCCCCTTTCATGTCTCTGCTCAGGGGAATGCTGTCTCCAGAMGATCCTGTGCTTTAGCTCCACCTCTATACCACTGTCATAGATACTCCAGGGCTTGACAGGAAAGGCCAGAAAAGAGTTTAAGCCTAGTAACAGAAACACTGACTAGTCTGAGCTGGATGAAACCTTGAAGATCATCTCATYCCAAGGCCCTGCCATGGGCAGCATCAACTTCCACGATCCCAGTTTTTTCAAAGCCCCATCAAATTCAAGACTATTTGCACTTGCTTATGAATCCTTCCCCTTTCTTTATTTTCTGGGAATAGAGAAAGAGGGAAGGGAATGTCCATGGAAATGCAATCTTAAAAGAAAAGGCTCACAAACTAAGCTCTTTCACCTTCAGTTCATCTTTTGAAATTAGCATCCTGATGCCACTTGTGTTTCCAGAGCAGAAAATCATTCTCTGTGTCTCCTTCTGAGAGAGAGAGTRCAGAGAAACTCTGCTGTCATTGCACAGTTGCCCTGTAAGATGGACACTTCAGCTTTATTGGGGGAAAAGGTCTGAGAAGCCCTCTGTTTGTAGAGGTGCATGAAAGRTTTTTCTCAAAATGCAGCAGAGATGTTGCTCACAGATTCTTATGGAAAGAACCCATGTCCAGCAGGCCTGATGCTACATGTGAGGTGATGTCCTGGAGAGTATTTTGGTACTTCKGAATCCTGCAGAGCTTCAGGAGGCCTCTGAGGTTTGTGCACCCATGGCACGTATTATCCTCTGGGAGAACAGGAGGCCAAACAAACCCTTCTGAGATGCATGGAAAACACAYCCTTGGCACCTGACATGGGGTCACATATCCCACTGTGCCCGAACTGGTGACAGAAATGAACAAAACAGGTTCTGCTCTATTCATGCTGGAATTATTTCATGTTCAGAGAACCTGCTGTGGTTGGTTGGCCTTGGTAGATGCCAGGCCCCAACTGAGCTGCTCCTTTACTCTCATTCCACAACAGGGCAGGGACGGAAAAGAAAGTGGAAAAGCTCATGTGTTGAGATAAGGACAGGGAGATCACTCACCCRTTACTGTCAYGGAGAAAACAGACTCACATGTGGGAAAAYGAATTTAATTTATTGCCTATTGATAATGGAGTAGAGTGATAAGGAACAAACACAAAACTAGAACCCCTTCACCCCTTCTTCTCCACAGACCAAAATTCACTCCTTCCTTCCCATCCCCCATGAGCTTCTCCACATCATCCCCTACAGGACAGTGAGGATGAGGGTTGTAGTCAGTCCATAACAAGTTGTATCCTTCACTCCTTTCTCTTCGCATTTTCTTCCCTGCTCAAGTGTAGATCCCATCCATGGGCTGCAGTCCTTCAGGATCAGATGTCTCCAGTATGGGGACATTCCTCAGACTGCAGTTCTTCAAGGTACASCCACCWCACCCAGTGTTACAAGTGATAATATTGCAAAAAACASAGACACAGCAGAAAGAAATATAAACCCAAACACAAATAAACCTGATGCTAAGTTCAGTAATTTTTCAATCAGCAAATGCCAAAGCGTTTGAGGAAGATTTGCAGTACTCTTATTGCCCCTTTGCATCCAGCCCATGTRCCAAGTCTAAATGAATTTGTTATTGACAAGAACTGAASTCAAAGAATTGCCTGAATGAATWACCTAAATAACCTAARTGAACTGCTGACAATAATCTAAGTYRTACTAATTTGCTTCAAAGAATTTGAATGATTTATTCTTAACTTTGGTGGTAGACATAGAACTTMTGGGCAGTATCATCTACACTGCCCMGAGAGTTGMATTAGAGATAAGTTGACTTTTGTCTTAWAGTGAAATATCAAGGTTTTGC
>CADDXX010000326.1:0-37851 GCA_902810485.1 Alauda arvensis
TTTTTTTTCAAACATGAATGTTTGGACATCGTCCCCACCAGGATGGAAGCATTTCTGTATAGGGAGACACACATGAAGGTGGGTAAAACAAACACTCCTTAAAGCCTATAGAGGAAATGCTACTCTAGTCAAATTATACAAAGATACCTATAAACAAACCGAACTTCCAGACAGTTTAAAAAGTGAGGGAATGCATCATCTTTTGAAATTCACCCATGGCAGGAAAAAAAGGTGTCCCACTAGTCACAATTTCAAGATAAAAGTAGGAACAAAGTGATCTTTGCAAAACACTGAACCCAAGGTTATGGCTGGGTCCTGTTGGAGTCCTAGAATCTTTTTTTGTTCTCTGCTCTAAGAATTCAGGCGTATCTATGAGTTTCATTTATATATATATATATATATATATATATAATATCTGTAATTGTCATCATGCCCAACCAATCAGAGTCAAATATGAGATGAAAACTATTAGCCAAAAAATTGCTGAAAGAAACCCACATGAAATTGTTAGATCTCCCATTTTTGTTGGTATAGGAATACACACAGGGCTCCCAAAAGCCAGCTGTCATGCATGAGTTTGACTAAGCGGTGTTAATGAACCTTTGTGTTGGAGTCCAAAGCATGGCATTCTTTTTGAGCAACTATACTTCCAGCTCTTTGGGTCAGGTGATATTCTTGTTGTCTTCTTTCAGAGATGTAGGAAACAGGAAGGGGAATATGAAATACTCCTATCAGTGTAGGGATTTTAAATATATTTGGTGACTGTAAATCATTCTCGTATGGCAATGACTCTGCTGTTTTTCAGTGAAAGTATTACTCAGGAGTCTGTGTTAAAAGATGAGTCTTCCTTTTTATTATCTTTACATATCTAAGTATCCTTTGTGCTATAGAAGGAATGCCCTTGTGGGAACTGATTGCTGCCATTAGTCTGTTGATTCAGTTGATTGCTGCTTTAGGCTGTTCATTTAGTCTCTGCTCTCCTCAGAGAAGCTTGTCCAGAGAGTTTCATAAAGCAGTTTCTCTTCAGAAGAGAAAAACCTTCAAAGCATTACCAGAGATATTATTTCCTTTCTGGTTGTATGGAGCAAAGACATCAAAGAAATAGCTGGATCCATAATCTACAACATATTCAGAAAATACATAAACTTTGCTAATTTCTCTTTAATTACATTTTGGTATTGAAGAGAGAAAGAGTAGTTGCAGTATCACAGAAAAATTTAGATTGCAAAGGGCCTTTGGAGGTTGCCTAAGGGTCAGCATGGATCAGGTGGCTTAGGGTTGTGTCCAGCCAAATTCTGTGAAAGGAGGCTCCACAGTCTCATCAGTCACTCACCAGTCCAACCCTTAAAACTGAATTCAAATTTTYRGCAGCTGAAACCAAGMAATAAATTTATAATTAATTTTTTYMWTWAWTWMWWTTTTYTKAARRAMCYTYYKKTTWAWMAAAAAATATTTTCAGACCCAAGTKTTTCTGATAGACTTGATCTACATTTTGAACATTTATACTTCAATTTTATGGAGCAATCAGAAAAGCCTACTTTTTTACTGATTTTAAATACCTCTGGTGAAAAGAAACCTCAGCTATCCTTCTGTCATAAGAGAATTGTAAAGTCATAACTTGACTATGAAAAGACATATATGAAATATCATTGTGGAATTTCAACTTGAATTTGGGATACTTTCGTACTTGAAGTATAAAATGTTTCTCAGCTAAGGCAGTCCACATTTTTCTCTTGAATATTGTCTTACTATATACACATTTTCCATTCGTTATTAGGAAATCACACATCTTAATACAAATTTTAAATTGTGTATTTGCTGCAAATATTCAATTCATTCTTATGAATAGAACCAGATAACTGCACATGCAAACTTTGTCTCTGTAAATAAGGAATCATTAATAAAGGTACTATTAAAAATAAAATATGAAATGTGAGGGATCATGAAGGATAAAATTCTGCACTATTTTACACATTTCTCTGTTCTTCACTATAAAGCCTTTTTTTTTTCCCCAAAATATTGTGTCTCAGAACCACAAGGTTCTTATTCTTGCCCTAATCACTTCCTCACATTTGAAGGTGGCTGGACTCATCACTACATAGAAATTAGGCTTGAAAATTTTCTAGTCAGGAGGCAAACATTTAAAAAAAAACTTAGGACAGCGACTGGAACACATTTATTTGTATATTTATAATTGCAGATTTCTATAATTAATAATAAAACCCATGCTGCAGAAAGGAACCTGGGGATCCTGGCTGACCGAAAGTTGAATAAGTCAGCAGTGTGTTCTGGGATGTGCCAGGCACAGCATCACCAGCTAGTCAAGGGAGGGGATTGTTCTGCTCCAGTTTTGCACTAGTGCAGCCTCTCCTCGAGTGTTGTGTGCAGTCCTGGGCACCACAACATAAGAAAGACATTAAGCTACTAGGCAGTGTCCAAATGAGGGCAATGRAGATGGTGAAGGGAAAATTGAATGACGAACAGCTGAGGTCACTTGGTCTGYYCAGCCTGGAGRAGACAGAAGGGAGACCTCATTGCAGTCTGYAACTTCCTTGTGAGGGGAAGAAGAAGGGGCAGGCACTGATCTCTTCTCTGTGGTCACCAGTGACAGGACCCAAGGAAATGGCCTGAAGTTGTGTCAGGAGAGGTTTAGATTGGGTATTAGGAAAATATTCTGCACTTCAAAGGGTGGTTAGGCACTAGAAGAGGCTACCCAGGGGACTGGTCACAGCACCAATCCTGACAGAGTCCAAGAAGTGTTTGGACACTCTCAGGCACAGGGTGTGGCTCTTGGGGTGTCCTGTGCTGGGCCAGGAGTTGGACTCAATAATCCTTGTGGGTCCCTTCCAACTCAGCTGATTCTGTGGTTCTGTGATGTGTCTGAACATGCACACACTTTCACTACAGTACTTCATAATTTTGTATTTTTAAGCTATTTCTCATCTATACTTGTACACCATTTTACTTCTTTTTGATTCTTTAGGCTTTTCCATCTGAAAGACAGGAAGAAGCACCTTTTACAGAATATAATGTTATTTACTACTGACACACATTTTCCATAAAATTCTTATAATTTTCTCTGTGTGTACCAATACCAATATAGTTTTCAATAATAATATTCATTTAAATATAAAGAATGAGGTATATGTATAAAGAATGCTGTATACATTACAGAATTACACATGTATAATTGCCCACAGAATTATACATGTATAATTCTGTGGGCAATTATAGACAGTTATTAGAACCCTAGAGGAGCAAAACTCTTCAGAGCATGTGCAGGGATAAAAGCTGATGTAGTTGAAGGGAAAGTATTGAAATATTTTTTTTTAATATGGAAATGCACCATAATTTTTACTAATGTATTGCAGAATTTTGTGTGAATAACTTGTACTAAAACCAGCCACAAGTAAATATGTTTGGCAGACACAACTGAAAAAGAAACATAGAGAACTAGGGCTGTTTTATTTATATATATATATATACATATATAAATAACTAGGGCTGTAGGATATAATATTCATCTCACCTCCTGAACCACTGTGTCAATAATATGTGAAACCTCCAAAACTTCTAGGCCAAGAATTTTTAAAATAGGAGCCTAAATTTAGATCCTTAAAGTCGACCCCTAAATACATAAATAAATGACCTTTTTTATTAAAAAAAAAATTGACATCACAAAACCTTTCATCTCAACAAGTGATTTTTGGTACTCTGTAATTCTGAAAATCAGGCCATTTCTTTATATGACCGAATATTGGTTTACGTTCAGGTTTTGAAAATCTTAGTCATTGATCCAAGTTTGTTTTTCATAGAAATCAATATGAGCTTTGTCCTGTTTTAAATGTAAGTAGGAGTAGATACTTTCCTAAAATATAAATCTATTCACAGARGCATAATATATGGACAGCCTGTGCAAATTTCAAGTCATGCTATTGTCATKTGGGCACATGACTGAAGTGCAGAGGCTGATAAATCAGAAAACCAATTGGGCTTTCTCCTGATAACTGGACACACGTTAAATGTCCAAAAGATAAAACATAGACTACCTGGTAATTTTTTTTCCTAATATTCTGAATAAATAATATTACATGGAAAGTCATAGAACGTTCCCAACATAATAGAGAATAATATTTCAAAATCCATACTCCCTGAATATACATTGTTTAATCATTCAGATTATCATTATGGATGAATTTTGGTAGAGTTATCAGAAGGAGAATATTTTTTCCCATACCTCAAAAAATACTAACATTTTCAAGGAATGGAGTTTAATAAAATGTGTTGTGCAAAATGTACCCACACTGTTTCCAAAAAAATCAGACCCTAAAGATGCTAATTTAGGAAAGAAAATATCTGAAGGATCATAATATATCATAATATAAACACATATAAGTTGTTTAAATATATTTTGAGAAATATATTTATTCTATAGATTAGTATTTCATATGTCCTGTTGTTTTTTGTGTATACTGTAAAAAATTTCATTCATGAAAGGAGGATTGAGAAGCAAAAACAAGCTAGAGTTATTTTATATATCTCCAGATATACTTTCTGCATGACCAGACCTTTAACCTGTGTTATTCTCTGGCAAACAGGAGGGAGGGACTCATACCTGTCWTAATCAAATGCTTCTAAGACACCCAGAGTGCAACTTTTTCCTTTAAGATTGTTATTGGAAATACAGGTGCTTAAAATTCTCTTTTTCACCTCTTTCATGTTCAAGAGACTCAGCTTTGTAGTTTGAGCAGTTTCAGTAAGAGCTGTATTGTTTGTGCCCTGAAAGGTTGATATGATGATACACTTTGGAGCTCATTACTTATTCTTTTAATAAAACTGTTATGTCCTACAAAACAAAGGCAAAATCCAATTACCCTGAGATGCTAATTTTAATKATATTCATAATTTTTTTGTTGTTGYTGATGAATGCATGCAAGTAATTTTTGTAAATAAAATTATGTCATGTTCCAAAAATAAGTGCTAAGAAACCCACATAACCTTCCAGTAATGTAATATGGTGTGGTACCATCAACTGCTCTCTGAAAACAATACATATGAATATATATATATATATAATATTGCAGAGGTTTGGACTTACATTTATAACATTCAGAGTATTTAAATGGGTTCAGAGAAAAAAAATTGTAACTTCTGTGTTTCAAAACTTAAATATCTGCTGGTCTACTATCAGCATTGCATTATTGCCACTCTGTATAATTTTTGTTTGGGTGTATCTAAGTAGAAGTTGTCTTTTATTGTTTCTGCTCTATTTTATTAGAACATGTAATTGAGTGGAATTTCACCTTAGATCACTGTTCTAACAGAAAAATAATGCACTATCTTATGCATTTAATTAAATAAGCAATAGCCACATACATCTTTMTGTTCTACATTTTATTGACAAATAGAATTATGCTGCATACATCATTTTCAGGAACATCCCTGACATAAAAATAGGGCATTCTCTAACAAGTTCATCAAGACCTCAGGAAAGAGCCTGTCTCTCATTAAAAGCAAATTTAGGATTTGTCCTTTGCTTCAGTCTATGACAGAGCAGAAGAAATTTTACAGAGTGAGACTTGCAGAGACAAACAGGCAAGTGCACAAGGCTTACTTGCTGACCACTAGGCAGCTTCTCAGTCGCTTCCTCAGTGAATTGGCAGTAAAGGAATTCTGAAGCATTCCTGAAAAATTCCTGGCAGTAAAGGAATTCTGAAACAGTCAATTGCCAATGATCAAAATGAAGATGAGTCAGACTACCCACTTTTGAAGTGGATGATATTTTGTTTTCATTTCTATATTTAGTACTGTCCCAAAGGGCTCGGTCCTGTTAGTAAGTAAAATGATTGGGTGTCTGTCTCTGATCCTCAGGGGCATGTGASACAGAACAGATCATAACCATGTGGTTGAAGTMCCATAACCTTAAAAAAGCAAAGTAGCATCATTCATACTGACTCTTGGTRACATTTTCTGAATTACACAGTCCTCTGAAGTGTGCCTAAGTGTTATCTGGAAAGGATTCAAGTCCAACCAAGGGCTTAATGGTTTAATAGCACAACGGCATCTAATCTGAATTTATTGCATTCATCAATACACACAGCTTGSAACTTGCAAACAGATTCACACAGGAAAAGCCTTACAACATGTTAAATAAGTTCAGAAACTTTCTGAGGACTATATTGTATGTGCTACATGTGGGGTAGTGACTATAAGTGAGAATGACAATCTGTATGTTCTTCCTCTCTGTGCAGGGCATGGGCATGCTTTGAAAAACAAAGTGAATATCGTTCTGTGTGTTGAGCACTCGTGATGCCTGGCTTCATACTTACTGTTCTAAGTCTTGCTCCACAGTGTTATGCTTTAGTAATTGATAAAACTAACTGCTTTACAACCAGCAGTGAATACTTGCAGACCTAGGTTAGATTCCAAGAATTAAACTGATCAAAAAATTTCAAAAACCCATTAGATTGACTAAATGGGAGCTTGATCAGTTTGAAAGGTAGTACTGTGATTTGGTTTTTTTTTTTTAAATAACTATCTTTTATTTAAAACATTAGTACACAGAGAAAATTTGCATTGTAATGGTGAATRCAAGAAGGCTTTAGAAAACTTTCCTAGAAATTTTCTCGCCACATTAAAGAGACAGTGACACACAGAGAATCCATAACTTCTTATGGTACTCTCTGTGACATAATGAATGAGGCAAAAAGCCAAATTCTTCCAGCAAATTTAGATGTTCATATAGTCTTACATAAGAGCCCTCATTATTTTTCTTGATATGATAGTTAAGTCATAATATGCTCCATTTCAAATGTGATCTTCCAGAAACTGCTTTAATTCTGTGCATCTTTATATCCTGCACTTTGGATGAAATTTTTCTGTCATAGCAAATTGCTTGTGCCACCATCTCCTTGTAGACATTTAATCCAGCAATTCTTATTAGGCATGTTGAAGAACCAGGAAGCTTGTGTTCATAAAGAGAGAAAATTCTTTCTTTACCAATCACTCCTCCAAGATTTTTGGGATTGTTTTGGCTAGGAGATAGCCCAAATGAACAAAACTTGAAGATTCTACTAGTTCTTCTCCCTCTGACTATGGGGAAGACTCATAGTCTGCTTTGCAAAGAAGTAGGAACTTCAAAGACTAAAGCAACACATATTGCAAAGAAGTAGGAACTTCAAAGACTAAAGCAACACATACCAGAGATACAAAGGTGTCCTGGGGTGACTGCATGCTCCAGTATTCCCATCGTCCAAGGCCTTTAAACACATCAAGCCTCCAGCTTAGTCTCCATGAACCCACCAATGCYTTTGATGGACTTTCAGTAGAGTTTGCCAGAGTAAAGAGATACCTCTTCACTATGGTGACACAAAGAATTTRAAGAAACATGCTGTTTAAGCCATTGTAACAGGTAATGAGATGTAATTTGACAAATYTACTCTGGGAGTGCTCTTCAGCCTCACTTATAAGGTGGCAATTTGTACACACTGTATACCTCTGATTAGCTGTTCTTGTCTCATTTTATTGTTACCAATATGTTCCCATATACTGCTAATGCCAACTCCTCAGGAGCTCACTTAAATCATGAGGGACAGGAAAAGGCCTGCTCCACTTTGCTGTTTTTCAAGCAACATTGAGAGACATTTGGGTGTGTACTGAAGACAGTTTTTATCTTAAGGGTTCATCAGAGTGATGKTTAAACTAAAAACTACTGATTTCCAGCAGTATGTTGCTGTTATTCCCTTCATAATTTTCATAGACTCATRGAAYATCCAGAGTTGGRAGGTGGCCACTAGGATCATCAAAGTCCAAATCCTCTGAACAGCTACCCTGGGAATAATGAGTAAAATTGTCCAAATTCCTGAATAAATAACCAGCACTTAGAAAAATTCCCTGCCACTAAACAGAACTTTTGTGTAGCTGTAGATTTSATGCTGGATGCTTTTACCATATTTTCCTTTGGACAGTATACATGACCTTTGGGTTTAATAAACACACTTGAAGAGACACCTGAAAGTTAAATGCTGAGGTACTGATGACCCACTGCCTCCTTCTGCCAGTCCTCATTTATGTTTCTGCCAAYTAAGTCTGTTGTATCTTGGGCTAAAATCTGTTTTACAATTTGAATAGTGTTCATCTTTACTTACTGTCACTCCCCAAGTAAATTACCTAGTGAATTCCTACTGAAATTCTTTTAAGCTCAAACAGACTTGTCTTTTTATCTCTTTTTACCTGTTCCTATATATTTTCATTGGAAAACAAAACTAAACTAAACTACTTTTTAAAAAAAATTAATTTAAATGTTTTGTACTTTTCTTGATTTCTCTATAGTAGTGTTGTCAAATAAAATTGGACTACTGGATTTTATAAAATTACCCTAAAAGTTCAGAACAACTATAACCTTGCTGGAAAGAGCAATGTGCAGTTAACCACCCAGGAACACTTGAGATACAATGCCATGAGCCATTGGCTTTGGCAACATAAATGAGTGAAGAAATTCTSTCTCTCTCTCTCTGTCCCCATTCCCAGTCAATCATTGCTATCCCTGGAGATCCTGAATTTGGAATATTTGATTTTCCTTGGTTTACAGCACAGGAACCTAGAGATAACATGGGTAGATGGGAAAGGGGAGAGAATGAATCAAYAGAACAAAGTAAAAGCAAAATTAAKTTACAAATATAMAAAAYTAGAGATTATTTCTGTGCAGATGATACACTAAGTGGTCCATWAAGTGGGATTTAAAGCATAACAAGGGTTTCTAGTCAATTATGCTACAGGCTGCTGTTACCCTTTCTGTGTGCAGGTTGAGGCTAGAGATGGGAATGRTGAGAGAAACACACCAGAATGAAATTTGAATGAATGACCTGACTTGATTGGCCAGAGATATCTGCTTCTTTTTTTTCATTTTTTCTTTTTTACAATTTTCTGGTGGTAACAGTGAGAACGTCATGTTTCTTTGCTTTAATAAAAGTGGGGTATATGACATCCCTGTTTTACTGATTTGCCCTAATGATCAGCCCTTGTAAAAATATGTGTATGTGCACATGCATCCTCTGTATCACAGCACTTCATTAACTTCTGACTTCATTAGAGGCTGGGTTAAAAAGTATGACATGCTACAAATGGAGCATCTCTATTCAAATGTGTGACCTTCATTCTTTCTGATTTATCAGTGCAATATGGTACAGGACAATATCCCTAAACATAGCGTATTTATCAAACACATCTTTCCTGGAACTTGTGATGAGCATAAAAAAAAGGATGCCCACCTTTCACACAAAGCCTCTGATACCAAGGCACAAGATTTTAACCAATATTGGTAAAAGTTCAGCAAATTTTGTTATGCCAGAGCAAATTCTTCTCCCCAAATATCATTGCCTACTAACTATTTTGCCCTCACACTTTCTTAGCAGTAAATTTCTACTTGAAGTATTTTGAATCTTAAATTCTGCCTTGGCTGTTCTTCCAATGATGAATATAATTAGTAGTTTCCACTCCTCTGTGCTAATGTAAAAATAGTATGTTGTATCATATGGCATTTTTCCTAATGCTAATTAACTAAAAGTCCTCATAAGACTAGTATGGCTTTTCATTAATGGGGAAAGTTCACATCTCTTTATACACACCATTTACAAAGCTTTGGTACAATTAAAACTCTATTGAAAAACTGCAAAAAAGGACTATTTTAAGGTCCATCAAACCAAATATATGGAAAAATGTAAAGTGACTTCATAACAAGTTTCAGTCAACTTAAAACTGGTAATGACTTCAGTACTTCTTTTTACCTTAAGACACTGTTCTTACAATTTTATTTTTATTTATAGGATTTCTGATGCATTTCATACTTAGTGTTTGACATTTCAGAGTTGYATTTCATGTAAATTACCAACACCCCAACAAAATATTTTCTGCTCTTCAGATGAGCATTTCCACCTTACAGTGGACATATCTTAATCGCTAACTGCTGTTGAGACCTTTACATGCTAAGCCACAGACCTATCAGGCTTCACCCTGACTTTTTCTATATTTATAAATAATGTTTGGCATATTTCTGACATCAGTTTCTCATTTGCAGTGTAAACTAATAACGTAAGATGGAATGGAAAGACACAGAGATAATCCTAACTGACCCTTGGGGTCACTCTCTGCTTTGCCATAAAGATGAAAAGAAATGAGCTGCAGCTCAGCCTTTTAAATTAACAGCAAAAGATATCAAATCCTTAAACCATTTAACAACTTAATTTGACTTGCTTTTGTTTTTCTTTTATTTCTTGTGGGAGAAGGAAATGGGAAAGCCTGATTAGAACAGGGTTCCAATTCTACCAGTCTTTGAACTAACGTTTGGAAGRGTGAGCTCACTCAATATTTAAAATMATTTTGCTRTATATTCAGYCAGCTTGCATATACTGCAATGTGTCAATAGAATCATTCTCTAATAAATGTGATGCATGCTAGAGTTTAGCTCTAGATAGCATGTTATTTTAGAACAGTGATAATATTTGTATTGCTAATGACTTCAATCTTTTAGATWCCTCTGCTTTTCCTATGGCCTCTTAAATGCAACTAATGAAACACCCAGCAATTCAGCCAYGGGAAAATGGTATTTTATTGGAAGATACTTTTCAATCTATTCATTTTTTCAGCCTTTTCACTGAGTCTTGGCTATGATTTAAGTAGCTAAAAATGCAKTTCTTTCTTCTCCTATCAGATATTTTTATTATTGTTGCCCTGGGATACTACTATGATGATGATAATTGAACTTGCTCTATTTCTTCAATATTAGTATGCAGTAAAAACATATTTTTGGATCCAGCAAATCATTACTACACAGCATTAGATTATTATGTCACCAGTTTAGGATTGCTTTTGACTTCATTATAAAACCTGACAGGAAAATAAGATAGATTACATGGCTACCAGCTGAGCAAAAAAGTTTAAATTACTTTTTTGCATCCTTGGGAATAAAGCCTCCTCCCCTCCCAAATTAAAAAAAAAAGGAAAAATAGACACACCAACATCTGATGTATCAAAAATGTGAATAGCAGTGATAAAAGCAATTTAAATAAGCTCTACTTTGCATCTAGCAAGATATGTCACAATGGTGTGAGTTTCTAGCACAAGAAAAAAAGTCAGGTTTGAATATTGATCTTTCGAAGCTCCATTAGCTATATGTTGAACATTGCTGACATCACAGATTGATGTCTCTTTAAACTGTGTCTCAGATTTAATCACTTGGGGAAACCAGCTATTGACTTTGGATGTTTGTGCTGTTCAGCCACTGGAGAATGCYCTCTTGCTATCTTTCTCTCCCTTTGTCCATCTGTTTTTCTGTGTCTCTCTTGAAGGCGTGCACATGCACACACACTTATGCTTGCCCCTTTGTGTTAGGGAATATTGTCATTATTTTCTGTGTAACTACAGCTTGCCAAAGTTACACTTATGCCTCCTTATTACATCTGCACATTACAATGTGCAGGTCTTGATGTTCACACTGAGGCAAAACACTTCTTACTGATTTAGGGTACTGAGATAGTGTCYAGGAAGGTCTAAAGAGATGAGCATTATCTAGTCTGTGGAGACCTTCATTTCACCTTGTAAAGTGAGGCAACCACAATAGCCTCCAGAAAAGTGCTGTAGGAATCAATAAAGACAAAGAAACCAAAGCCCTTCTGAGGTGCTGGTGGTAGTGATGTGTGTCTGCATGTGTGCCTGCCTGCATGCCTAAGGATGAAGTGAGATGGTTTCTGATGAAAAGAAATGCAAATGTTCCAGGCATTGATCAGCACTCATCTCCGTTCAACCTCATGCCCTCTGCTACATCAATACATTGGAAACATAATTTGTATCAGCAGTTGTTTCTTTAATTAAGATCTCTCCCAAATCTTTTTCATTGATTCATGCCATTAACTTATTGATCAGCTTACTTATGCTGAGGTGGTGGTTTTGTTGAGAGAGGGTGTCTCTCTCAGTTCATGATGCTGGTTCACTACAAATATCTTCTTGGCAACGATGGGTAAATTGGAGCTTATGCAGCTTTGGCACTGCTTTAGCAGTACACAGAGGTTTTCCTGGGGCAARGAAAAAAAACACCACAAAAAAACTTACTTGCTGTTTCAGGACTTGAAAACCTTTCCCTTCAAAAAATAGTAATGGAAAGTTTTATATGCTTTAAAACCTCACTGAAGAACTAATCACTGTAAACACACCAAAAATATCATAGCCATGGGGGTATATGGCATATCCAGTCTCTGTATGTTACTGGGGAATAACCAGGAACTAAATGATAGAATTTGAGCTGAAATGTAAGASATATTTAGAAATTAATGACAAGTAACTGATACCTCGTTTAGTCAAATAGTTGGTAAAAGTAGTGATAATCAAGGCAGAGTGGGGTTAAGGCTTGGTGAAATCTGAAAAAGGAAAATTCCATAAGTACTTAATTGTAATTCTGCATATTTCATCTCTTCACATGATCTTTTTATGTCATTTTGTCATAAATACTGTATCAAAAAAAATACTGTTCAGTATGCTCATAGAGTTTCATAGGGATGATCTAAAATTGAGTATTTGCATGGGAACTTGATTCAGGCAGAAAGAAAMACAAGAAGTATTATCTCTGCCTTCTTAGATAGTCCAGTATCACAATCATTGAAGTAGCACAATCATTAATGGCTTATACAAAATTCATAGATGAGGATTTATTCAACAAAATTACTTAGATCTAAGGTTCTTCCCAGTCTCATACGACTTCATGAYGTCTTTCTAAAGTTGCAGGGAAGTGCAATGACTTTTAGAAATATGGGAGGTTCAGCAAGRTCCAAAACACCAAGAAGGAACAGAGCACCAGTGAACTGGTTCCTCTAAACCTGATTTCCAGATGGAACAGCCCAGGGACAGATGATCTGCRCATGGCACTCATTAAAGAGCTATGCCGAATACGTAACCCTTGGGAAACACTTTAACCTCATTAAAACACTTCTGAATATTCAAGGTGACCAGTCAAAAAATGGCTAAACTGACTAGTTTGTTGGATTAAAGAAGCACAGTGTAGCACAGTGGTGACCAGACTATTGGGACAGATGTGTGAGAATATGGGAGATATGATGCCAATAGCAGTGAGTAAAGATATTACTGACAGAAACAATTATCAAAGAAGAGATTGAGAAGCTGATGTTATTCCTAATGAATGAATGTATTTMAATGATTACAAATACAGTTAATAAAACAATTCCTTATGTTTCTTAGGCAACTAGCATTTGAACTGAATTTACTCCCTGTGGAAAAATGTGTCTTGGGAGTCCAGGTACTRCTTTCAAAAGATGTACTTCTCAAGGGTACAGGTGAGTTATATATTCTAAACTCTCCCAAGGCACAAATCATTCCTGACAGTACACTGGACACTCCCTTTCAAATCTGYTTCAGAAAGACAAATTTTAAGACACTGAAGAACAGTTTAACAATCACAGTGTGTATCTCTTTAGAGTCTGATAGAAATACAATGTAAAAAGAGTGTTTTTGTGCATTCAGATCCCTGAAATACCTATCCTTTTTTGACTTACTGAGCACCAAACTTTAAATTTTTTACTATTTCTCCTCAGAAAATTCAGTCAGCTGCACTATATAATATTCAGAAAATAACATTATGACCTTTCCAGAAACAACATTCATCTCAGGTGATACAAAGGGCCATGCACTCTAGCAAAGGGACAAAGAACATGTAAAATGAGGGAAATATAACAACTATATGGATGTAAAAGTGTGACTAAGTGAAAAAATCAGGCATGTATGTTAAATTGACCTTCTGTGGCTTTGAATAATACAATCTGCACTTRAACAGGATATGGCTTTCACAAATAATGTGTTCTCCCTTGAAATCTTCCACACCAGCCATATCTAACCACATGAATATTCATATTGCAAATCAGTAAAATGGGGGAAAAGATGGCCTGTATTTCTCAGAAYTCTGATTTCCCTTTAAATTATTTATTTGAAGATCCCTATCCTGAGGATGATCGATCAGAATCTGCAACCATCTCTAGAGGTCCAGAAGCAGCAATACCCAAACCCCAACCTGAGTGTCTGAGGCTGATGAGTTAGTTAAAAGGTAGCTGGAAGTTGTGTTTATTGTGCCTGTGCAGCTTCCATGGGGATTAAAAACCACGAAGCTTTTGCTGCMCTTCTAACCCTGTTCCCTGTTCCTAGCTGCACCTTTCCATGTGGAGCTAGCAAGGAAGAAATAAGGAGAGGGCTGGGARAGCCACAGACCCCCAAGACAGGTGGCAGCTCCACTTAGTAAGTGGAAGAATGGGTGAGAGCACACTTAAATTCAAACAGTTTCAAGAACAAGTGGTCCACGAATATATATCTGGTGTGGGACAAACAGACAGAATTCATGATGCACTTCTCTTTACAGAAAAAAATCCAGAAGCAACTCATAACATCCTCTGCTCTTAGAAAAATATACCTGAGGAATGGTAACCTGATGATAAATAAACAGCCAGAGATATTCTGAACATRTCATGTTCAGTTTAGCAAGTTGCACCACAATTCCTTTTCGTTTCAGAGATTATCAGTAGGGGACCTGTTTTCTTGTTGTTTTCTTTCAGATAGCTTGGCTTCCAAAAAAAGCAAAGGAGTGGTTTAGAATTGTGGAATATGAAATTARGATGAATGTTGTTGTCAAAATGATCAGGAGTGAAATAGTTGGGTTTTTTCCCTTGGCTAGGAWGAGTGCTAAATCTGACCTAAATTTAGTAATTTCTCCTACTTGAGTTAAATCTTTACAGTAAATTCTAGATGARGTGAATGAGACATTGAGATGTCCTTGCCTGAGCTTTCACATGAAGCTTTGGAAACTTATTTCAATGGACACGGTATTTCACTATTGTTTTAGTTAGCCTGCAAACAACACAAGACAAGATTTGATCAAATTATGCTAATTCACAATTTAAAGGTTGTTTTCAGAATGGGTGAAATCCTGGAAGAGCATCCATCAAAATGAATTTAACTAATTGGTGGATTCTCCTCTGCAATCTGAAGTAAGAGTGAACATGGATCACATGCTTTCTAATCAATTTAATTAATATGGTATTTGAACTGCATATAGTCAAGACCTTATGTTCTGACACAAAGTTCAGCTAAAAAGGAGAAAACATGAGAAATTGCTTGCTTAGAGACTCACAGAACACAGAACAGGAAGAAAAAACCAACTGTCTGAGAATAATTTTAGGCAATGGTTAAAGTGTACACTGTCTGATTTTTAGTATTTTGTACACACAGGAAATTTTATACTCTGCAGGATAGCCTAATCTATAGGCTCTGCAGGAYAGTCCTCTCAGGTGGAGAGGTACTAATTCTGATGGGCAGAACTCCCTAGCAAGAGATGTCTGTGGGGTTTGCTTTCTTCAGTTTACTGAATATGCTCTTATTTGTTACTGTTTTAACAGAAACAAATTTTTATGAGAAAAATGAGAGTAACATTTTTRTGAAGAGCATTCATTCCAAAACACAGTATGAGAGTTCAGGGGAAAAGTGAAGCTTCATTGCAAGAACTTCCATTTATAAAATTTCTGTGGGCATCCCTTTGTCCTGTTGTTCCTCCTAAAGGAMATATTTTTTGTCTGTGAGTTAAGCATGCTGTGTCTTAGTTTTTTAACTCTGGGAATTATTTTACTTTCTACAGTCTCCCAAGTTTACTACCAGTTACTTGAAGAGCTCTAACTTTTATTAATTTTTACTATTTACTGTTTTTCTTGTTAGTGTACATGTTAAAAGGAACAGAAACCTGTCAAGGTCAGCTTGTAAAATTGACAGATGTCCACAGGAATGCTATAATCCATAAAATTTATCATATATGCAAGCAGAGACATCTTTTGCTGAAAAATTAAAACTCACATTGTACTCAGTAGGCCCTCTTGTGAGGTCTCCTTCTTRTAATCACTGGAAGGTRCYATAAATTCTCTCTGGAGCCTTCTCTTCTCCAGCCTGAACAGCCCCAGSTGTCTCAGCCAKTCTTACTAGGAGATGTGCTCCAGCTCTTTGATCAWATTTGTGGCTCTACTCTGGATTTATTCCAGTAAGTTTCTACTTTTTCATATTTTGCTGTATCCTTCCTGAATCCTTGATACTATTTCTATAGCCTCCTGATTACTTATTTTTATTCTAATTTTTCCCTTTTTTATTTTCCCTTTTTTTCTCTTTTTGCCCCTTTATCAATCTTCCTTTTTCTCTTTTTCTCTCTTTCTCTGTTTCATCCACTCTTTATGTCCCCATCCCATTCTCTTTCTCACCCTTTTTTCTGGCTAACTACTTTTCTCTTTTGTCTAGTTTCTCTCTCCTTCTTGTTCACCATCATGCTTTTTCACCATGWCTTTCTCTTGCTCTTGCTCTCACTCTTTCTGTGCCTCCCCTGTCACACTTTCTTAATAGTATTTTCACATTGGTTGGCAGAATTTGAAATTTAAACACTTAAAAATAGATAAATATTACAGAAGAAAAAGAAAAATTCTTTGTCTCGGAAGAGGTGCACTTATAAGATCAAGTTTATGGATACCCAGGCAATATTGTCAACCCTATATTTGTATTGGAAATCCAGCAAAACTCTGGGAACATGCTATTAGAGCTCCTGGTGTGTAAACTACTGCTAAGTA
The DNA here is from genome assembly GCA_902810485.1 of Alauda arvensis. Classification (NCBI taxonomy): domain Eukaryota; kingdom Metazoa; phylum Chordata; class Aves; order Passeriformes; family Alaudidae; genus Alauda; species Alauda arvensis. Next base: position 16,650 of record CADDXX010000326.1, read on the forward strand.
TTGTGTGGTTGTGATAGTTTGAACTGAACACAAAATAAAATAAAATGAAATTTTATTTCTGAATTTATTCTGCTGAAATAAAAACAGGAGAAATTACTCAACATTTGAGGCATGTACTGTGACCATTCAGCCAGRGTTTTCTTGTTGGAAGATTTTATTTTTGAACTTTGATACCAYCCTTTAATGTAGTGACAATAATTTCAGAGAAGAGGGACTTTAATGTTTTTGAATTAATGGAATTTATAAAGATACGATTCCCTTTGAAATTCCATATTGACTTTTCTAGAAGTTTAGTCTGTATTTTATTGGGAATTGGGAGCAGTTGTGAAGATTGATTAATTTTGCTGTATCTGACACTGCCCCAGAAGAACTGTAACTGGCAGAAAGGTTGGCATTCATCTTAGCTAACTTAGATGTTCACAGCATAGACCTTGACTCTGAGCTGTCGAGATGTCCTTTAAGTCAGTTCCTTACAGTCACTTTTTATAAGGCAGAAAGAGAATTTAAACTACTACTTTCAATACAGGTACCTACAAGAGTTTAAAGGTAATGACCTCTGAGAATACACTACATTTGGTRGTTTGCAAGGGGTCACTGGAAAAATTGATAAACTAGAAATCCTTTGAGGATTAGTAGAAACATGGACACCACTTCTGGTTCAGGAAATCTCTAAAATGCAACCTTTTGAGGGCTGAGAGAGTACTTGTCAATGCATCTTTAAAAATTAATTTTGTTTTCATGCTTCTCCTTAGCCAGCCTCTTAGTACCATTGGCAGAGACAGGATAGTGTGTGCTGAGATGCACCTTTGCTTTCACTCTGTGCACAGACTCAGGTTAAGGCATTGCTATAGTAATAGACAGTAGTTAGGGGGTTTTACTGTAAAATTATCTTTCTGTGGGCTACAAGACTTTTCTTTCTGAAAAYATCTATCAAAACTACATTGAAAAAACTGTTGTGATGGATCCTGAAAGAAGAATGTCAATATATTTAAAAAGAAGTGGACCAGCTTGTTAGCCATCGGCTCTTTCATTCCATCTGCAAATTTCTAGAAGCTTTACTTTATCAAAGGTAAAGCTTAGAAACGGAAGGAGCCAGATCAGCTAAAAAATTATCTGAAAAAATTGTAATGATAAGGCACTTAAAAGCACCCTAACAGCTGCAGGCAAGTGGCCAATACACATGATGGTACGACATGAGCCAAAAAGGAACAATGTCTCCTTCATTGTTTAAAGCCTGGTTTCCGCTAAGTTTTTCTCCTCACCTGAAAAAAAACCCTCTGTTTTACATAGTTATCTTGTCACTGGTATTACTCCCAGGAAAGGACTCCAAACCTTGGGAGGTGAACTCTGAGTGAGCTATCTTGTTTGACACCCAGGACATAAACCAGAAAGGAGGAGTTATATGCTCCCATCCTGAAAAAACAGGAAACTAAACTGGCCAGGAAGGACTTTACTCAGAGAGGTCCAAGAAATCCAGTGTGGAATTAACTTATTGACTGTGAGTGACTTTGGTRTGCTGCAGATAATGATTTCTCCAGTCATTGCATTACACTGAAAGATACGTGAGATGCTTCTCACTTCCGTTGTTAGAGAAATTATTTCTATAAATAATTCACTCCACGCTCTATAAGTAATTAAACATTATTTATTTATTCAAGAGAAAGTGAGCCTTAGAGAGGTTGGCTCAGTAGSTCTGTGGTGAGGATATTCTTATTTTTCATGTGTGGGCAATGGCACTACAAGTCCAAACAGCTCCATGACCTGTAACTAATTCCAGCCCACTTCCTAAGGAGAGGGAAGATACATGTGATAGAATAATAGGCAGTAGTAGAAAAAAAAAAAAAACAAACCAAAAAAGCAAGGCAAAAATCTTTACACATTCTGAATTTTGTGTTAYGGAATTCTTTTTATATGCTTAAGATGGCTTGGGATGGGCTTAATTTCACAATGYTTCTGTTAGGGAAAATAGCTGTGCATGTTTCGTATGACTTCTTTTTAAAAGGTGTTATATGACTACTTTTTTATTAAGTAATATTTCATTTGTATTTTTTYAGTATGTTGTGAAAATATTAACCTTCTTAGTTTGGATGAACAATTGGATAGACTTAAATATTGTTTCATCCATTTTTTAACCCAACAAATAAATTTGCTCTTTTGATTGAAACCAGCTTGATAAAAACCATATGCACTTTACCATGTTAGAATAAGAATACCTTGTACATGCATTTCCTTGTTTTGCACATCTATTGATCAGACTGAAAGACTCTRTGAGATCAAAATTCYTTATTATGCTTAGCCTCATCTCATTCTGGGTAAAAGGAGAGGGGTARATTAATTACAAATGCAGTATCTTAGTATCTTATTGTCTCTTAGCAGTAAGTGGTTTGGGTGTTTTATGGTCTTATACATTGAAATATGGGACTGTGTGGTTTTCAGAGCTCTTTAGGATTTYAGATTCTGCTGTGATGACCCTTCATCATCAGGTTTTAAAGATCTCCTCTTTATATTTCATATGTCCTTTYAGGCAACTGTGTTCTCTTTATTATTCATCACATAAGTAAAAGTTGCAGAAATCAAGCAACAGTTCCTTACATCATTTCAAACTAACATAATCAATAAAACTATTAAGCAAGTTTTGGGTTTGGTACAGAATTAAACCTGAAGAATACTGGGATTTTTAAATTGATAGTTAGCAGAATAGGCTGAAAAAAAGGTTTTTTCTTTTGTCCTTCTCCAAAAGTATGATTATTCTTTTTAAAATCCAAGTTCTCAGGTTTGTGGATTTTTTTTTTATGTGATAGAGGCAATTGCAAACAAGATCCTTTCTGGGAAAAGTAAAAGTTAACACCTATGTCAAATACACAATTTTGAAATKCATGAGAACTTTTATATATAATCACAAATTTCAGACAACTCTACTGGCAAGATAAAGCTTTAAAACATGAAAATGGCAAGTGGCAAGATTTGAAAATTTCTATAGGTCTCAATTCTTATTAAAATGCAAGAACCTATGAATATAGTTTTTTGGATCACAGAGGAACTTGCTGTAAGACACTAGTTCAGTTTTCAAATGGACTTTGGAAGAAATTTTCACAGACATAATTTACATCTAAACATAAGGGTTTTTTTCCTGAAATATTGCAGGACAGTTTCTGAAAATATCTAAATTAAAAAAATCAATCAAACAAACAAAAGAACTTCAAGTCCTTCAGATACTGTGTTGACACTAATACTTGGCTAAAGAATATACCAAAGTGACATATGAGAAAGATCTGTGAAGAAAGCAAACTTTTTATCTCAGTAAATATGATGAGTTATGTTCCAGCAAAGTTTCTGAGTAATTGGATCTAACCAATTCTTCAAACCACCTTGCAGTGTAACATCTCATGGGTATTACTTGGTCCCAAAAAAATCTTCCCCAAACAAAATATTTTACATTTGCAAGTCATTATATCAGCTGTTACAGGAATGCAAAACAATGAGTGTGAAGTGGCTTTCCTCAATGTCCCCTTCTATTAAAAAGAGCTTCAGCTAGGATATTCAGCATTATAATATCTAAAAATGTTTTTATCCTTTTTATTTGTCCTTATTATTCATATTTTTATCCTTATTATTTATTTGGGTAAATAATGACTAATCAGAGCACAGTATCTGGAGGTGTTGGCTGTATTCTCATGGATGGATCATGGCAAAGACTGACTTTGGGTGAGGTCTCATTAGCACATCAAGATGTCYGCTTGAAAAATAAAAATATTGCATTGTTTTGAATGGATGATTAAATAGTTTTACATGGAACAATACAGATAGCGAGAATGCTGTAGGTCATGCACATAAAGTTCTTTGGTGTTTTCAGTATTAGGTGGAAGAATATTTGGTGAGAGATAGGAAGCAAATGAAGGATCTATTTCTATCATATCTTCAAATAACAAAACTCTTGAAATGTCTTTGCAATAAATCCAWATCTATATAAATKAATATCTCATGAAGTTTAGAGAATYGCTGTACCTTGAGATCTCTCACTGAAATGACCATAAAATTGAACCACAGATTCTACCATGGAATTAGATTTCTTAAGGAGACTGAAATACACATTTCAGAGTTACAGGTGCTCAAATATTCTAAATTTAAAACACGATGGAGTWATCAGTCAAGTATAGTATTATCCTGGCCCTGCAGTTCTTCTCTGTATCTATCACTCTAGTGAATGCAACATTTCATCAAGATACTTGCAGAGCTGGACTTCAATATGTCTTTGCTTCTTTTGTGGTGATTTATTTGGAACGTATTGTGTTTGGCATTAATTATACTAGAAACCTGCTTTGCATCTTAAACTGAAAACTAAAACCCCAACTGTGCCAAATATTTAGGCACGTGTCCATTTTTGTGCATTATTAATATCTCTTTGCAGGATTCAATATTTCAATGCTCTACTTACTTTTGTTATTGTTGTTGTACACAAAACTTTTCACTTTTCTGTACAGGCGAGCTTCTTTCGTACAAATCTTCATACCTGTTAAGAAAGTACGTCCTCTATCAGATCTCATTAAACTCTTCTTTATAGGTTGTGTTTCCCTTGTTACAGTGGATGCTCTACTATATTGTAGTTGTTTTACTCTGCAACTTGGTTTGATATATAAAGTTGAATGTGTACTACATTTTCTGTACATCCTGAACAAAAGGACTGCTTTTTTAGGCAATGTAGCATTCAACTGTTTTTTATAAGYCAGTAACTGCCACACATCATCAAACGAAATCTTTACTTTATGCAGAGAGATTTGTACCTGCTATCATGAGGACTGGATCTAGCCCGTCATCACTGGGCTACACTCACTGTGTTCCTCCCACTCTCTGTGCCTGTGGGTGGTWTGTGATCTACATTAAGGATCATGCGGGCAGCACAAGTGGACACATTAYAGCAGACCTCTGTAAAATGCCATTGCTGAAGCCTTGTAAAAGGGAGAAAATCTCACTAAATAGTAAAGGAATGCTGCTTTTCAGTCTTATTTGGGGATTTTTTTGTGTGGTATTTTTGATGGATCCTCTTACTCAAAATCCATCAACTCATCTGATACCACTGGAACCTGTGAAGTGTTAAACTCTTAACCTCATCCTTTTGGAAGATGACTTAAAATAGGTAAAGGGATGTGTGTTTTGTGGAGAAGAGGGATATATATTAAAAAAATAAATAATGGTGTGATAGGGATAAGGGGCAAGGGGGGGGRGCTGATGGTTTAAATCTCCATGGGCCTTGGAATCGAGCCTGTTTCAGTCAGATTGTGGCCCTGCTAACAAATCCAATAGCAGCTAATCTGATCATCTGCTCTCCAGTTTTCATGCTGTGTTTTCTTCAGAGTTCCTTCTCCTAGTTCCAGTCTGTGACAGTGTGATAAGACACAAGAAATTTAGTCATCATTGCTGCTGTAAAGTAGCTCAGAGAAGGGATTATGATATTCTATAACCCTTACATTAGACACGGACAGGGGCAGCCACTGCTGTGATTACAGGCCTGAACACTGCTGTTATTTTTCCCACCCACTAGTCATTTAATTATTTATTTCTTTTTATTTTATTTTTTATTTCTATTTTTTTTCAAGAAAGCTTTAAAGATTAGCTGAGAAATAGTCACCATCACAATTATCATGCTAAATCTCATGCAGAACTCAAAAGTTGGGCAGCTCAGAAGGTTGTTACACTTCTAACCAGCAAGATAGCTCTCACCCAAGTTATCAAAAACACTCATCCACTATTCAGTCATTATTAGGAAATTCAAACAGTGTAAGCTGAACAAATCAACATGGAATACAGAGAGGATGCCACAGGGAGCACTGATTTGGGAAAAAATATAGTATGCTGCTGAAGCAAGTCAGAGATTAGTTTGCCTTTCCTCTGTTCCACACATGGCAATATTTATGATGAATATATTATTTGCAGTACCTCTTGCTTCTGGGTATCAAGTAGGTTTGCAGTGATGTCTCTGAACTAATAATTATATTTGTATTAATTGACATTCCTGCACCAAATCTTTTTATCCCATCTGTGGCTCTTATCCCCATAAAGAAGGGGGCCTTCCTGAAAAATAACAAAGTCATAAATTAAAATAACGGGTGATGATGGAAGCTTGATTTCTCAACCTCAAAAGGTAATAAAAGGGTCTGGAAAGAATCTGTTCTGTTATTTGTTTGGTTTAAAGGGAAGGAGTGACAGAGCTTTTAAACTGGTTTATGCTGTTGGTTAAAGATTGCTTCTTGCATTTCTAAAGCAATCGTTTAGCAAGTTGGTCGTTGGCGTTGTGACTTGTTTTCCACTATTATTATCAGGATAGGAACTGCATGGAAATGTACACCATATGCCTGAGCCCAAAGAAAGAGAGTGAGTGAAGCACTGGACAGAGGCACAGAATTCAGCTGAGATGTTCTATGTCTTTACACACATGTGGTGTGCAGCCCTGCCTTGCTCTGCTCTGCTTGGAGAGCTCAGGCAGCCCCAGAACAGCTCTGTGGTGGTCACTGGATTGGCTCAGTAGCTGCTTCTCAGRTTGTAAAAGAAAATTTCATTGCAGATGAACCAACTGACAGGACCTGCCTGGTCACTACTCAACTCTGAGGAAGGAGGAAAGGATTTAAGCACAGCAGTAAAAGGCAGATCTGTAGATCTCTGCGGCTCCACTCRGGATCGAAAGAGATGCTTGTTGTGAGCGCTGAGCCTCCCTTACCTACCATGCAATTCTGGTTATATTTGGCTCTTGCCTGCAAGTGAAGGGCCACCCTGAGAGCAGTGAGAGCTCTGAGAGCAGTGGAGACTGCTGCCCTGTTGTTCAGTGAGAGATTTTTCRAGCTTTTCAGATGGGATTTTGACTCAGTTTCTAAAGCAGTAGTGATCTACCATACACAAAGCCTAAGACTTCAACTCTCAGACCAGAGCAGAGGAGAATGTTTTTAAGTCTAATGTACTAAAAATACTGCAATGTAAATATCACGTTAATACTTTATGTTTGAATATATGTAATCACAATGAAAAGAAGAACTTTGAGGGACAAATTATCAGTAATTCTTACCAACAGATTTAGTTTAAAAWTTAATCAAAGTATTCCAAATATGGTTTGCTATATTTGATGCTATTTATAATGGTTTCTGTATGCATTAATTTTCTTTTTAATTGGAAGACTTATGTGGTACCATCTCTTTGAAAGTTGACTGAAAAATATTAATTCTGACTTATCAAAGTTTTGCATTCATTTAATATAAGCTTTAACTCAGCTGTGTTTTCTGCTTTCTTTAAGCAAAATTTCTATGTATCCTTTCACAAAATGTTTTTTCTAAGACACAGGAAGAGCAAAGGTAACTCAGATGCATATATAGCATTGCTTTAACACCAGCTTATTCGTTGACAAATACAGCTGGATTTCTTTGGCCTTTTTACAGAGAATATTGAAAAGATTAAATATTACCACAGAATAAAAATTCCCTGGTAAAAGTAAGCTGTGAGAGAAAAACTATGCAACCTCTTATAAAAAATTCATAAAAACTGACAGATGTCTAAGACTGATGGCAAAATTCCCYATTAATTTATGATATTTTGTATTAGGAGATTCAGCAGGCCTTGTGTGCAGAGATGACAAGATAAACAATGATAGTTTTTGCTAAGTAGGCAAGCAATCATTCTGAGAAAAAGGAGAAAAAAATAAACAACAAAAAAACCCACCCTCCAGCATGTTCCTCTTCTGTATTTTGAACTTCTGTGTTGAAGCTGATTGCCTTGAGTATGCCTTAGACATTTTAATTTGATCAAAACCTTTTGACATTTCTTTAACRTATTTTCCTGTATTACCCCTGTCGTCTCAGGTATTGCTGACAACCATAATCAAAGTGATCCACCACAATGGATTAGCACTCAGCCAGTTACCCTACCCCATTAAGATGAAGGCTAACTGATATTTTTGTTTGTTTGCTTTTGATATTTTGCTTTCCTCTAGTTAAGTGAAAATTTGTTATAGAACAATACATCCAGAATAGATTTTGCTATGGAGAGGCCTCATTTGTCCTTGAGCTAATGAAATTGGGAACTCAGACTGGCATAAGTCAAGGTTGCCAACTACTTCCTGYTTCCTTTAAAAAGAAAAGAAACATTAAAAGATCCCAAACTTTTAAGCCACCACCATGGGGATTTTAGAAGATGATTGAGGCTGAAACAAAGCTTACCCTTTTGCTTCTGGGTATCAGGAAGGACTTTAATGGTATCACAACATTGATCATTGAATTCAAGGTCACAGTCATGTCAGGGTTAATGAATTCCAAGTATGATTTCAGAAGATATTAGTAYACAGAATGTAGGAAGCAGAGCATATTATAAATTCTTTTAGACATTATTTACAACAATCCAGAATAAAGCTTTCTGTTGTTCACCTGTGATAAATATAAGCAATTTTTTGTGTGTCTTGCGAATCAAACATGAAAAAACAGCAACCTTAATTTCTACATAGATTTTCTTTATTCATCACTGCTTTAAAGAAATTGTAAAAATTTCTTGAAATTAGGGTTGCAAATTTCTGAAGAACTTATCTAGTCCTGACTAAGTAAAATATTGATAACACTGTGTTGAGAAATGATTTTCTGTCTTTGCTGATTTTCTCAGTCTATAGTCAGTTCACATTTTCTTGTGATTTGCACATATTCAAAGTCAGATGAAATTAGGACAGAGCTGTCTCAGTGAAGCCCACAGTGACAGAGATCTCCCCAGCTGCAGGAATTTGCAGTTGTGACTGCCTCTTTTCTCTGTCCACTATAAATATTTCAGTAGGTCACAGAAGAAGCCAGCTACACAAATCACAATTACAGTGTATTGAAGTTAGCTTGCTTTCCACTGGCCAAGTAAGCCAATACTTCTTTAAAATTCATTGTTATGATGCATTACATGATTTTAGCTATTTAAAGAACGTATTTGTCAAAAGGCTTTATCAAAGGGATTTTCTTTTAGTTTTTTTTTTTTTTTTTGATAAATGAACTAACATTAAAAATTAAAAATGTTGCAAACTTTAGTGATATTTGTATTCCCACTTAGAATCTGTTCATATTTCTATAATTTGTCTCTACCTGTATTAAAATCAAACATTTCTCACCTGTTGCAGCACAAATGATCTATGCTCTTCAAGATCTAAGAATCAGAYTGTTAGTACTTAAGAGAGGTTCTGTATCAAAAATGGAGGAAGGGCTGGCTCTGACACAAGACTGAATTCTGGTTTTTGAAGCTACAGTAAGCAGGGACCAAGTCAAGGTGATAGCAGACAATTCTCTGTGCTTCTGGAGATCATTGCAAAATTTCAGAATTTMTGACAGTGCCTGTGCAGKCCTAATAAAAGATAAYAATCTAGAAARGGTAGAGAGAAACAAARAATATTGGATGTCTCTTCTGAAAAKAAACTCTAGAGAGGTATTTCCTACTGAATTCTATCAGATACAGCTTGAGTGAAACTCCCAGCAAAAGCAGTCAGATCAWTGCTAACCAAAGCCAAGTGATAACATTGTATTTGCTATCAAATTTAGGTTAGAGTAGGCCAAAAATTAGACCTATCATTGTGCTAAAATACTTCAGTTGAAAAGTAACAATAAACTTTCAACAATTTTCTACTGTTTTCTATGACACTGGCAAATGCTTATCAGAAAGCATTTTTTTCTACAAACTTGACCCAGCCAGGTTCTGTCTGATTGCTAGACTGGCCTCTTAGAGCTGTGGGACCTTCTGTATGTGTAAATACTCTGTASAACTATGAGAGAGAAGATAAGCACTTGTGTTTGCACTGTGTCTTAAACGAGAACGCAGCATTTCCATGCAATTTTTGAAATTATAAAATCATATAAAAAAATTCATAGAATTATAGAATGGGTTGGAATAACCTTTCATGGCTATCTAGTCTAACCCACTTGACATGGGACTAGACCAGGTTACTCAGAGCCCTCTCCAACCTGACTTCAAATACCTCAGACAGTGAGGTATTTTAAGTCAGTTAGGGTTAATTATTTCCCGATTGCATTGGTTTGTTCCAAGCTACCCCCTTTTGCTGTTTGCCCTTGCTTCTGCCTGGTCTGCCTCCCTGATGTGCCCTCCCCTGGCACCTGCCCATCTCCCCTGAGCCTCTCCCCTCGTTCCAGAAAGTTCCCTGAGCTCCTGTCCATCTCCCTTGTGCCCTCCCTGGGCACCTGTCTGTCTCCCTAAACCTCTCCCCTGTTTCTGGAAAGGTCTGCTGGTTCCCCTTCGTGATTTGATGTTTAATGTTTGTCCCTCCCTCGAGTTGTCCCCATTGCTCCCAGTTGATGTCTATCCAGATTGTCACCACACCCCGATCCCTTCTGATTGGTTTGTTGTTACTGTCCCTCCCCCTGTTAAAAGGTGTTGCACACTGTTGGGATTCGTGTAGTGGGTTTTGGTTGGTTTATCCCATATCCCCTTCTCCATCTTATTTGGTTTTTCCCTTGGGTGTGCCCTCCCCCTTCCATCCTGCCAGTTTGTTGTTGACCCCTCCTTACCACATGTCAATCCATCTTTGTCTGTGCCCCCAGTTCCAGAGAATTCCATCTTGTTCGGTCCATGATTGGTTGCTGTTGCCGAGGGCTCTCCCCCCAGTTGGATGGTTTGGCATTTAATGTGTCTGTTAATACCTTTCCCCTCCCCTTCCTTCCCCGATTGGATCCTGTATCTTCCCCTCCCTCTGTACCTCCCCCGGTTAAAAGTTCGTGTCACCCCTTGTTTGCTGCTCTCTGCAGCAGCCACCCGTCCTGCTAGGATCGGGCGTTTGGACACATTGTAACCCTTCGGGGAGACAATAAATCTGAACATTGCTGCTGCACTGAGTCCTCTCTCCTTTCCTTGGAGGCAACCAGGTGACTGCCTAACATACACTCCCTCTTCACGCCGGAGCACTCCGGTGTTAGGACCCACCTAGGTTTGTAGGGTTCCCCCCTACTAGCCGGTGCGGCCCGAGCTAGGGCAGAGGCAGGAACCTTACAGCACACCCCTGAGAGGGGTTCCCTTTGGGCTGTCTCCTCTCAGGGTAATTTGCCAAGCTCAAGGAACCCTGAGAACTGAGACCCCCAAAGGAGTCAGCCTCTTTTTCCAACGGCAGCAGGAAGGTTTCTACCACTCTTGCACCCACCGGGGTCTGTGGGCGTCCTTGACCCACAGATCGTGGCAGGGTCGCCTCTGGGCTGAGCTAGCCCTAGAAGAGAGGGACCACCTGCAGTGAGGCATTCGCAACTTCTTTGGGCAACCTGATCCAATGTCTTACCACCTTTGTCGTAAAAAGTTGTTGCTGATGTCCACTCTACCCTCTTTAACTTTAAAACTATTGCCCTTTTTCCTGATCTTGGTAGAAAGAAGGCTTTGGTAGAAAGTGTCTCTCAATCTTACATTATTCTTGGAACTGTAGCAATTAAGTCTTCCTGGAGCCTTCTATTCTCCAGGAAATAAAAGTAATTAAAACACCAAAACAAAACAAAAAGCCAAAACCAAAACTAACCAAACAAAAACAAACAGACAAACAAAAACCAACCAACCAATCAAAACCCCAATATTCCCTGTATCCTCCAGATAAGACCTTAATTAATTGATTTGGAGAACCAAAAATGAATATACTAACTTACCTTAACCAGGAGACTGGTTTAATGATAAGGAACAGTTCATGTTATTATTATGTGGAACAAATTTGACCACTAATAAGGCAAACTAAGGTGTGTWCACATTTGGTAAAATCTTCTTCTAAAGCAGAAAAAGACCATKAATATCTGCTGTGCCCTAAGAAAATATATGGCAATATTTATTGCTTCTAAGTTGCATTAGTTAAGGAATTTCTTTGCACCAATAAAGTATATTATTAAAAAAATTATTAATATCTGTGTTACTAGACTAATAGATGACAGGTAGTAGATGATAAGCCTGGATAAAGGGTAATATTCATACACGGAACCAAATCTCCTAAGCAGGATGTTTGATAGCTGTCCTGTGGCAAAAGGACTCTCCATTACAAAGGTTCTTACAGCAGCACCTTTAGCTRGACTGGGAGAGCACCTTGGATTCTTTTTATTCAACTGGCTACAATCTTAAATTTGCATATAGTTTTGCCTACATAACTGAACATCTGTTAACTATCTTAACTGTAGGGAAAGGACTGTTGTAGATGCTGTTGACACAACAATATCTTTCATTGAAGATTTAGTTTCTAATGTCTTATCTGTGTACAATTTGATCACTTCTGCAGCAGAAATCACAGAGTGCAGCCTTTGGGACATTCCACTCACACCGATAATCAACAAATTTAAGTGTAATAATCAGATGTGAAWCAGCAAGAGCTGCCATGAGGAATTTGAAGAGTGACCCAAAATTACCACCTGGGTTTCTGTAGAATCATTAATTACAAATGTTCCACCTATCACTTAGTTTTAAATAGACCCCAAGTCTAAACCCAATATGTTATCTCAACTATTCATGTGACTGAGTAATGATTCAAGTAAACTGAGAAGGCATGCAAGCACAACAGCCCTGATGCCTGGCTACACCCAAATCATAATTAAAGAATGAACTTCATTTTAGCTACAAATTCTTTACTGTGAAGATGGCGAGGCACTGGAATTGCCTTCTGGTTGCCCAGAGAAACTTTGGATGCCCCACCCTTGGAAGTGTTCAGGGCCAGGCTGGATGAAGCCTTGAGAAGCCTGGGATAAGTGAAGGTGTCCCGGCCCATGGCAAGGGGATTGAAACTAGATTATCTCTAAGGCCTCTACCAATCCAAACAATTCTGTCATTCTATGATTGGTTTTCTTTGGTCTGGCCTGTTTAAAAGTATGTTTTTCTCCTGAGCACTTAGCTATATTTAAGAAAAATCTACCTATTTTGATCTATGGAGATTGGCATTTTTAATGTGCAGGAATGAATTATAGGCATTTTATTTGGGAGGCTGAATTCCTTTCTTAATTTTTGGAAAAATTAGATAATTTTTTTTATAATTTTCTCAATCATCATACAATTTTTTGATCATAAACACTTCTTCCACAAGTATTTTGTAAACTATTTACTACTTTGTAAAATATTTGCATCCAGAGATGACAAGCGCTATAGACTTTCAAATTAATATTTTTGTAAGCTCTGAAATATACTGCTTTGTTTCTGATGTATTTGTGGCTTATATATGTATATATGTTTGTACAGATGAGGTGAAAAAAACTTCAGTGATTTAGAATACCTGGAAAATTAAGATACAGTAGGGAGGTATTTTTTATTTTGAAATTGAAGAAGATATGTGTTTCATGTAAATTTAATTAGCTTTCCTGCAGCTGTGTATAGTATAACCATCCAGTGTCAAGAAAATCTGCTGCCACAAAAAAGCAACTGGGAAACACTGTCTTTGTTCTTTATTTTCACTGATCAGAGTGGAACTGGAGAAAAAAATGCTGAGAAAAAAAAACTTTAGAGGGAGAGATGAAACTATCACCTGCTTTCTGGTGCTATTTCAAAACTATTCTCTAGCCATCWGTGTTTAAATATTGTGATTCTAAACCCAGATTTGACATCTATTGCAGGAAAGTATGACTTCCCCATACCAGTTGCACAAATTCTACTGTATGTTTTTTGCTATTAGTACAGGTAACTAGGATCCACTTTTCATATAAGTTTCCATATATTACCATAATAGCAGCTTTATGCCTCACAGTTACTTGCTTTGTTTTTCTTTCCCATTTTATAACAGCATGCCTGAAGCCCATCAATATTCAAGTTAGTACTTTAAAATGAAACTATAAATTTCAATTTAGAAAAAATAAGCCCTTATTCAGGCTCATAAGTTTTAAATAACACATTACCATTGGCTACATTAAGTTTGCATTTCTAATGTTATTTTATGCATTTGACAATAGATGTTCCACTCTGCTCAGCAGTGGAGAGCAAATGCATGTGAAATGTAAGTCTGCTTAAAATGTAGGAATTTATTAGAGCTGTCAGTCAGCACTGACATGAGAATTAAATTATTTCTGAAAATATTTCAGTTGATTTTCGCATTTTCTATTGTCTTTATCCTCTGAAGTTYGAGTATAAATATCTCTTTTAAAAGGTCTTCTTCCTGGACTGGTTAATGCTNAAAATAGAATGTGCAAACCTCTTAAGGAAATAAGTAGGTAATATTTGAAATAGGAAAAAAAAAAGAAAAAAAAGTTTAATTATTTATTTCTTTTAATCCCAGATGAATGAGCTTGTCTTACTTCTATTTTCATTATTGTTGCCCAATTTAGTACCTTTAAAAGTAAAAGGTSATTAATTAGGTTTCCTTTACAATGCCTTTTTTAAAGTGAAAGGTATGTACTGGTGGTCAAGTGGCATCTTTTACAACTGTCTGAATATTAACTGTGAAACAAATTAATATAAAATTCCCTCTGCTGTAGGACTAACAGCAAGAAACTTTTTCTTGCTGTTACTACAAACACTACTTTTCCTGGCAGGAGTGATACCCATTCTTTAGAGCTTTTCTTGTTTGTTGTGTGGTCTGCCAAGTGCATTGATTGATTTGAAGAAAAAATTTCCTTTTCACTTGACTAATTTTTTTTATGATCATCTGGTGCTACTGTCTGCATTTCTTAAGGCTTATTTTCTTCTACAGAAATTAGAATGAAAAACAATTAGTTTCCTTATGAAATATTACATCTGTGAGCTACTGCAGTCATGCTACCTTAATTCATTTTGGTTGTTAACTTAAGAGCTGTTCCATGTCTAGAATAACAAGTGTCAAGAATGAACTCACTCTGCACAGTCTGTTAGAACTGAGAGCTGGACTTCGTAGCTCCTATGTACTACATCTGTCAAAAAAACTCCAACAGAAAATGAAAACAAAAAAGAAAAAACAAAAGGAGAAAGAAAAAAGGAAAAGAGAGCTTTTTGCTAATTGGTTAGTCAAGTATTTATTCTTGGCTCAGGTGTAAAGATGTAACTAAAAAAATAGTATGGATGAGTAGTAACAGAATTTGGACCCTTGCATTCGTGTAAATATGATTGTGCTAAGAAAGAAGAAATTTCCACAGTACCATTTGTACTTTTCTGCTATGTGATGACAGGAAATTCCTATWGTTGCTTGGACTGCTACAATGTTTTCACATGTAAAGGTCAAAATTCAGTCATGGCATAAATAGAGGAAGTTTCACAATGTAAATTTAATTTGAATATAACAAAATAAATGATTGTATTTTCTTCATTCATGTGAATAATTCTCACACGGGGATTTACAATGAATATATAAATTTGTCATGCATTTCTCTATTATTRGAATAACTCTGTTTCCAAAAAGGGTATTATGGCCAGAAAGTGTACAGTACTAGCTCTAAAATACCTGGAAATGCCTTGCTTACAATTCTAATTTAAAAAAAAAAAATTAAAAAAATCTGTAACTGGTTAGAAAATCCTGAAATCCATCTTTACTGAATGAGGTATCCTCAAAACTTGCATTTGATTTGCCAGATACCCTTCTGTATTACAGAAATCTTGATAGGGATTATCTTTAACTAGAAAAGAGATGAAGTAGGAAAAAGGACGCAGAGAGGAAATGAATGGATTGGTATGGACCTGGATTCATGTCCATGCTAGAGCTCAGATGKRCTGCTGAATTACCATGCACTTATACTCCATCATTATGMAAACTGCTGTAGGRTGTCTTAAACATATCTATGCATTTTCATAGATATCACAATCATAATTCTGATCCTTTTATGCATGCTGATATAGACACAAAATGCATTTATTTTTTGGCTAATGAACCAACAGGAGTCCAACATACAGATTTGAATACTAGTTATATTGAATATCTGCTGAGGAAGAAGACTGGGCCACAATTTTTAAATAATTAATCTGTAATCATATAGAATYATGGGTCACTCAAAAGTGAAGTTTTTTATTTATTCTCTTCTGGTGTTATTCCAAAAKAATGAATAAGACCATTTCAAGTCTTTTTGTGTTAGGGGGCACAGCTGGGGCATTTAATAAATGAGTTATCAGGCTAGACTTAGATGAGGCAKGTGTCTACATTATGTCAGAGAAATTTGGGCTCTGTGTTTATGTAGCTRCAGTAATCTAGCATTCCCATGTAAAGCAGGTATAGCTGACAAGGTGGAATATTTGTTGTGGCAGCAGGAGGCTTGTGCTGTGGCCTCTGGCATGATGCAGAAGACAGTAGAATTTCATCTCCCAGTCAGACTTTGTATTCCTGGAACAACCTCTTCATAACTCCTGTTTCCTTGGTATTCCACTATCCTTACAAACCTCTGCATCTGTGWTTCTGGGCAAGGACTGTGGAAAAAAATGGGTGTGGCTCTTCAAAAGCGTGGACAAAACTCACTCTGGACTCTATGAAATTGATCTTGAACTTCAACTTGACAAAGCAATGCACAGATATCTACAAAGTCAGGCTGAATAAAGGTCTTCAGAGGAGTTATCCCCTTCTTACTGTGGATGTTTTTACACTAGGGACTGATTCCTCCATTCATGGAAMAAGAAGCAAGTTCACAATAAGGATGTCTAAAAGAGGAATCTAATAATAAATATCATTCAGATGCAGAAAKGAACAAATCATCTGTGCAATCTGACCAATATCCACATGAGAGATTTGAGCATCTGAGTTTTTATGGTTAAACTATCACTCTGTCCCCAAGTCAAATGCAGAAGTAAAACAGTAGAGTACAGGTGGAATCTGGAATGAGCAAGAACAGTTTTTAATTAACAGGGGCAAGCTTATATTATGTATAGCCCATATATGAGTCTTTCATGAAGCTGAGGAAAAGCTGATCTGTTGAAAACTTCATTTTTCAGCTTGCCCTGTTTGAATCATTCCACTGTGCTCTCAGCCAAACCATTTAATAAAAAAATTACATTATCCAGATATTGTACTGCAAACCCATCATGTCTGCAAAAACCTGCCTGGTTGTAAATCAAAACCTTTTTAAGGCAGGGGAAACAAGGATTWCTTGCTTCAAGTGATGGAAATGTAGTGTACACAGGATTCTGATAATGCCAGTAGTAGAGGTCACATCCATTAGGATAATTTCAAYGTATTTGAATAAGCACAGCCACAGCTCCAAGTAAAATCCAATAATAGATGTTGCAAGCAAGCCATCACACCTGAATACTTGAGTTTTCATATTTACTGGAAATAAATCAGGCCAGGAAAGCAATCTGGAAAGAATACTGTGAGATAACTACCATAGAGAGTGCATACCACAGTGTCTAGAGTTTTCTTCTTTTTCTCTAGGTCTTGCAATGCTTGGCAATAGTGCTTGTTGTAATAGTGATGGCAGTATTACTTAGAAGCCACACAGTACTCATGTGTGCTCCAGAATTTTCTGCTATCATGGTTTTGAGGGGCTATCAGTAGTTATCACAGAATCATAGAATGGATTGGGGTAGGAGGGACCTTAAAGTTCATCCAGTTCCAACTCCCTGCCATGGGCAGAGATGCCAGCCATTGGATCATGTTACCCAGGGCCCCATCTAATTTGCAAGGATTGGGCAAAATGTCATGTTACGAAACACAGAGGGACAACAGGGATGTGTTGTAGCAGCAGTTCCGCTCCCAAAAGAGGTTCTAAAGGAAGAGAAGATGCTCTTCACCTGAGGCATGTTTTTGCACATAGGTGTTCCAGTACTGCATTTCATTTAAAAAGTTGCCACCAATAAATATAACCAATTTTAGACACATTTGACAGCCTGTAAGTCCATTGATCCATAATTTCCAAAATAAGGACAAGAAAAGAAATATTAATAAGCTGAAATGATAAGGGAGGAGAAAAAAAATCTTAGTTTGGAGCTAATCAGGAACAAGCATTCAAGACATGTCCTACTTTAAAAGCCCATCCTATTTTATTTCAAAAATYGTAGAAAACTCATGGAAAATGCACCAAAGCAGATGAAAAAAGTGACTTGAGTTCCTAAAAATGAAATAACATGGCTGAAGAGCTACAGAGAGTTACACAAATGTTGCAAAAGTGTAACTTTTGTAAATTTTGCAAACTATTTTTATGCATTCATGTCAAAACGTGAAATGTAAAATTCTCTTTTGTAAATACAGTCTAGAACACCAATATGAAGACACTAGCTAGATATGTGGTAGTTTTTCTGCCTGCTGGAGACCCAGTGTGATATAGCACAGATATTACTTCTGAGCCTATGTAGCTGGTCTGGAAGTCTATGTCAAAGTGCAACACCACTGATTTTAAAATGGCCTCATATGCTAATTTTTATAACACCATTCTCTACAATCAGTATAACAGCACTGRCATATCTACTAGGTATTTCCAGGCACCCTTTCCTTTGATCAGCTTGTCACTCAGGCAACAGGGATTTGTAGACACATCTTTATTCTCCTTCAATCCATTATTTAAAACTGTAGTAATGACGTCAAATCAAATGTCATTTAATGGCACTAAATAATGTCAGCGTTACAATAATGGTTTTGGGAAAGGAGGCATTAACACTTTGTTAATATCTCTTCTGCACGACCTTTCCTTTACAACACACCTTCACAAGTTACGAAGCCTGAGCAACCCCTGCATTTTAGTAGTCATCAAGTGTGACACTCATCTTTGCCTCCTTTTCCTGTGTTATATCCACTTGCCCATGTTCTCAAGGAATACTTGCCATTTAAGTTGTTTAGAAGATACTTTAGCATGTGAGGACCATGTACCTCATCCMAAATTACTGAAAGTGCTGTAGTGATTTAAGAGCTGTTAGCAATAATCTATGATAACACAAAGGGTGGGAATGATACTGAGGGCTGGAAGAGTGCAGATGGACTGCTCACGTCTAGAATGGGATAGGAATTCTAGAAAGAGGTATAAGAGAATTACAGATCAACCAGTTTAATTTCAGTGCTCAGAAAACTGCTGGACAAAAAAAAAAAACGCCAAAAACCCACCAAAACAATCCAACAAAGTATTTGTAAGCTGGAAAGTAATGGAAAACTGACTATCAGCCAGCATGGATTTGTCAATAGCAAATGGTTTCCTTCTATTATAGAGTAGTAGGCCCTGTGAACAAAGCAGCAGATCTATTTTTAAAATAGAAATCTTTTAACATTGTGCACACGACATTTTCCTAAGCCATTTAGAAAGACRTTTTTGAAAGAAATGCTACAGTATCAGTGAAGATAGAAAAGATTATGGTTCACTGATAAAATCAAACATATCATCTGTTGTTGTCCTGTTCAGGATTTCCTATTGTGACATAGATGATGGAATTTTTATTAAGTGGGTGGGAAGCTACACAACCACAAAATCTTTAGAGAACAGGAAGAAATGTAAAATTGTCACGTAACACTAGAAAAACTGTCTGCAAAAAAAGAGAGAATAGATTCAATTTATTGAACACAGAAGATAGTTATCCACTGTAAAACCGATATGGGGAGAAAACTGGTCATATGAAATTTTTGCAGAAAGACATTTGGGATCACAGGACAAATATTAGTCTAAGTTCAGAATTCTTGCTAAACAAGAAAAGGGAAAGGGAAACCTTTAAGACACATARAATCATGCTTCTGCTGTGTCACTTCTAAACCCTGAGAGGACCAGCTGGAGCTCATATGCAGGAAACTAATATGGAATTCAGAGAGTTAGGAAGCATTATTAATGAGGGGAGACTGAAGTTCCTAGTTTTCATCAAGATGCAGAAGAAARTGAAGAAAAATCTCTAATTTTCTAATAAATGGAAGCTTATTGAACTGAGAAACTGATTAATCTCTTTTCCTTGACCAAGATGAGCAACATAAAAAGTCATAGGTGTAATGCAAAGCATTCTTACATTTTAGTTGGAATACCTGAGTTGTAGGTAGGGTTTTTCAAARTATCAAAAACTAATGGCTAGAGTCWAAGCTTTGAACAYTTTTAAGAACAAGCTAGACAAGTGACATGTTTGCCATGACATATTTRATATCTCAACTACAGTAGGGAAAWGATCCCATGAGGTCACTTCCTCTCATACTCTTTCCTACTATGGAGAGACACTGCCAGGGAAAGTGGCAATCTGTGCTTTGTCTATTCTTGAATAAATGAAAGATGGGGTCTATCAAGACTTTCCTTATGCTGAARCAAAAGAAGATATTTTTCTATAAATACATAAGAAGCAAGACCAAATTTATAATATAAAGGAAAACAGCAAGCAACAGTATTAATTTRGCTTTATTATGTTTTCTATTTCCATTTTGACATGCCTCACTACCTTATTAGCAATGTAAAGATATGAATRCAGAAGTGCTCATTTTATCATTACAACATTCAGTTTTGAAACTAATATAAAATAAAACCCAGGGTATGCACAGAAAACTCAATTATGAAACAAAAGGCATCCAGTATGAAATTAAGGTAGTACATTCCATGTTTTATGTTCTGGCATTGTAGTTCATTGCAGGGKTTTTTTTGCTGATAAACCTCCAAAAGCTCACATAGCCAAGAGCAGCTCTAATGGACTGAATCAAAAATTACTCACTTTCATCTGCTGAAACAAATTGGTTTAATATACAGTTGTTTGCTGTCAAATATACTAAAAAACTTATGCCAAACAAAATTATAGKCTGTGTTTCTTGTTTGCCTAGTATATTTGGTAGGTGGGGGAATGTGGAAAGGAGGAAAGGAAGTGGGTGGAATTATCTGTGCACTTGCCAACATCAGACTAGATAGCATTAAGAAGATATAACACGCACAATATGCGTGCAATGTGTCTGAGTTACACAGGCATAAAGTTTCTTCCTTCCATTTTTTAATGTTTGACCATGTGCAACTAAAAAGTTCTAACCTGTTGGGCATTGCAAGATAGTATGCAAATAGGCCAGCTATTGACAAAGGACTACAGTAATTCACTTTTCTGTTAATCAGGGTGTGATTAACATTTGATTCTTTTGAACTCCTTCCAGCTTGCTATTCTGTCTCTACTTCAAGCAGGTGTTTTGTTGTTGCCAGACCATGAACACAGCCCTGTGCCTGAGTCTTTCAAGTGTGCTAGCTGTGCAGATGAATTTTGCCTGCAAACTTTCCTCAGGCAATGAACTGACTAGTGCAACATGCTCACAACAATGTTAATCTAGCTCAGGGACATGCACTGCACATGAAAGACTATTTTTAACCTAATTTTTAATTGATATATTTTGTCCACTGCAAGTTTTTTCTCTCACTTTCTCTCTTTTTTTTTTTTTTTT
>CADDXX010000326.1:37906-101773 GCA_902810485.1 Alauda arvensis
TGGATTGAAGTGAAATGAAACTGCACTAGCTGGCAGACACAAAGCAGAAACAAGGGTGAAGTTAAATAAAATATGAGAGGGTGGATGCTCAGAAAAGAATTCGCCTTTGATTTTAAAGATTAGATAAATTGGAAAAGTAATAATCAGGAAATTGAAAAGTGGGGACTATTTTGCATTAGCATTGTGACTAGCATAACAAATCTTGTTTATTTATTTATACTTTCAGGATGGTGCAATATTTTGTRTTATACAATAGCTTAAAATGTCTTCTGGAAAGGGGTCACAATGATACATTTTAACTCTGCGATCCTAGCAAGAAATATTTGTGAAGTAATATGATTCAATGATATTMAACAGAAACTGGTTGGAATATCAGAATCTTTCATACTTGTTCACATCGCATGTGTTAAATGTAACTTGCTTTAAAACATTTGATTGGTCCATTTCTATAACATATATTGGCCTTGGAYATTTTTGTATCAAGTATACTTGCTGATCTTTAACTGAAAATGTATATATATACCACTCTGGATCTAAAACATGATTTAGAATGAAAACATGGTTTAGAATTAAAATACAAGCATTTATATGCTGACTACACAAAGCTTCCCTCCTAATTTTTTAATACACTGTATTACAAACTCTTAAAAAYAAAAGTACAAGAGGCTAATTTGMCAAAAGGAAAATTCAGAAAAGGAGWTTYAGMGCTCACTGTTCATGAGTTGGGTGTTTTCCATCTCTCCTCAATATCTACACAAAAAATAATTTAACGTGGAAAAGATACCTTATATTGTCTGCTCTTTGCCATTTGCTCTTAGTCAGTCAGAAATGGGTTCTTTCTCCTTCCTTTGGACAGAGCTCCCTCTCCTCTTCTGCTTCTTTGAAAAKGAAGATTTTCCCCAGAAGTTCCTGCACATCACAGTTGATGTCTRTCTTTCCTTGTGGTTCCAGGCGGGAATACCACTGACCCACACGGCCTTGCTGTGTGAACAGCATCAATTCCAYGCTAAGCAGATGCACATTTGGAGGGACATCCAGCTACATCTGAGGGAATATGAAAAGCTAAAACAGAGGGATCAACACTTGTGAAAGGATAAGGAAAATCAAACTACTTCACAGGGGATGAATGGAGGAAAATGARGATTTGGGATTATAGAAGATTTGCAATAATGTCTCCATTCAGTGGAACTGAACTGAAGGCACTGATAGCAAGAGAGCATGGGTGTTTTCAAAAGTGGAACATGAACAGAGGAGAAAATAASCATATATTTTGAAAGCTCAAGAATTAGCAGCTGAAGAATCTCTAGACACTGTTCCATGCAGCTGKAAAAAGTTTGGGAAAAAGCTATTTTCTGGTGGATTTTTTTGGTGTCTCAAAACCACATCACAAGAGTAAAATGATCATTAGGTTCTTCGTTAATCCTTGTGTGTATTAGCATTACAATAATATTCCAAAATATTCTCTGCCCATTGCTTATTTATTTTAAGATGTTCTTCCATTTTTAAGACAAATTTATTGTTTGTGACATTTTATATGCTTGTAAAACAGTTCATTTTAGACTAATTTGGGACTAATTAGTAAAATCAGAGTGAGAATGAGAAAAAATAAAATCAAATTTTGAGTGGATTCTTTCAATGGTATTATATCAGATGATATTTTAAAATAACTTTTGGAATTGTTTTAGTTAACTCATAATATTGCCTTTCACATCACATGATTTATTCTAAATTATAGAATGATATCTGTACCACTGAGTTATAGTGTGTCCATACAACTAACTATCATTTAGTTGGCAAATTAAGGAAATTCAGTCAGCATCCATCACTGTTCATACACATAATTTGTCCTCAACTGAAATAGTTTTACAAGTGATTTTCAATTTTAAAATTTTGGTCTATTTCATTAATTGCTTTTCAATTTTAGTATAATTTTGGATAAAATGAACTATTCCTAGATGTAACAATCACCACAGAAATAACCTGACAGTTCCGTGATTGACACTCCTAATCAGGGAACTTAACTGCTGTTTAGTTATAAGGGCAGATGTACTTGGACTTAATTTTACAGTAATGGATTTCAGGTGTCAGCACTGGTTGAAGACAACCCAATTTTCATTTGCTCTTCCCTTGTGGCATGATGATACTGCATAAAGTGGTGGAAAGTAGAACAAAACCCCAAAATGTTCAAAATAATAATACTTTTTGTGTGTTTGGTTGGGTTTTGTGTTGGTTTTTTTTCCATTTGCTTTATATTTCTTTTTAGAGAAAGCAGCTCACTAATCCACTGCACAGTGGAATCATGTCTTGAATGCGGGAGAACACAAATAAGCTTCCTCATCCCACTCAAGCGCTGCAGCCTTGGGTTTATGTTGGAGCTGTGCCATAATACACTGTTTTATGATACAGCTAATCTGATCTGACAGCTAACTGCCACCAGACAGAGCAATCTTCCTTCTTCCCTGCCTTTCCTCCTGGCCCTGGCTATATGTGTCTGCCTGCTCTCATGTCCTGGCAGTGGTACGCTTCCAGCTCCCCAGRGGGATGGCTCAGTGGAGTAAACTGACAGAAAAATATTCCTTTCTTCTTAGCATCTTGCCTGGGCCCCAGACTGGCTCTGAGGAGGGCTGGGTGAACACACCAGTTTCTCCTGGGCCAGGCAGAAGAGAGAAACAGAGRACACCTGGGACAGCCCGTGGTCAGCAGCACACCCAGGATCCCTCTTCTGTACCCTCATCTTGTCAGGAAGCAGTACTGCACATCAATAGTGCCACTGCTGACCCCCTGGTACCTGTCTTATAGCGTTCACTATTTGCAGAATTATTTAAAATTAAAAAATCTTCACACAAAAAAATGTTGAAGAACATCAGAGTTACGAACTGTCAAAAGCAGAGCAATCCCAGTGGGAATTTAAGGCTATGGTAAGATATATGCAAGGTATTGTATTGGGTATAACCCTAGATATTATAAGTGTTCATTACTGGTTTTTAACAAGTCTCTGAAACAAAATGGGCTATCTGAAATGGTTCTAGACTGACACAAATAATATTCAGAAAAATGAAAAATATAATTTAAGTCTATGAGGAGCTTTTCACAGAGGAGAAATTTCTTATTTCCCCTGAGTATTGGTCTTGTATGGACTGAGCCCTAGGTTCATCAACCTCATCATGGATTTACTCATTGAGTTTTCACTCTGTGGAGTTTTCCAGAGGATAGGTAAGGTGAAATAAACCAGTCCGCAATATGGAAAAATTTCTCATGCTATGTGTGTTTACTCTTTGCCAAATTTCTCTCTGTTTCTTTATTGTAAAAAAGTAAAATGTTAAGCAACTACTCTGAGGTGAAATTCTATAAAAAATGTCTTGAGTAGAAATACATTACTAAAACCCTCTCTTTCAGCCATTACATAGGGTTCTGCTTWGCCCTGCTTTGCCTTGTAGTTTGTGTATTTTTGTGCCTTCTGAGGTTCCTTCGTCAGCACTGAGTACTTCTAAACTAGAGCTTGCAATAGGTTTATTTATGGTTACCTAGTGATTTCATTGTGTTATCAGACACAATCTTAGTCTGAGGAGTATACTACTATTTTTTTTTTTTTATTCAGAAGAAATTTTTAGTGAAACGGGAGTAAGAATTCCTATAAAYCAGTATCTAAACTCCAGTTTGAGAAGTAATTGTTGTAGCAGTTAGTACATGAGCTTCTACAGGTGTTTTTAATTCCTTCTCTGTTATACTGTTCAGTTATCCACAATTATCTGAATAACAGAAAAATTTGTTTAAATGAAGTGTCAGAAAAGCAAAGGTTTTCAGACTTTTCCAGGCCAATGAAAAGGATTTGCAAGCTGAGGTCATCAAGAGATGTAGGAGATGAAGGAAGCTGAGTTGCTAATACCTAAACAGAAAATGAATATATATATAACTATTTGTGTAAACAGAGAGTAACTGAAAAATGCAGTTAGATAAATGGATGTTAGTAAKGTTAGCTGGAAAGTCTTTCATCATAATAAATTTCTCAAATTTAATTGCATAAGTCTCACTGTTTTCATTTCTATAARCAGGATCATTAGGAAGCACTGAAGAATAACAATAGTACTAATAACAAAAATGACAACAATAGTATCATAAAAATATATCTCATTGTTATAAATGGATTTCTGAAATGGGTATCTGAAAATTCTGAAGGTTATCATTGTCATACCTGGTTACCATACTAAACCAGATTTTTTTAGTTCTATGGTCAAGACAAAGGAAAAAAAAAAAAAAGAGATGAAGTACAGAAAAGGGTAAGGATACTTCTGTGCAATGTGGTCTAGATTGACCYTGCTTGAGCAGGGAGACTGGACCAGATGACCCTTCCAACCTTACCCATTCTTTGATTTGTAAAGAAAAAAAGAAACAGGGAAGACAAACACGAAAAATCACAAGAAAATAACAATAGAAAGGAAAAAGGATCCCATCCCTGCCAAAGAGTTGGAAACCAGTACCATATTAAAGAATACTCACTTCTGTATTAAATTAGATGTACATTTTCATAAGCACAAGGCCCACAGAATTGCATGTTGTACTGGTAATCATGAAGAGCTCTGTATCTAAAACTTTAAGACCTGAATTGCAGGTTTATCGCAGACCCTGTTTTTTCATGTTCATTATGAACATGAGTTTTGTATGTTAAATTTTATTTTCAAAAGTCTTTAATATAGTATTTTCCCCCACATTGTCACATGTATAAATATCAATTTATATAAATTTTTATTGATTTTTACATATATACAATGTGGAAATGATTAATAATCAAGTTTTAATACGGCAAAATTGTATGAGAATTACCATATTCTTCACAATACATTTTGTATGGTTTCTTCATATTTTGCAGTTCTGGGGTAAGCAGAGTGGGCAGGAACTGGAAATCTCTATGTATTTGTGTCTTATAATAATTTTAAATAATTTAAARCTATTTATTAATTATTGTATTTACATACATAACAATATTGATAAGCATAATTTACTTGACAAAAACTTTAAAACTCCACTATATTAGTGTTCAGCTGTACTTAGAAAGCATTCATATTTTTCTAAACAAAAGCTGAGGTGCATGATGGGAAAACAAATATTAGCATATCTAGACTTCACACAGCTTGTAGACTCCCTGGTGGGTAGTGCTTCCACAGCCAAGGATTATTCACACCATATACAATTACGTTTTCCTTTAAGACTGAATCTTTTATGCTGCAGATAAAAATGAGAAGCTACACAAAGTCTTCTAAAGAAATATTCACGTATCTTCAATAAAGAAAAGAATGTAGTTCATSTCTTGCAGGCCAGCCAAACTTCGGGAGTTTTATTTTATCTAGGAGCGTCTAAGAACAGAATTTGGTATACAGTTTGACCTCTCTGATTGTATTTTGAGGTTGTTATTGTAATTTGCTGTCGGCTCTTTAATTAATCTTGCCGGGTCTGTAATATCATTGGGGCAGAAATAATTGCTGAAATATAAAAGGACCTGTTAAGACAGCCACATGGGAAACAGTGAAGTGGTGAAAGAGTGCACTTCTAAGATTTCCTTATTGACTGTTTAGTAATAAATCGTATGTTTTAATTGCTCTGTCAGAAGAATCCTTCAATGAGGGAAAGGTGACTGGAGCTGAATATGGGAACACCACAGGACAGCTGTTTGGTCTGGCAAAGGGCTCTGTGCACTTGTACTATATATCCAGAGCGACCTTTCAGATTCCATGTACATAGTAACAATTAAAAGTACACAATGACTTGACAATGTTCACTGTGACAGACTGCAGGTTGGCTGCTTCCCATAACAGCCTCCCAGGCAGAGAGGAACAAAGAGCCYGGGCCCATCTGTACGCGGCTCTGAATGCCTCATGTTCCAGAGAGTGCGCTTTGTTTCTCCAAACGCCCCAGGAAGCTCTTCAACAAACAAAACTCAGAGGTCCAGAGGAGCCCAGTCAGGACATTAATATGATAATGAATTCCGGATTACCCTGACAGACGTGACAAAGAAATAGATCCTTTTGATAATAAGTTATCGGGTTGATTAGGAGGAATTTGTCTGACTCCACGACTGTTGTGGGTATTTCAACAAAGTCAACAAACCCATGTATGACATCACTTCAGTCACCCTTTATCCTTGTTGCTTTTCAKCAAGTCTGACCCATGCTGCTAATTTAAGGGTTCTCAGTTGCAGTGCAAATGCTGCTACCTATCCAAAAAGATATCGTAAACCATAAAATATCAGCATCYTTGCTAGTGCACGAAACAAAGGAAAATGGCTGCTTGTCACAGGCAGTTCTGGAGAAAAATTGCCATTGACTCAGAGGCATGACTTTGCTTTCCAGCTGATGTTCCTAAGCTTTATTAGCACCCTAGACTTTGTAAGATTAATTTCTAGTCACCTCACCAACAAGGCAAAATGGTTCCTTTTYTGGCCCACCAGAATAAATCTGATTCAGTGGAGGCTGTCATAGCACTTGGAAAAGTACTTACTTTTTATGTGTTACTATTGATTTCTGTGGTGATTATTATGTCTTCTTGGCTGGATTYGCCAAAAGGCTCTGTGATAAAGTTCGGTTAGTCCACAAAAGCTCAGCAGCAAAAGAGCATCAACTGGTTGCAGATACAGTAGATGACTAAGGTCACACAAAGTACCAAAATCGGGTGGCACCAGCCATCTGTAGTTAACAGCTATTATATAAACATAAAGGAATGTGCCCTGTGTTCTGAGTGATGGAAAAAATACCGGTCATTAGCCACTTGGGAATGTCCGATTCCCCCCTCAGCTTTCCAGCTGCCATCCAAGTGTGTTTAAATAAAAACTTAGCACACTTAACAAGAAGTTTGATAGAGTGTTAACAATCCTCAACTTCACATTGAGCTGTTAACCAACAAAGTAGTCATTAAAGGCTGGTAATGACTGCATTTCTTSAGATTATTGCTTAATTATAAACTTGGTGGAGTGGGTTCTGCCTTCTGACTTGGGGGACATTTTCCATTGCAGAGTTTTAACTAACATTTCTTACTATACCACCTCATTTATAAAACCTTGAATATAAACTAGAGTGAGAATACTGCCTTTAAAAAGTTATTTGTACACCTCACAATTATGTTCAAACCATGACTGATCTTSGATTCACCTCAGACAGTGGACTAGCAAAGCTCAACTGCTGTTAACAAATGATTTCTGAGGGAATAGGGCTTTCTTGTAGAATAAAACAAGAATTTCTGAAAAAGAATTCTGCATTCTGATTGACTGGAAGGAGTCTAGAGTGTAACACATCTTTTCAAAAGAAAACTCATGAAAGTGATGAAAAACTGCAATGGATGTTTTATCTTTTGTTCTTTCAGAAGTGACTGAATACTGCTTTTAGTGTACAAGAAATTATTTCAGCAGCCATGACCTTGAAAGTTCCCTAGTTACTGCTAGCRGCTTTTTCTTAACGTTTAATAATGATTTCTACAAATCTGTAGATACCATGGCCTTATGTATACAAATGATTATAAGAACRTATTCAGGAAAGTTTTCTCCTCTGCACTGATATCAGAGCATCTAAATATATGCTATCCAAATACACAAGGAAAGATAAGGGGTGAAAAGTTTCATGGCGTCACATACTTCATATTCCAGTACATGAGATGGCCATGCACAGACATAAAGGGTGCRGGGACAAAGGCAGTCCTATTTTTCATTTTTTGGTTGGTTTCATGTGTATTTCAAGTCACTATATACCACTAATGTATGTAAGATATCTTACAAAAATCATTAAATAGCTGGGATGTGTGAGTATACTGAATTTATTTCTTTTTTCCATAGAAAGAAAAGGCTTAATATATTTAACATTAATTTAAACTTCTTACAATGCCTTGGCACTTTAAGGCCACTTAGTATTGGTAGAAAAAAATTATCCTTTAAACTGCATCTTGTTCTGTAATTCACAAAATTCTGAGTCTCCAAATGCTAAGTAACTGAGCAAACTAATACATCTTTGGTCTTTTTCAGACTGTTCTTTTAGGTATTAAACAACTAGGAAATCAAACAAAATTCCATCTTTAGAAGCTATTAGATCAAACATTCTTTGAAAAGAATAACATATAGAATATATTTATTTGTTCAAACTTTTAACTTAAAGTCTCCCTGATAGATAGATGGTTTCACAACTAATTTGTCTGCAAAATGGCATTTAAGTATTTTTAGAAGTGTTTTGAAGATGGTTAAAATAACGAATTTCAAGTTATTGTATTAATTATCTCATCAGTGACAACTGTAAAGAAGAGTTGCATCTTTTAACAGAACAAATTATATAGCTGRAAAAAGATGGAGAAGACTTGGAGCACACAAGTTCATTTAGGTTTTGCATTTTGTTTCCAATTACTKCCAGTAAATGAAAGGAGGAGCTGTTTGTTGAGAATGTGAAAGGGGAAAGAGACAAATATCTTTGCATGTATAAATCCTCTTCTTCATTCAAAAACTCAGGCTTGTGTCCACAGTGGCTTGCTGGCTCAGTTCATCAGAAAGCCTGCAGCAATTCCCTGAGCCCTCATTTGTAGACATCACTTTGGCAGTGGAACAATGCAGCAAATTCTCATTCGAGGGATTACGATACTATATATAAAGAAAACATAAAAAGATTTACATATATTCCATGTAATTTCCCCCATTAYAGCAAGCATGGAGCAGAATTTTCAGTCTTTTAATTGGTAGAGGTGTCACTAATTTTTTTTTTAATGGTAATTTATACCTCAGCATTTTGTTTTATAGTATGCATCTCATGTACACACACTTTATAGATGCCCCAGAATCTGCAGGCTGGGGAAAAAAAGGATAAAATCCAAGCTATCATTTTGGGGCTAAATTACTTATCTTGCTGCATCATTTGAGTAGTGCCTATACTTTCCCAGACCCTCCTCCTGGTTTGCATGCACACTGTAAATGGCCTGGAGAAGGATCACAGCCATTGTTGCCTGGCATTCTGTCCTCATGAAAGAGAGGGAACCCTAGCTAGTTGTAGACCAGCCGTGAGTGAAGAGAAAAAGATTTGCAACACCTACATTCCTACGCTTTTCCAGGCATTTCAAGGTAGAAGAGGAGGRACTGTACCACTGAGAAAAGTCTCTAATGTCATAGATTCTCAGTCGAAAAGATCTGTGCTTCATCAGACAAATGGCTAGTACTGCCCTAGATGAGAAGTAGACAAGTGGTCACAGAGCACTGTTTGTGATGGGCAGTGCCAAATCCAACAATGATCCTGACAGGAAGAAGCTGTGTAAGACACATGCAAACCACCACATTTGAACCCAAAATYAATTTATTACAAATCAACCCCTATTTAAATCACACAGCTGCCTTATACCACTGATTTTGGGAGTCTCAGAGTCCTGCTTTATTRTTGGGTGATACCTTACCAAGCATTGTCTTCATTTCTGGGTATCCACTGTCTGCTAGCTTCTCATTCATTGAGGAATGATTAAAGACACCTCAGCTGAAAAGGAAAATTCCCACCAAATACTTTGACTTTAAATAAAAAARTCTTCCATTTGCTTAACAAATTTTTGGATCAGACTCTTCTTGGGAAACATGGAAAAACTGGAAAGGAAAGGAGCCTAAAACCTTATTAGTGACCACTAATGTGTGAGAAAAAATGCCAGAGTRGAGMTGAATGGCAAGAGGAGACACTGGCCACTATATTCACTGGGATACCAAAAAGACATTAATTTCAATTAAGTTCAATCACATGGCACATAAATAACTCTCTCTGAGAAGRTCTGTGCCCCTTTGCAAAGCTTCCTGTTGGCACAAGTGCTGTACATAAAGYACAAGCCTCTTGAGCACAATGAGCCAATGATGTACTGTTACACAGMCTCCTGTGGCTCCAGAGCCCACTGGAGAGAAAATWGGTTTTGTGCAGCAGAGATCTGGACGACCACAGCAAAGYACAAGATAAAGCCTKTAGTACCAGGTGTGACTGATAAAATGGGGCAGCCCCTCAGAACCTGATCCCTTGGTGAGGACAGACTGGTTTTCTCTTTATGGCAGAGGACCTACAGATCTGGCATGAGGGCAACAGAGAGCAGTAGCAGCCTCTAACTCCCTTTACATACCTTCCCTTGCCTGGCACATCAGCACAGTTATGACCTCGGACTCAGAGAATAGACACAGCTGTCTGGAGCAGCAGCAGACAGCCAGGAGATTTAACCTCACCACCTGAAATGACACTTGACACCGGCATGCAGGAGTGAAAATTTTTTCTCTGTTTTTTGGGGKTTTTTTTCACACAACTTCTATACTCAGTCCTTAACACAGAATTTCTGTCTGCTTTTGTCAGTCAGAATGAGGTGAGCCAGTTGTCTGGGCTGCTTCTTCAGAGACAGTTGAAGGAGATAGGCCCCTGGGAAGCTGACTAGTCCCATCCAATTGGACAAGCACATTGGGATGCCATTGATTGTCATTTTTCTATATGTTGATGCCATTAARTATAATTAGACAAATCAATTGAACTCCACTGGAAAACTGATTTTCAAGCCACAAAAGGAAGTTRAGATGAATCACCATTTATACAAAGTCGCAAAAATATTTCTCTGTTAGGACTCTTCAGAAAAAAAAGTATTTTGAATAACAAGACATTTTCTTGAACTTTTGACTCAGATTAATAAATCCAAAAAATATCATGATGTTTACAGGAAGGACRTGATGTAGTTGTTTAACCTTGATAGGGTTGTTAGGAACCAGAAAGTCATCCATATATGCATTTTTCAGAAAATCAGCTGATATGGAGTTTTTTTTATTTATTTTKCTTTGTCCTAGTATAGACAATTTGCCATTCAAGCATATTGGTTTTGTCTCCTTAAATTCATGCTGCCAGAAGTCCTGGAGAAGTAATCAAAAAACTGTGTTCTCATTTAAATGTTATGTTTGACATTACATCCAGCAGCACATGCAATGTAAATTAAATAAACCCATTTCAACAATAATAAAATAGGCAAAAATAATTTAAAAATCGTATTATTTATACATTACATGAGATTTTTTATGAATTTTATGATAATTCTCTATTTTATTTTAAGAATTTCTGCATGTTTTTTATCCTCCCAAAATCTCATTWCTTATCAGTACTTAATTTGGGTCCATTACACATAGACAGATCTTTAATTTTGTCTTTTTTCTTGCTTTGTCCGAGTATTTCCCTTCCCTATTTCACCACATTCAAAGACAAACAATGAAAAYCTTTAATCCTGCCTAATTAATCTTATAAAAAAAAAAGAAGGTAAGCCTATATGTACTGCATGACAAAAATCTTTGTATTTTTAACTTTATCATTAGCAATAAATGCCATATTTTCCTAAGATGCTCAAATGAATAGATTAAGGAGCATAAAAAGGAGAGGAATAGCATTGTTTGTTACCTGTGCATTCAGATCTTTGTGAAAGCAGCTCCCAAAGTTACTACTTCTCTCTGCACCATAATGATATTGTGCAGTGCCTTTTGGCTCTAGCACAATGTGTTATGCATCAGTGTTTAAGAGCATATTGTGCACCATTATTGCCCTCTCTCTAGAGGACTACAAACTGCATTAGTTTGAATTACCAAATCAAAACTTTATGTGCAGCAGTTCCCCCACAAGGGCTTTAGCATTTTTATGTCATAATCCCTCTATTATCCCCCTCCTCACATGCTTTATAACCATTAAGTTATTGAAAAATTCTCAACAGATGTCATCTTAAGATGAATGTTGCTGTGCCGACTGGTATCAAGGCTGGAATCTGGATATTGCTCAACTTTACTAAAAATGTCAGGGAGAGAATAGTCAGCTGTAAAAATACAAGATATGCCAGCAATGGTTGTTTTCATGTCAACTGCAACATGACTTGTAGTGTTTGCAATTTTAGCTTCTAGAAGATGCAGTTTTCATTTGATGGGTTGGCAGTAATGGCTTGAGATATGTAGCAAGAAAAAGGAAAATAATTCAAGGACTTATTCTCCTCTCCTTTTATGATAAAAGCAGATTTGTGCATTAATCTGATTTAAGTCTCAAGACTCATCTTTTAGCATATACTGTTCCTATTGAGAATTTTGTTGAAATACAGAAACTTTTTGCATAGGTGTTATAACAGGTTWTTAGTGATTATGTATTCTCTTTGCATCTAAAGCACTGAAATACCAAACATGATTGCTATGATGGCAATGATAACAATTTTCTRTTTTCCCTCTCATTCTATTGGGACATTTGTAATTTTAAACACMAAAAAGACATAAAAATATACATTGTGACATAATTTAGAACCATCTTAAATTTGAAGCAAACAAAGAGAAAGGCATTTACCTTCTGAAGAAGTGACAGTATGGTACTTAAATAATAGGAGACACACATGGCACAGATACCTGTCAAAATGAGATTAAAGAACAGAACCAGGGCCCACATCAGTAAGAGCTTTAAAAATAGTGGCATTTGATAGTAAATCAGCTTTTTAAGAAGCAGTTACTGTACAAAAGAGAGGAATAGCATAATATGCTCAATTCATCTGAATAGAAATATCGCAGTTGAGCTCTTCTATTCACAGTTGATGTGACAAACCTGAGAGATTTTTAAAGAGGAAATTATAATAATCAATTCCCATGATGAAAAAGGTATATTTTGTGTAAAGCTGACAAGGAATATATAAGGGATATATAGTCYATGAGGACTGAAGCAGAAAATAATCTATTGGTATTGCATCTGAGATTTGAAGAGTTTTAGTCAAAAACGAGGCTTGAGATTCTTAATGTGAATCTTCTACATCTTTTACAGAAAGTAAAACCAAATTACGAAAAAGCTTCCTATTTTCCTCTAGTGCTCCCCTAAAGCCCAGAACTGGTTAATGGAAAGTTTTCCCATAGTGTCTATGACAGAGACTGTTACTATTTCTTTGATTCACAGTTGTATCTGCTATTCTAGCTGTCTAGACCCATAKAGTTTGGGGAAGGTTGGTTTCTGGACAGCTTTCCAGCTATCCACTTTCCATTTTGCATCCTAAAGGCTCCTCCCTTCTATGGAAGCTCATAGCTTCCAGTGGTGCAAAATATAAAGAGGAGATGGGATTCACCACAGAAAACTCTTTTAGCTGATATTAGCTGTCATAGGGAAGAGGCTGATGAAGTCAATCTTGCCTGTAAGCAATACAAGGTGGAAATGCTGAAACAGGGCTGTCGAAGGCAACATAGATCTGACTCTTCACTGTAAAAAATGGTGCTAAGAAAGAKGATACACTCAAACTGCCAGATATTCAAAACTCCCAGAAATGTTCAATCCCARCTGTTTTAATAGGAGATACTTTTGAATGTCCAGACATCTTTAYGAGAATATTGAATACAGAATTTTAGAAATAAAAGGTGCTTTTTTGTTTTCAAGATTTATTTAATGACAGAAAACCCACCTCTTATTTAAGTCTTTAGAGTCACTGTGTGTTGTGTGTTATTCCTATTTGTCTCTCTTGTAAAAGTATTCTAATTYGTCTCATTATACAGTGTATACTGCWTTTCTTCTGTAGTGTGATTTTAAAACTTATGCCATATGAACATTTCCAGTTCTTTTGAAAATGATACCCTACTTGAATTTTACTCAGAGTTTATAAATTGAGCTGGTTAATGTATTCATTTATATGCTTCGATAGTCTTTCAGCTCAAAGCTGTAATATTTCATTGCAGTGCTGGTATCTGATCTGAGGAAATATATTTCTGTATATTTTGCCAGAATCTTCTTAGGTTTTCCCAAGATTTATTTTCATATGGTTCTTTAATGAAGGTTTGGATTTGTTCTGCTCTTYTATTGCATGTTCCTACCTYTATATTTGCCTCGTGTGCCTTGSTATATATAATCTGCCACTAACCTGGATCATTTCTATTACTTTACTTTCTAAAAGCACAGGATGAGCTGCACTGAGGAAAATAATTGTAAAGGCATTYGAGATACTCCAGTGCTATATGAGACTTTTCACAAAGGTCATACACAGAAAATGTTGATAATAAGCTAGAATCTCCCTAACTTATAGCAAATTAGAGTATGTTCCCTAAATCTCCTACACCTCTATGACTGTAAATGTACATTTGCAGATAAATGACTCGTTTACTTCCAATTTTACCTGCACTTTATTAGGAACAGGCCAATCTTTGTGAGAAACAAAATTCTACTACCAAGCAGTTTTCCATCTTCTTCTTCAGCTGTAATAACAGAAGCTAAATAACATTTAACAAATTGCCACTTCCTTATGCCCTGTCTTCAATCCCCCATCATTGTTTTTAATGGGACAATTTAACCTTTGAACCTATGTCTCTATTACAGATATAGTTGAAGAGCTTTTAATTGAAATATTCCATACAACTTGACATCCAATATTATTTCTTTGCTCCTCTAATTATCCTTTTAACTTTCTTTTGCTTATTTGTATAAACTCTCTCCAGTCCATCTTTCTACCAGACTGTTTATATATTTTTCAAAAGCCTTTCAATTATTTGTTCATTCTACTCTTTACATACTACATAACTACATTTGACCTCTGTAACCCTYTTCCTTGTTTAGATTTAGCCAAAATGAATTTCAGTTGCAAGGTCTGCAGCCATTTCTTAAATTGTTTCCCACTGCTCATCCATAGTGCTCATCTGTTTATGGGAGAACAACCAAACAAAATCCCTTTGGGAATGTTACACAATATCTCACTTTCTAATAGTAAAAATGAAGTTCCAATCCAGAAACATCTGAAACATGTTGGTTTATTTCAGTACAGGTATAAAAAAACCAAACCTAGACARAGGCTTGTCAGCTCCCAACAGTGAGACGATCACTACTTTTGGGCTGTTTGGTCACACAGTATTTAAGAAATACAAAGCAGAATTCAGCGAAATTCATAYTGAGCCTAAAACATGCCAATTTGAGCAAGTCACAGCAGTATTCCGGTCTTATAACTTGAGTTTCTAGTCTTCCTSCTTTCTGATGGACGTTGTACTCCATCTATCTTTGTGACAATCCTTCTTGCCCTGACATGACTAAAGACAGGACAAAAAGTACCTTCTGCTCTCAAATCTAAGCTGTGGTTATAGTGATTTACWGTGGCTGGTAGTAGGATGATTCACACTAATCTGCTATTTGAGGTAGTCTCAATTTCCATATAAGGTATAGAAAATCTTACCTTTTCTTTTGCATGTACCTATTTTATATTTCTTTCCAGTCTCTCAATTTTTTATTTTTTATTTTTGTTTTCTTTTGAAAGTAATGTTTTCTTTGACTGAGAAGAGATACGGTACAGAATGGAGTTTATGTGTCACCCAAGATACTGACATTGTTTCCTTATAGAGCAGTTTTTTGACCCATTTTCTCATCAGGTGGAAARGCAAAACTTCTGGACTTTATTGTAAGTCCATGTTGCAAGTGCCTCAGAGAGTATTACTTGAAAGCCACTACCTTTGCTGGGCATATCTGGTAAAGACATTAAAGATATAATCTGGAAGTTAAGATGCTTTCCAGGAAACTTCAGCTTGCAACAGGCAGCTATAATCTTCTCCAGAAGAGTATTATCCATCTAAACCTGAATAATTGCCAAGACTTTCCATGCTACATAAAATTGAAAAAATATTTTACAAATTTTCAGTGAAATTTTCTGTGAATTTAATTCCCTGGCATTATGRCACGTGTTCCCACACAGACAGTTCAGCAAGCTCAGTAGTATCCAGTTGTGCACTATGAGTTCATACTAACTTCTTTGGGTTTTGCAAATCCCTTTTGCACTCAATAACTACGCAATTAGAACTCCTCCAATATCACATATTCTGGCCTTATTACAGTCCCCTCTTTTCCATATAAAATCTTCCTCGATGTCACTTAAAACAGACATGATGCAATTGGAAAATGGTAGAAAATTTATCCAAAATTTGAAAATACTGATCTGTATATGAGGAGTCTGATTTGAGTGATAAATCTGTTGCCTTGGAACATTTTCCTAATAAAATTAAGACCACTGAGTTGAGTTTTTATGTTTTCATGCATTGTGTCTCCTTAAAAATAAGGGAGCTACCATATTCCATCAGGGAAATGTCATGTGAGCAAACACAAAAGGAAGGATGAATTACTAAAATGAGACATTGTTTCAGAAGTCTAATAATCATTGGTTGCAGAAATTTTCTCTTTTYTGAAGCTGTCCATACAAATAAAAAAGGTGTTTGGCTTGTATGTACATAATGTCACACAACTGCAACCCAAATGGGCAGACCTAAGTGAAACTACTGGGAATTTTCCAGACCAGGAGCACATGTACAGTTGAGTATTAAGGTTCAAAAAAACAATTTCACTATTCTGTAAAGCTAAATATAAAAGTCCTGCAAAAGTTTCTTTTTTTACTTTTTTCCTTTTTTTCTTTGATGTACTGAGTGTTCACCAAAACAGATTTGCAAATACATTATAACAGAAATCCCTTAGAAATGCATTGGAAATCCTTCCCAAGTTTTAAAGATTTCCACAACAATGAACACACTTTTAAGGTCTTATAGTACTCTTAATATATAACAGCACTGTGCAGTTGAGACAGAAACTGCAGTATTCTTTTGCATTCGGTATATGATGATCAAGAGAAAGGCTTTCAAACACACTTGGAAAGAAATGCAGCACTCACTCATGATTATTACCTGGAATGTTTAACAGAAAAAAAAATCAAATATTTTTATTTTTCATAATGAAGAACAGTGAGTTTTATCACTRAGAGCATCTGAACAGCTGTGTCGGATCAGACCAAAAGCCTGTCTGGTCCCGTATCCTGTCTCTGACAGTAGGCAAAAGCAGATGCCTGGAAAAAAGTGGAAGAAGATGACAAGTATATTGTGAAATTCCCCTGAACCCAGCAGTTGCACATTTAGGAAACTTTTAGAGGTAGATGTGTTATCTCCATTCCTTACAGACTCCAGTGACATCTTTTATATTTCTTTCCANGAACCCAGCAGTTGCACATTTAGGAAACTTTTAGAGGTAGATGTGTTATCTCCATTCCTTACAGACTCCAGTGACATCTTTTATATTTCTTTCCAATGTGTTTTAGAATCCGTGTCACAGCCTTTCACACCAGGCATTACCACTGYTAATATTCCATATTGTTTGGAAATTTTAACCTGTCACCTTSTGGTTTTRTTTGATTGCAGATAGTTCTAGGACTGAAGGGAATGTGGTCTCTACACTGCACCATTTCTGAACTTAGGGATRCCACCATACCTCCCTTCTTTCTGTCAGCCTCCACCATACGAATTTATTTAGCATTTCCTCACTTGGAAGCAGCTTTTGTACATATTACTGASTTTCCATTTGTACCTGCTTCAGGATAAGAGAGCCAGAYGTACACAACATTTAAATGCAGGTGTACTGACAATTTATATAGTTAAATAATAGTATTTTCTCTCTTGTCTTCTATTCTTTAACTACTGAGCCTTCCCATTTGTTTTTCTTTTCCTTCTAGTGAACACTGAAGTGATAATTATGTAAAGATATCTAYTATAATYTATGACTTCTTTCCTGACTGTTAGCARTCATCTTAGAACCCATCATAAAATTACATTTGTTTTTCCATATGCACGTCACATTTATTTKCATTAAATCCCATTTTCCAGCTTATCATCGCATATCTCATGGCTGTGTAGACCTTTTGCAACTCTCTTCAGCCAACTCTTCTCTTTAAGATCCCAAATGAATAATCATAATCAGCAAACTTTTKCACATAGTTATTAATCTTCTTTACATGACAGTTTATTCAGAACTTCACCGGTCAATTTTCTTCTGTATAAAAAAAACCCTTTTTTTCCCACTGCCTCCGAATTTATAGCAATTTATTTGGCTGGGGTAGAGTCTTCTCTTATACTATGGCTGCTTAGTTTCCTAAGAGTCTCTGCAGAGGCCCCAGATTTGTCTTATTTTCTGTTTCATTCACAGTAGAGATTATTGATCAGTGAGTTTCCAGAGTAAGTCTCCTTCCAGTATTCTGGTATAAAGGCAATTTTAGGTGTGAAGGTACATATTTCAGTCATAATTCAAACATTTATTCCTTGAATTTCAGCAAAGCTCTTGAAAGCATGTGTTTGGCTTTCATGATGTAAAAACATTCATTTTGTCAAGTCCTATGAGCTGTGCTCCTGATATTGAAATGTGATATTCGTATTCTCTTTTGCGTTCTTTGTGAAAAACAGTTCTGACTTGAAGAAAAAAAAAAATATCTTCAAGCACCTACCTGATGCAAGGATAATCAAAATATTAACTTAGTTCTCTTGCTAAATTGTAATTTATGTATGTGATTTCATCCAAGCACTCATTTTTCCTGATAAGATTTTARGTTTTTGTTTTAGTCTGGCATTAGTATGTTTTTACATTTAAGCTATCAAAGTTCATGTTTTTTTTGGTCTTTATTCAAATTGAACTGCAGGTATTTGAAGGATTGCTTTTTAATTTTAATAGACTTCC
This sequence comes from Alauda arvensis, assembly GCA_902810485.1. Taxonomy (NCBI): domain Eukaryota; kingdom Metazoa; phylum Chordata; class Aves; order Passeriformes; family Alaudidae; genus Alauda; species Alauda arvensis. The sequence goes on from CADDXX010000326.1 coordinate 56,368, forward strand.
TTACTCTGCTGTTTGGCCATGCTGACTTTCTTTAATTCATKCTCTAACCTTTGAAAATGTATGCATTTGTGTAGTGACACAAATGAAAGGCTCCAAATCATTCCCAAACTTCCAGTGAAGACTTTGCTTTTATAGGGGCTCCTTTTAGTTTCTTTTTAAGTATCTATCTTACTTTGATGTTGTTCTCCATTGTAAATATTGCAAGACAGTAGAGGTTGTTTCATCTCATTATTCACATAAAACTATTGAAGTGAAGTATGTTCTAGAGTGGCTCTTCAACAAGAGTGTTATGACAATTTCACATAGACTGATTCAGGACCAGGAGAATTATTTCTCCTTGGAGGTTTCTTGTATGGCTTGGCCCAGGAATCATTGGTTGTCCTGAAATCATTAGGAAAAAAAAGTTTATTACCACTTAACTCCAACACAGAGCAACACTTYTGCACCATTTTCCCTATTTTTAAGTTATGTTAACTGTCCCACTGATTTGTTTTATTGTATTTTCTGATGTATCTTTTCCTCCAATTGTACAGGTGCCTGTCAGCTAAAGAATGCCTATAAGAGGACTTTAGATAGGATCACCTATATGATTCTGTAATACCCCATTTTGAGGAGGCAGTGGCAGACAAGCTAGGAAACATCTTTGCCAGCAGCAGCAGCAGTCTACTGATGTAGTTTTGGTGTAAGAACTGTAACAGAGAATCCAARTCAGTGGCAAAGTCTGCAAATAAAATGCTCTTAAAATGAAAACACGCTCATATGACAAGGAAGTTATTAATATTAACTGGGACATGTGCTTAATTTCACTGCAATATAAACACACTTTTGATGTCCATTTTCAAAGTATGCATTTGTATATAATTATGCCTAATGCATTTCATATTCTGCAGTCTTATGATTTTACAGTCAGACTGATGGAAGTGCTTGTTTTTTTCATCTTCTTTATTTGCATTGCAAAATATTTCTTTGTCTTTWTTGTTCTTACCTGCTGGAAACAACTTTCTTTTTCATTAATCATGCAGATGAGTATTTCCAAGAGTCATGACGTACCATATTTTGAAAATTTGTAAATATTTCCTACTTTCAAGTAAGTGAAGAAGTGCAGTAAGGTACTAATGTTGGTGCAATTTAGCCTATTATATATATAATTTAGCAACATGAAAGAAAAGATACTTACTTGTTATAATGTAGATTAAAAAGAGAGTTCTCACTACAGCCTTATCAGTAGTACTTTTAGACGTATTTAATTTTCTTTTTCAGTGATTGTTGTCACAACAACTATTGTTTCCAGTAAGTTTCATATTCACCCAGCAATAATAATGCCATTTTAATCTTGTAATGATGTGTCTTCTCTAGCTGAATTAATAAGGAAACCAACTAAAAGATAATTTGGGATATCTCTGAAACGTCTGCTAATAAAAAGACTATGATCAGTCTGACTACATGTTGTTCTTAGTAATATTATTCTAATAATAACAGCCTTTTATTTGTGTCCTTCATTTTCTTTATAAAGATAAACRTTGATAGATTTGCATGAAACAATACAAATGGCTATTTCCTTCTGAAATTTATGGGCATGGCCCTGCTAAATGGAGGACTGCTAGTCCTGTTTCCATCAAGCCTTTCTATAGGATTTCAATACCTCTCCTCAACTGAAATGWCCTTTCATGCTCTAGAAAAATAATAAAAAAGTAAATCAATGTCTATCAACTATTTGCTTGTATAATGTTCTTTRTACAATGAATACCTTCATGGTCATTTATAAATGTTCCCCTAGCTTACAGGGATGGCTTCAGGAAGGATCTGCTCTAAGATTCCCCTATGTCCCACAGCACCAATGACAGCTGGCTCCAAGTTGAACCTGATTCTGGCCAAGCATGAAACAGCAGCAGAGGATACATTTAATAAGRGTTGGGGAGCAGGGGSAAGAAACAACTTCAGMTGGGCAGYGGMGTGTGAATATGTGAAAGAAACATCTCTACAGACAGTGAAGGTCAGGTCAGTGAAGAAAGAGGGGCAGGAGGTGCTCCAGGTGCAGGAGCTGGGATTCCCCTGCAGGCTGTGATGCAGACCGTGGTGAGGCAGCTGTGCCCCTGCAGCCTGCAGAGGTCTGCAGGGGAGCACAGGTCCACCTGCAGCCTGTGGAAAGCACCACCAGAGCAGCTGGATGTCCAAAGGAGGCTGTGATGGGAAGTCACACTGGAGCAGGCTCCTGGGGGCACCTGTGTCCCTGTGAAGAGAGAAGCCCACACTGGAGTAAGTTTGCTGTCAGGACTCCTTGCTGAAGCAGTCTATTCCTGGGGGAGCAGGCACCCCACGGAAGTGACCCACATTGTTTCATGAGGGTTTGTCTCCCATAGGAGGGACCCCATGGTGTTGCAGGAGAAGAATGTAAGGAGACTTTTCCCCGAGGAGGAAGGAGCAGGAGAAACCAGTGATAAGGCTGGTTTAGTGGGTGCCTGGAGTCCAGACAGGATCAACCTAGCAGAGACTCRCAATTGGTACAGTCAAAATTACACTATTATTTCTGTGTCTAGATGAGAACAGTCATTGGTAGCATAAATACTGAAGGTGTGCCCTTCTTCTGGCTCAAAAATATGTTTTGAACTTGTGAGAATGGATCTTTTCTTCGCAAAAAACAAATCAAACTTTTGGGTCTCCTGAATGGTGAAACCTTTCCATAATGAGCATGGATACTTTGTYATGGATCAGCTCATTTTTGCATGAGTTCAGCACAATGAAGGGRTGTGTATTCTACCTATTGTATATGAACATTCATATACTTCAAATTYTCTCTTTAACTATTGTTCACAGACAATAGTTTGTGAACTTTTCACTTTGTGAAAGAAGGTTTCTGAATCTGACCATTAATGTGTAGTGTGGAAAGAAATTTTAAACATTCTGATGAAAAAAATCTGTCCAACTTAATGTGTTTTTATTTTTCYCTCAGATTAGATGTTTTCTTGATGTAAAGTGAAGGAACAACAAAGAAATTATTATTCTAAACCAGATTCTTATGCAATTTGTATATGTACAGATTAAGCTAAAAAGATCAAACGTGTATGGCATATTTGACACAAAAACACATTTTCTATCCTTTTCACATTAACAGAATCCCTAAACTACTGTACAGAAGATTTCCAAATCTTTTAAATYTTGTAGTTGTGAAAAAGCCACACATTAGGTAGAATGTGGCCAAAAAGAGAATCCTATAATTTAGTTTTACTGCTATAAAAACAGGAGAAGTAACTATATATTTTTTTCTTTCAGTTTCCTTTTCCTGTATCAGAGAATGTATCTATGAAGAAAAAAAAAATAAAAAGATAATGAAGAGACAGAGTATAAAAACTATGAATCATTACCTGAAAGATAAAACCCTCTTGTTTCCTTTACTTTGTGTATTTSATGACAAAATGTACCAAACTACCCACTGCACATCCAGTATTTATAGATTAATTTTTTTCTTCCAGTTCTTCACTCTGGAGCTGTCTTATTGTTTGGTCTGCTTCCAAATKCCAATCTTAACAGAGAATGGACATTTGATTAAAAAAACCCCATTCATATCTCTGTTTTGGGCACTGTGCTGGAGGGCTCACATAGCTTGGCRTTGTGTGAGATTGCATTACTTGATCTGACAAAATAGAATTCCATCTCACACATAACTTCTCTTACAAGTACAAGTAGCTTCCACTTGCAGACAGGATTCCCATGTTCTTGGCTACAGCAGTTGAGTCATATGCTGTGAATTCCTTGTGCACAGAAATGTGAAAACTGTCAGAGGGCAAACAAGCCATGGCAGTACCATGCACCACCATCATTTCACASATTTTTAGATGTTTCCTGTACTGGGACTTGATTATTTCAGTCACTGTAAAGAGTCCAAAATCCAGTAGTCTATATTGTTTAYTCTCCTCAGAAAGAGTTCTTCCTCTATGTCCAGAATTGTTCATACAAAAGCCCTGAATAAGTTTAAAAACATGCTGATTTTTCTACAGCAGGCACTCCCATAGGAAGAGTTGTATTTGTATAATTAACTTCAATGAATTGTCAGGATTGCAATGGTGAGCATTGTCTTGTAATACCTAAGATAAGTAAAATGAGATACACAATTGCTGCTCCAGACTATGCTCCACTACTTCATATTTTTATTTTCTTTTCAGTTTTAAGGCAGTTCACAAAATCCAGATGTCAAATGTAAGTTATGTTTKGAACTAGTAACATGTGGCTACTTGCTCAGCTCACATTTACAGGCATTTTTTGTGTCAGTTTTCTCTGTGTCTTTTCCATAGGTAGGCTGCAGATGTGCTTCTAAACATCTGTCTTTTGATGTAATATATCATATTTTAATCACTTTCTGTTCTTCTTGTATTTGATTCACATATGAAATAAATTATTGGCTAATCCCAGGTGAGATCTATAAATAACCTTTTATGTAAAAAATATTTTTTTTCTTTTCAGTAGCTACAGCTTATTCTTAGAGCTGCATTCAGGTTTTTGTCTAAGCAAATAAACTGTATTTCTATTAAAAGCTGCTTTTACAGATWAAAGAAAAATCTTTCACCTCTTCCTCACTTGTTGGAAATTTGAGAGTCCTTTTTGCTTCAAAGTGTTTGGGAATAAATTATAAAATATTATGATTTTATACACAGAAATGTTTGAAAAACTTATTTTGATGTAGAAAAGCACTCATGAGTCTTAAAAATGCTTTCACTATAGACACACTTAAAGCAATACTTTATGATCTTGATATTTAAGAGTTTTCCAGTTTTCTTCCTAAAGCTTTTATTCTTGTTGAACCTAAAAATATGGGAAGAAGAAATTTGCACAAGTGTTACCAGCCAAAGGCAGTGTGGCCGGAAGTTTCAGGTACTCTCCTGGAGGAAATAAAATCTTTTTCTGTTTCATTTTTCTGTATCAAAGGAACAATCACAGACATTTTTGTGTGACTCTTTTTTGTCTTATTGAGTCATTACAGCAGAAGGTAAAACCTGGTGCTTGCCCCAAAAATTTTATCAAATCTTGAAGTGCACTGACACTGCACAACTTCTTTATCATTTTGAGATTCAGTTTCCACTGTCAGAAAGCACCATGAGGCCTAAAGATGTAAAACACTGAATAACAGCTAAATATTTGTGTTTAAGTTGTCTGACCAATTATCAGTATATGGCTTTATTTTTCTGCTGTTGTTGGATACACTGGACCCATCTGTATCCACAAGATAATTTAAATATGTTTAGTAAGATGCTTGCTGTCAGAAGGAGTTTCCAAAGACATTGAATCAGCAGCCCAGGAACTGAACATGCAAGTACACATTTTATCAGGCTCCTGGCAAGCCTGTTCTGCACACTGGTGCGTCCTCCTTGGGCCAAGTATAACTGTGGACACAGAAACTGAAGAATGGCTTTAATCAAAGAAGCTAAACGCTAGTTGCAAAATGAACTTTATTTCCATTTCTGTTTTAAAGCTATGCATAGATTCTGTATTATACACTTAAGTATGTGTTGAGTGATAGTTAGCTACGTCGTTAATAGTTTATAATGGAATATATATATGGCACCAGGAAAGCACTTAGAGTTTTGCACATGAAATCATAGTGTCTGTTTCCATAAAGTTTTAATGACACTTCTGCCCTGTCCTGCAGAGTAATGGCATATTTGTGAGGCTGTCCTCAGCACAGGAAGGGCATAAGGGACARTGAGGTAGGACCCAACCATTTTGTACATGACACAGAAGGCTARTAATGATCACAACCTTGTGTTATGAGAAAAAAAAAATCTCTCTGGAGTAATTACTGGGCAGTAACAAATCACTATTTTTTTCCTCTGTACAAGCTAAATCCRCAAGCTAAGCTAATGACCTAAATAAATAAACAGAAGAAGAAGCTAAGAGCTTTTAGTGGAGACATGGTTTAAAAGCTTGTGGGTTTATTCAGTTTTTATGCTGCTTGTCTCAAAGCAGTTTTTCTCCAAGAAATCATACTCCAGAAGGAGCTGGAGAGACTCCAGCTTCTATCCACACTTTTTCTCTTCTTCCAAGTGGATTTTTCATGTTGTAACTTACTGAGTRCTCCAAGAGATGTAAGTAGTGGTTGCACTGTTGCTCAATATCTACTCTGAGCTCTTGTGTTCAATGCTTATTACCAGCTCCCTCTTTACTATTCATTGCAGCCTTTTAACCCCATAAATTTGGAGGTGCTACTCCCTGTAAGAAGCCCCGGGCTGCTATTAGACCTTTTAGGAGCTKGACTTGTCTTAGCCTGCCTTAAGATCAGGTTTTAGATTGTGGAGGTTTTAGCTCATTTATCTGATAACAGTTACCTGCAYGGATTTAGCTTTTGCTCAACTTTGAACAGTTGTTTTTGTTCTGTACATTTTGTAAATAATACACAATAATARCAAATATTTATGTGGTATGAAGGATGCGCTGTCATGGAATAAAATGTGGCATAAATGAGTAAAGACAAGGAATGATAGAGAACTTCCTGAAAATATAGAGGGATGGTAACTTTGGACACTCCAGAGTTATAAGCAACTGACCCATGCCCAAAAACTGTTTCTACAGGAATGTCACCTTAATGAAACCTGGTTTAATCGGAATAAAGGAAGCAGGAWGCACAGGACAAGTATCCATTGCAAAACCCGTAAGTACATAAAAATATTGGATGCAGCTTGGACCTTCAGAGCAACTAAGAAGAGCAAGATGTAGGKCATGCTCATAAGCACATAAAGTTGCTCTAACCCTATCTTATTATCAGGAGGATGACACTGTCAACATCACTACCAAGCTGCTCCTGGCATGCTGGTGACTTGSTGTAACAATTTCCCCTCCCCAAATTTTAGCCATTGGCCTTAGGAACTCAGAGAAAAAAAGGGTAACAATAATGCCATAGAAAGGAGGAAATACACTTGAAAGTTTTGTACATGTAATATTGTTGCTGTAATATATTTGGAAGTATAATTATTGCAACTACACTAATATTTATTTCATTAGACTTCATCCTTTTACTATTTTAGCACTTTAAATATTACCASTGGATTATTCTAACAGTTAACTCCTGCACTTGCATGTTCCACTTGTCAAGAGTGTGACACTCTCTGGCAATCTATTCTGTAACTTTMATTTAAAATATTTGTAATAGAAAGACATGAATAGAACAAAACCAAACAGGCTTTGGATTTATTCACCAAACATATACCATCTGGACCTTTTTAAAATAATATGTTTTTCCTGCAGGCTGGAAAAATAGGTGACTGTTCACTGGAGCAAAGCCAGCAGGCCATCCAAATATAATTGAAGCTCAACTTTGTGTCAAAAAAAAAAAAAAAAAAAAAAGGTAAAACTGGTGCATGGAGAAAAGTGATTTACAAATAAGCATTTGTGTTTGCATATTTTATGAGATTTATGGGGTTCTCAGAAACCTGCAATCTCCAGTGCATACAGACCCTTCATTCGGTTTTGGAAGACAAACATTCATTCATTGTCATAAGACAACTCATCTTCCTATTTTTCTTTTTGTATAAATGRTTTCTTGACAGGCCAGAATGTGATGTTTAGCTCTTTATCAGCTGAAAAGCCATTGAGCTTTTTTTTTTTGTCCTTCTCAGTTAATTTTATTTCTTTTACAAGTTTTGTTAGGATTTTTTTCCTTCTTTTTTTATTTTTTTCAAAGTTAATGGAAATTGTTATAATTTTTCTCACAATTTCATACCCAGAAATGCAGGCAATATTCCAAGTAAGGTTGTATGGCAGCTACAAAAAGATACTACTCCACTTTCAGAAATGAAATTTCTGTGTGGGCAATTGAAATTTGTTTTGCTGCTGTTTGTAGGTACAATACTGTAAGATCTTGTAGAATTAGTTGAAGACTCTCACACATTGACTACTTTCCAGAGATCTTTCTTCTTTTAGATTTTCCAGATAAGGGAATCAGAATGTAATTCTATTCTTTTCTGGACTGTGCAATATTGACATTTCTCTTTTTTTATTCCATTTTCCTTTCCTCACAGTGAAGATTCTTTGTCATACCTCAAGTGATTGAAGGTAACTTTTTTTAACATTATTATTAGAATTTATGGCTTTTGTTGTTGGTGGACACTTGCTAGCACTACTGTCTTTTATGATCATTATTACTTCTTGGGTGCAATTTATATTGTGTCAAACATATAAAGTTTAAGGAACTTCTGAACAGCCATCATTTATGCCAAGAAATTTTATAACAAAGGTCTTATAGSCTATGGGAAGTTTACTTAAGTCAGAATGGTTGTATCAGCAAATAATTTKGTTAAACTTTCCCCTTCATAAGTGGAGAAAGACAAGATTTTTCTATCTGTCATAATTTTTTGCTACTACTTCTTAATCATGCAGTGGAAATCAGCAGCCACAGGTCTACCTGTTCTATTTGTCTTTTCATTTTCACATACCTTGTAGGTATGCTCCCTAAAAAACATTAAGGGCTTTAAAATTACATTTTCTGTAGAAGCTGTGGCCAGTACCATTATGGCAATTGAAGAGATAGCAAACCAGATGGAGGGTGGGGGGTCACTTATGCCTGGGAAACTTGAATATCTTATTAAAGGAAATGTGAATTTCACTTTATTTCCCAGTAATTTTCTTGTGATTGTGCCTTCCATCAAGCAAAAAGTGGTCTGCAAAGACTTAAATCACAATAAACTAAGAACCACTTCTCTGACCTTCACATCTGACTTTCAATCCATATCTTCCATTTAAATAGGAAAATAGTAACCTGGTCTAACTAAGATAAAGAATACACTGTAGCCTATTCCTGGAATAGAAAGAAGACAACTGTGGTGTTTGCCACAGGCATATGAAATAGATAAAAGAAAGATAAGCACTTTAAAAAAAGGTGGACCATAATGAATATATGGGAATGAAGAGAGGAAATGGTTTGTATTTTTTTCCCCCAAGTAAAAGGAAAAAAAACTTTTTCAAGAAGTAGAAAACAGTTTTCCCTGAGAAGCAGGAATCTGGAATGTTTCTTCAATCTTAATAAAGCATTTAGGCAGAGGGAGCTCTCTGGCTCTTGAAGGGAGMAGAGACTTAAATGTTTTCCCTTTGACACTGAGTCCTACAATAGTGAGGTTTTATATTTAATGGGATGCAGGGTCATTTCCCGTGGGCTATTCAGTGGACCTTTGTAGCTTCAAAATGTGATTCTTTCCTCAGAAGGGCCTAAAGCTGATTATTAACCATGATTCATAAATTCTTCAGAAAGCGATCAAGTTAGGTTTATGAATTCAAGCTGGGACAGAATGCAGCTGCCTCATTTCTGCCTGTAAATACCAAGAAGCACTGCATCWTACAGAAAAATAACATTTTTAAGTTGATTTTCCTTCCTCATTGTCCTTTTCCAACAAGAAAACAGCTGTTTACATGAATTCTTGGTACTTGCAAAGGGGAGAAAAGGGAAAAGAATGAAAAAAACCCCAAGTATTTCGATTTCTCATTAGAATGGCACATCTCATGGATTAAGTTTTCTGAAACAGTTGTCAATTTTTAAGGGACAACTCGAAACAGTGGAAGGGTTGTAACTGTTCACTGCATGAAATCAGTTCTGATCCATGATCTGATCCAAACAAAGATTCAAACAATCCATGATACTGTGTTAAGTGTACTGTGGTACAGCATAAATACATGGAGGAACACTAATAGAAATGCTCTAAGCTTCATCACCACACTGAGGGAAGACTTTGCCCAAGGCCCGTGGTTCTTTTTCTCTAGGATAGAGCTACAGATTTGTAGGTCAAATACTMTAAATAAATAAATCCTGGGCAGAATATATTGACTCCTGCACATTTTGTGCTGTTTTTACTTTTCCAAAGATAGCAACTATGAACAAGACATATCAAAGTCCTACTGATATCACCAGAGATGCTACTATAAACTACAGATATGACTGTAATGCACAAAGACACAAACTCAGAATGTTCTGTGAATCTGTGAAAATGATGCATAGCACTGTTTCTAGTTTATTCTGGCAAAAACCTTTTGTTATATGTAACTTAGTGGAACTCTTGAAAGTATTTAAGCTGGCTGGCTTGTTTTAAGTGTTTGGTCCAATGYTTATATGATCTCTGATCCTCCTTTGGTTGAAATCAGCTAGAGTACTTACATTTACTCCATMTATGACAGTAGTTCAATTTACAATTAACTTTATATTTAAAGCTCAGTTAAGATTATCATCTTTCTACCAGTAAAAAATCACTTCTGTCAGGCAAAATRAAGTGTAAGGACACATCACAGGTATTATTCTCTAAATAAATTGTATGATTTTTTCTTTGAACTGCTGATATTAGTATCTAAGTTAGCTATTTAATAAGACAATTCCATTTTCCCATATAAGACAAAGTTGTGGATTCATTCTTTCTTATTTGACAGATATTTTAGATTTAGTTGTTCAAATGAGTGAAAGAAGGGAGGGAGGGAGGGACAAGAGCCATTTTCTCTGCCAGAGATCTTATTCTTGGATTTTTTCTATTTCAATTTTGATAAAATTGAAACTTTAATAAAATTCTTTTATTTAAAATTCATTTATTCTCTTCTTAACAACAAGTTATTTATAAAAATTACAAGCAATTTGTGGAAATCTTTTACAAGCTGTCCTGATTGCAGGACYAGGGAGCAGAGTATAGTGCTGTATAGTATGTATGTGCCTATTTATGACTGTAGATGGGCTGGTTTAAGATACATATGTTATCTATACCTTTAAGGTAATTCTATTAAAAACTTTCTATTTTAATGTTCTCAGAAATATTTATTAATATTTCTGAGAACATTAGACAGATGAGATAGTAGATAGATGAGAACATGAGACAGAGTCACATTTCTGTGGAAATATTTTCTGTCTCTGATGCTACCTTAGGAAATTGTGCTTTACCATGCATAAATGGTAGTCTGTACTGGARRGTCATCAAMTTYTATAAYAATTTCCCTTTCCCTTCTTTCCCCWAAGTCTGTATAAGCAAGTCTGTAATGGTCCACAAAGTTCAGGATTCAGCAGAGAAGACACATAAATTCAAATGAAGGTATTGATTCCTGAGTGATGATATGAGAGAAAATAGCAGATGCCAGCCTTGCTGTATCCAAAAATGTGTCCAGGGTTCCAGCAGTAATTACTGAACTGTAAACCACCACCTTATATAGAAGGTTGAGGTGTGGGCCACTGCTGAATTCAGGTTACTTTGGCTTGGTTTCAGGTTGGTTTTTTTCACCCTATCAGACTAAATGAAGCAAAAATAAAAGAACTAAAGGTATTCAAAAGCAGTCCAGGTTAATCAGAGATTTACTGTTATAAGGCTGACAGTCTCTGGCAGGGGGATGAAAAAGACGGGCAAGTGTAGCAATTACTTGATTCAACTCCCTACTACGTGGTTAAACTCCAAAGCTTTGAACCCTAGCGTATTTTTTTCCTATGTTGCCTTTGTTGAATTTAGGGTAGAATGATAACATTACTGGAATTACWTTCTGGTAAATCATTTCAAGAGTCTCCTCAAACAGAATGGATCTCACAGACTTTGATATATAGGTCGTGTATACTTGTAAATGAGGAGTCTTGGAGTGTATCATGCTCATAGTGGAACTCCACGATTTCTTATGTTTGTGCTTACAGGCTTGTCAATGAGATGCATTCCTTCCACAGTATTTCCAACCATTTACTTCCTTCTGCTCTGCTATCTAGCAACCTTAATTATTGCTTCCTACCTAGGCATATTTTACTTTTTTCCAAGAAGGTACACTAAAAAGAAACATTTTCATTCTGAATCCCTGGAATGACTTCTCTTGAATGCCTATAATTCAATAAATCAATGGAGAATCCACACTGAAGAGATTAAATATTGCTTCACAGAAATATTAGTTGATGAAAACAATCAGACTTTGATTCATGTAATTTATTATAGTCTCGCATTCTCCATCCTTTCTTAATAGCAAAGCTGCCAGTTAAGATCACACTGGAAGATTGCTGCAGTTTTTGTTGTTGTCACTTGATATTAAACTTGCATTTTKTTATTATTTCTGCTATTTGTTATCAAACTAAAATGCTGCTAARCAGTATGTTTGAGTGTGACTTGACCTTTGTGCTGTCCCACACTTTCTGCATAACTATTTAAAGTGTTATATACACGATTTTCAGAGGAGGCCAAGGGAAGTTTTAGGAGGGAATTGGACAGCTGCAGTTTGGTTGTCCAAAATTAACACCATAAATGAAATGGGAGATATTTGGAGTTTTTTTGTTTATTTTGCTTTTCTCCAGGCTGAGCAAGCTGAATTATTTCAGCATCTCTTCATATGGGGGGTAAGGACTTTTCTAGACTTGGAGAAGGGACACCAGTGTCTACAATGAACCCAGGTAAAAACTKACTCCAACTTTAATAGCTGGAAAGGTAGGTAGATGTCCCACTTTTGATTATTCCATGTCACAGTAGTACCTTTCTCTTTGGAAATAATTTTGCTAATCTTTTACTTCATTTGATAAACAGCTCAATCTGCCTCTGTGCCTGTGCCCCTTTCTCTTCCTTATGCCAGTTTTTGTCCTGTAATTTCTCAGCTGTGGACATTCAMAATTTTTAGGACTCCCTGTGCAACTGCTGTTTTGTCCATCCCTTCATGTAAATTCCCTGTCCAAATATTTCTACTACTGGTAGAGCCCTAAATCTCCCTCATGTCTTGCTTGCGATCCCTAGTGCATCTGTGAGCTCCTACTAGTTTCTTCATCCAGCAAAGTACATACTTCCTTAACTTCTTCATCAGCTCCTACACTGACAAAATGTRGAAAGTGTAGATACATATTGCAMGTACCAAAGTTTTGTATAAAYGATGACCAAAGCACTGTTCCRATGTTCCAGGGTCAACTKAGCACAAACTCYTCCACAAAAAACYCCAAAAAACCTAACCAAACAAACAAAATCTAAGAAAGAAAGCAGATATAATTATGATAGTCTCAGAAGAAYCTGACTATCATGAAGATTTTTTGAATGTCTCTTGGGAATCCTGTGGCAAAGGCATAGGTAAAAAAACTATGGAGAAAYATCCTAATCAGCAAATATCATGTATAGATCTAAGGACCCCTAGTACTAAAAGCAAAGTAATACAAATTAGGATTTCAGACATGTTTGAAAACAAAAGACAAATATGACAACCAAATAAACTTGCTTATCGGTAACTGCAGAAAATTCTGAATATTGAATTCATAGGGATTTTGATGTGGTCTATCTCTGGGTGATCTAAGTTTCAGTAAGGAAAGGAAATCCTTCACAAACAGTTGCAAAATAATTGAGCTTTTCAAAATTAGCACCCATATTATCTTTAGAAAATTTCATCAGTAGACCTTACAGGTTTCATTTCATTAGTAGATAATGTTCATATTTAATATATTAAAATTTTTGAAAAGTTGATATTCCTGAAAAGTAGAACATTAATTGAAAAATTTACAAATGTCAGCAAAGAAATGGATGTACTTCTGTTTTAAAAGAAYGAGAGTTTGAGGGACTTTTTGTTTAGTATTTTCAGAATTCCATAAGTTATGAATTCCTACATTCCCTCCAGATCAATCAAATCATTCCTAATGATGTGTTCTAGCATCTTAGATTAATCCTGTACTTTGAAACACTGTGTTTTAAAAAGTTAGCAGTAATGTTGTTCTTTTAAAAGACCGACTTTTCAAACAAATATAATAATAATAATAATAATTGTAAAAATATATAATTTCTTAATAGGTTTTGACGTAAAAAATAGAAAAATGTATAAACTTGTATTGTGAARGAAATTGCAGACTTTAGAATAAAACACTTGACATCTTTTCAGGATTTGTGCTTCACATGTGGGTCCTGATCCTGCAAAAAACCCCCAATTTCTGTTATGCAAGTGGACTTGTAAACTGTAAGCCTAGGCTGTAAAATTGACATTGTGCTGCATATTTTGCAAGGGTTTGGCTCCAAATGGTAGAACCTTGCCAAAGATTTCTTCTTTAAATAGATTTATGAGAATGTCTGCTTTTGTCTTCCTACAAATTAGAGATTTAAGCTTGCAGATCTGGGAAAGAGCAGCCAAGCTATTCTAGTCTAGTCTGAACCACGGCCAAAGGAGAGGCTCAGATCAAAGTATTTGGATTTGAACCTTAGCTGTATGTATTGGGGGATGCATGTGTGTGTGTATGTATGTATTTATATTTATACATTGCAGGACTCCAGATGTGTGATTTAATCTCTTCATGCATTGTATGACTTTATTTGCAGTCCACAAGTCATCTGAATGATGAGCTGAGAATTTATTTAGATATTGAAATAAATTCTAAGCTTCAGTGATTTTTTGTGCATCTACGGAAAATATGTGAAAGCCAAAGTGGCTGATACTTATACAGAATTTAAACATACAAAACATGAAATGCTACTAGTTTGTGATGTAAATTGATCTACAAAATGCTTTTTTCCCCCCGTCATTGCTAAATCTATGCTATATTTTCTGAATCATAGGTGAAAAATGAAAAGGTAAATAGCTGGAATGTCTGTCTGATACAAYRCAACTAATTYTTAATGTAAAGCAAAGAGAAGTGGAAATGGAAAAGACTTGTTATTGTTGTTTCTTCCAAMGTAAAAATAATGAACATTGTAGAGTTTCTATTATTTAGTTTACCTTCTTCATTTGGGCACTTCAAGCTTCATAATTTCGTAAAAGGTGATAGTAAAACTCCATAATGTTTTGATCCTTATATTTATAAACTTTGATCCATACCTAAAATATAAAAAAATGTAGTGCTATCTTCACCCCCTCCCCCTCCACCCCCCCAACATTGAATGTAAATTGACCCACTGTACATTTTAAGATCAAGCTTGGAACTCAATTTAAATTCTAAGACATTCAAACTTCTTAAAAATATAAGTTCCATTCAAATGGGAGTTTTTTCACTGCCCACAGAGCTCTAATCAAAAGTAGAGCTGTATAGAATGGTTTAAATTTAATCCAAATCTCAGTGAATTTCATGAATCTGACTATTCAAGCTTTACATGACTGGGCTCATAAAAGTTATTTCTGCTTTTATGCATGATAGGTTGCGAGTTGCTGCTGCTTCTGGGCTTCACAACAAATGCCACAAACCAGAGTTCATCTCTGCYTTCATGCATTTTTAATAGCTGCAGCTAAAAAAGTAAAAGTGTACTGATTGATAATAGTTAATGAATGTGTAAACTSTTGGTGAATGTTTTCCAGAGGTTTCCACTAGTTTGGGTCACAGGGAGTTGAACTGGATAACTGATTATCCATAAAGATCACATTAGTGYATTAAAGAAGAATAGGTCAAATACCGACATCACACACACAAACACAGACAAAATTCATTCTTTTTCTCATTAGTGATATTCCTGAACACTCTAATAAACATTATTTTACACCTTTTCTCAAGTGTAGATATTTCCTATGTTTCTTCTTTCTGGGGTAAAAATATAGTGGACTGTCTATTCTAAACGTACTTCATATTGAGAAATTAGCATTTTAGGCTTAATTATACAGGAGCTACAATATCCATTTTCCTTCTGCTGATACCTAATGAMTTACTTTCTCACCATAGCAGGTCAAGTGTTTGTTCCTTAATGACAGGAACAATGTTTCTCATTCCTCTGATTGGCAACATCTGGAAGCAAGTATCCGTAGTTAGGTTAACAGTTACATTCCTAATAGGAAAATATCTGRAGGAAGAGAGTGCCAGAATAAGTGTAAGATATATTCACTAGAAATATGGACACACTTTTTGAGAAATGGTTAGCTAAAATTGACAAACAAATCAAGCTCTCAATGAGAGCAGCAACCATGTCTGTCTGCAAGCAAACACAGGACAACACCACAGCATCACTTACATTTGGAATTACACAATTAGGGCATTCACAAAGTAAGGCATGGCAAATAAAACACCCTTTTCTTATTTTGCAGGTTTCCATGACAACTTCAGTGTTTTGAAATAGGGTTGGGGGAATTGGGGTGGTTTACTCCATTTGAACCATACTACACAACCTCTCTTAGTCTGTGTTGGGACATGATACTTGACTGGTGTAGAGCTTGCTGGACACCACATCACAACTTCACACTATGCTCTTGCCTCTCACTCCAGATGCTATACAAGATGAGACCATACAGACAGCAATGAARCTTATCACTGTATGACARTTTCAACAYCCAAYATAAAGGAGAGAGCAAGTTATTGTSTAWATATTCACCTGTTATCAATGAATGAACAGAGACTGTTGACTAAGAAAGCAAGATCTCTAGGTCAGCACGTTCATATCATGTCTCATTTCAGCCCCCTTCTCCATTCTAGACCTGTCCTTTTGCTAATATATGTACCTTGATAGTTGTATGAGAGTCCTCCTTTTCTCCTCAGTGGTATGAGAACCTGGAAAAACCTACTTAACTTTGGAATTGCTGTCACCCAGACTTTTGCAGAGGTCTGTAGGAAAACATCATAGGAGCAAACCAAAATTTTACTACCATTAGAAAAATTATGAAGGAAGGAGAAGTTCTTGTTCTATCACTGCAAAGAAACCTTATGTTTAATATTTGATAAATTATTATGAATTTCCAAAGTTTAAATTTCCTTAAGTGTTTTATAAAAATATTTACATACTTTTATACCAATTGGGAATATCTTAGGTCAGTGCTTGACAAGATACATAAGATGCTGTCACTGAAATATTGCAACCATTTTAGAATAATATTTCACTGGGAACTAGACTTCTGCTCCAAGTCTACTTACAGCRAGGAACTTGGTGCAATGGAAGTTCATCAGTAGGCTCTTATATTTCCCTTATGTCTATGTTCAACTGGGTTGTTGAACAAATGCAGTCTCTGCTGCACATCTAGATTACAGCTTTCTGAAAAAAGAACCATAGCRCTCTAAGTATGTACCATGGATCTGCAGGAAGAGCCATCCACACATTGATTCTGAATTTAATTACATAAATCAAGTGTCTTGTCAAGTATTTGGAATGATTTTGGAGTGAAGCTTCTGACTGTTTTCTCAARAAATGTAGTTTGCACATCTCAAAATTGGCCACAAGATTGACTCAAGAGGTGATTAATAAAAAAAAAAAATCTGGACATTCCCTTTCAAATAATATTTTTGTTTCAACACAACATCTAAAATATCAGCCCTGATTCGGAATCAAACAGAAGCTTAATGCAATTTATATAGCTCTAAAAGGCACATTCTGAAGGCATATTTGACATTGTGTCTTGAAYTCTGTTAACCTAGCATTGTGGCAATGTCTTACAATACTTGAAGCATGCAGCATGAAAATGGGGAATACTTTACTTTTATRGATGGAGACTTTTTCTCCAAAATAAACATGAGTTAATGACAAAGAAGACAGAATTATTTTTTTTTGTTCATTAATAGGTTTGACTATCAAATCTATGAACTCCTACACCTCCAAAATTATGAATATGGATTATACAGAATTATTTGGATCAGCTGAAGATTCAGAGGCAGGGAGTATGAAGGAATTTCTGGAGAAGCTGACATTTTTTTTTCTGTGATTGAAAAAAACCCCACATATCCTGAGGTACACTCATTTGTCACCTAGTGAAGACCATGAGTTTTATTGTTTTGAACATGAGTTAAATCTACCCAAGGAAGGCTTAAAAATGTTTCTGGAAGGTTTCTTTACCTCCRATCTTTTAACTTCTTGAAGCATGGCAGAATGCTAAACCCTGTGGAGGACAATTAATGGAGCAGATATTTTATCACCCTAAATGTCTGGATTGAAATATGATTAGAAATCTGGTGTGTTTTGATCGTATCATGTGGGATTTGGAGGTGGAGTGTTGAAAACTGTGTGAGAAATACCCGGCTGAAGAAAAAAATTACTTTCTAACATTCACTTAAATTCTACTATTTCTCTCATACTATTTTTTGGTTGAGTATCCACCTAATTTACTTGATGTGTTTTTCTYATTTCTGTTCCAATTTACATACATTACTGTACCTCATTTTAAACTATAATTTGAATCTTCTGCCTATACCAATTAACATTAATTTATTGRTGTATGCAGACAAAAGACGCTTTCAGATCTTTTTGGAAATTGTGACTTTACCTCAAACTAGAATATTCAGTAAGAGTTTGTATTAATAATGTAATAATAAAACCAGCCTGTTCAGTCAGTTGATATCCTTTTTGATAGGGCTGCAATTCTTTGGAAAACAGATTTGCTTTTATTCATAAGCACATTAATAAAGTTACTGAAATGTTACCCGACTCTCCTGAGTTTTCTCTTACCATGCAAGCATGGCAGTAAAATTTCAAAAATAACAACTAAATAAAACTACAATTAGCTCAGTCCATAAGAGTTATGGACTGGAAGGTAGAACAAAGAATGATTAGTACACAGAAAGAATTAAATCTCATAAAGGGCTGCAGATTTATATCACTGAGATGTTTGTCCCCTTGTTAAACACAAGCAATAGTTCATTGATAAAAAATGCAGAGCAAAGTTCTATGCTGTCATTCAGAAGCAGAGCTTTACATCTGTGTCTGAGAGGAATCTTGAAGAAAGCAAGCAATATCTTATGATTGGTGGGTAAACATCACTGCAGACAACCCAGATCAAGGATGGTTGTGACAACTTTTAGAAAATTCTCCAAAAAAAATGGTATATAAGGTGGTCTTTCAAAATAAAAGTTCAGAATTGTTTTGAATAAGCAATGCATTATGATTCCTCTGTTGTTATTGGCTAGTAAAGGTTAGATTGATGGTCAGAAGAAATAAGCTTGGTATTGATGAGAAAACAGTCAGGAAAATGAAAATGTTGATGATAAGTAGCCTAACGATTTTTAATGGAGTATGTCAGACTGTCACTGTGAAAGTGTGTGGAAATAAATGTGTAGTATGTTGAGATTTTTTCACTTAGGACATGGAATCTGTCTATATGATAAGACATCTCTAGTTTTATGGGAATGTTTGTAGTACTAGAACTGTCRTCTCTAGAGTGTCTTTGGATTAGATCCTGTGAACATATTTCAAATATGCACTTGCATGACCATAGAACCACAAAATATCTCAAGCTGAAAGGGACCTCAAGAGGCAATCTAGTCCAACTTCCTGCTCAGCAGAGGGTCAGAAGACTCAGCAATGAGATCAGAGCAGCTTGTTCAAAACTGCATCCAGCTGTGTCTCCAAGGCTCAAATCCTCCCTGTTCCCCTCTTTCRCTATTCTTATATTCAGTTAAAATCTCTCATGTTGCAATGCAAGTCTATTTATTGATAGGCAAACAAATAAATGTAGGATAATGAATATTTATATATCTATATATAGATATATCTTTTTTTAGACTAAGAGAAGAAGCCAATGGACTTATCAACTAGATCTAACTAACGCAGAAAATATCAGTGCACATTTTGAAGGAAAGTATAATAAGATGTAGAGGTAAATCAAAAATGGGAGAAAAAGAAATACACATTAAGAGAAGGTGGATTGTTCCAAACTAATTTTTCTTTCATTGATTGAATAGCTGTTTTTCTACACTAAAAAATTTCATGGATCTCATAAAAATAACATTTAAAGAAAGCTCAGATATTCTCCTGGAAAAGAATTATTAGTCAAGAAACATAGAGACAATCYGATGTAATTCTAAATAGGAAGCTGCTCATTAAGATGATAGGGATTATAACTAAATCCTAAAAGATAAATCAGACTGTCCTGGAAGGGGAAATAATGGTCTGGCACAAAGATGCTTCCCAATGTTTTCATTAAAGAAGTCAGTGCTAAAAGTTTGACCCTGATAATGAAATTCCTTCTGACATAACATACGGCAATGTTATCAACAGAAAAAAAAATTTAATACAGTATAGAAAGAAATAGAGTGTGTCTGCATTAGCATTTTATTTCASGGCAGGAGGGARCTTGTGACATCAGTCTCCTGATTTTCCCCAGTTATTGACCTGTGACTTGGAACACAAGTGTCTCGAAGAGCAGCTGGAAGATGTTTCCTGCAGTATCAGGAAATGTACCTGAARCTCTTTAATCGTGATTAGCTTCACTGCAGCAGACCAAAGTTAAAAAAACCTCTTACCCCAAAATGTGTGGACATCATGTCCTTAGTACCAGCTACTCTRCTCTACAGATCTGCCCACTGCTTATCCAYGCTGTTCAGTGATGTAGAGTTATARCAGAGATGTAGACTTGATAGCTACTTATTTATTTATTTTCTCTATGGAGTCATAAATTATGTATTCCTGTTAGGTATGATTACAGTGAAACCTAGGGCCCAAGAGAGTMGATATCATATGCCCTGCCAAGTGGTCACTACGTAGGATCAGAGTAGCCAAGTCTGAACTAAAGCCTCTGGTATGTGTCTAGGGTTGGCAGTGGGGTCTGAGCACAAAATCTTTGTGATACAGATTCACCACTACTCTGCAGCTGTATTTTTTGAAGCAGGAACAGTCTTTGAAACATTTGGAGCTGTAATAGCTGAGGCTTACACTGTAGGAAGGGGATTTATCGGCTGGCAAACAGTGAGAAGTAGAAACTTTGGTTATTTCATCACAGAATATAGTATGAAGTGATGTGACGATGGAAAAAGTGAGTCAGCATTTTTTAAAATTGATGTATAAATCACAATAACGCCTTTATACTAGAAGGTGAAGAACATATTTTCCAAGACTAAAATGTCTTAAAATGTTGGGGGTTTTTAACCTATATTTATAACATTATTTGTTATGACCCAAATTATAAATAATTTAAGTAAGCAAAATAAAACTCTATTGTTACCGTTTCAAATTTTGATGGAAGACTGATAAAATAATATTTATATGAATCTATTTATATATATATATACACACATATATATATAAAATCAACTGGCTGCAAATCTTCTGTAACTGAAGGGCTGGAATCTATCAACTCTCTCTTATCTATTCATCAATTTGGATTAAAAAAAAGAGGATGACAAGTTACATTTACAATATATTTTTACATATTTGTGGTAATATGCACTAATATATTTGTGCTAATTAGCACACTCTAAATCTTCATTAAATCTATTCTTTTATTTTAAAGAAATCTATTAGGAACCCTAAGGAAATCTTGTCTAAAAACTTTATTATTATATAACCAAGTATGTAGAGTGCCTTATGCTTTGGGGAGAGGCAGAGTTGTCTCATCATATTATTGGTCATGAAAAAACACTGAACAGACAATTTGGTAATGATTATTCTTGAAGAAGAACATTTTCGAAATCTGTTCTGTATCTCTATTTCTTTGTCTTCCCAATATGAAAGTTAGTAAATGTCACAGAAATTTTGCCACATGTGAGGGGAAAATGTTCTTCAGTCWGATCGTTCCACAGTATCTGCTAATTATTAATATCTTGCTTGTGCTTTGAGGCTTGTGCTTTTTCCAAGTTCTGGATTCATCTGTTTCCTTCCRAAAATAGCAGTACGATGATTCCAAGAAAACCTTAGTGCCCCATTATGAGCTCTATTCATATTGTATCACTCAGTACTAATCACCAGGTGCTTCTTTAGGCCCTCATCTTTCAAAGATGTGATCATCTGCTCAATTTTATATTCTGTGAATACTTCCATTAGAAGCAAAGGGCTTCTCACTGAGATTAAAGGTAGAAGCATATGTTAGTCTTTATGAGATGTCTTTGGAACTGCTATTATTAGCTTTGATTTATGTATTGTCTATTTTTTAAAAATTAAAATTTTATAAAAGATAAACTTTGATCATAAATTTCTTAATAGAAAACATTAGTTTGCAAGTTATTTAAATAATTCCTGAAATACAGCAAGCTAATAAAATCAGTACTATGTCAAATACTTTGGCTTGATGCAGTTTCAAAATCACTAGCTCAAATGTAGTTAGTTTGCTGTATTTCATGATTTTAGAAAGTTATTTCATATTCATCTGTTCAGAGCAATTTTTCTATATCAGGASACTAGACCAATTAATGATTCTAAATACAACTTACAGCAAATATAGGAGCATCATTCCAAGCATTATGTAGGTCTGGAAAACCAATGAAGATWGATCCTACTGTTACTGAAAGGCGCAAATTTTATTAATTTTAATGGTAGTGAACCTGGATTTTGGACAAGAGGTTTTGTCAGCGTAGTTCTAGGCAGTATTTATATTGCAGAAAATATCCTTCCATTACCCCAGTCTGCCTTATACATGTGCCACATGCTGTACTGATGTGCATCCAAAAATAATAAAACACTCAAAATGTGAAAGGAAGAAACTATTATGCATAAGTCATTGCAAGTACAAAGACAATTTTGTATCATGGGATGGTGTCCAGAAACATACTTAAAGTGAGGAAAGAGTTTTCTTTCTTTAAAAACAAACCTGAATCTTAATTTAAGCAATGTTTAGATCAAATTATTTTCTTTTCTTTATTTTCCCTGAATGGTTCCATTTCCGTCATGATACAGGGATYGGGTTTTGTTTCATTTTTTCAGTCACAATACTATTTACAGGTTTTGTTCTTATTTACCATGAAACAAAATTTCTCTTAAATGTTTCCAGGCCCAAAACTAAGAGAAAAAAAATAAAGAAAATCTCTTTGATTATCTTGATCTGAGAAACTCTTCTGCTGGCAAATCATTCCCTTTCTCTTATGTTTTCTTCCAGAGCCAAAGGACGTGGTAAGCTCTGAACTGCCTGGACCTTCTCTGCTCTAGAGAAATTGCTAGTCCCACAGTTGCAACATGTGGTAAGCAGGTGGGAGRCCAGTCTTTAGCTGCATTTTGTTGGGGGAAAAATATCTGCTTTCTGCTCTGTTYAAACCAATTCACTTCCTACAAATTAGATATTCTTTAGACTAGAGAATGAAAGGGAATTTCATCTTCAGTAAGGCAGAGTTCAGCTAGCAGATGGAAAAGGTACCTTTATGTTCCTCAACATCGCACATCTCAGGTGAGGACTGGCATTGTTTCCTAGAATATTAAATATTATTTCTAAACAAATGTATCTCCTTTATTGGGCAAGTTATATTCTGATTCCATGTTGGCAAATGTATTAAAAAAACCCCAAAGGACAAGGAGGAGTAGTCAGCCTAGGAGATGAATCTAAACTGCCCCAAAAAGGGATACTTCTGAACCTGCTAAAAGTTTATGCTACCTGCACAGACAATATTTATTGAAAATGGTAYACTTTGCTTTCAGAAACCTGTAAATTTTTAAGCAGGAAAGAGTTGTTCAGGAAATATCTGCTCAAAAAAAAAGTATAATATTATTCATTTTGACATAGTGTTCTGAAAAATCTGATAAAATATGTTATGCTAATGTAAAGTAAGTTTTAAACTAGTGAAATACAAATTAGAATAAATAATACAGTCATAAATGCAACTATTTTTCCAAAGAATGGAGACAAAGCAAGTAGAAACTCTTTGCTGTGGTCATATTCAAACCAAACTTCAAACATTACTTATATTTCTCACATAACTGAGAAACAACATTTTCTCAGATAAATTAATCTCTTTTAAAAAATTAAAAATAAGTTGAGATTCTGAATGGAGGAAAATAAAATATGGAATAAGCTTAGGCATGCTTTCCTCTAGTTCCTCATCTTGTCTGAATCTGCTGGTGTGCAAACATATTTCCTTAAGGAACCAGYAACTATATAAAAGAAAAAAAATAAAATACTTAGAAGCTCTCCACTGGGATGGCATGCATTTCTCATTGATTATTGATTCCATTGATAGCTTTTATAGATAACATCACAGAAGTTTGTAAAAAGGTTCTAATGTTCAGATGTCACGGTATGGAGCATTGTACACACTGAAAATGTATTCATGTTCTCACACATTTAAAGTATGTGTATTCCTCTGTTTCTCTAAGTAATTAATGCCTTGCCTTGGTGTTATATTTTTACCTGCAGTGAATAAGACAGAATCACTCTGATTTGGTTATTTCTCCTTTCACTGGCCCTGCCAATGCCAATCCAAAGTGAAAATAGAACCATGATTTAGATGAGTCTGGAGAAAATACAAGCTAAACATCGTGAAACAAAAAGTAGTGAGAAGATTTTATCAGAGGCATTAAATAACAACTTCAAGATCTAAGCATTTTTCAGAGCATCACATTTCCAAGGTTGTGCAAAGGTCTTGGCATTTTGGCAGGTTGCAGTGGGCAGTGTGTGTGGAAGCTCGCAGCAACCTGCACGGCATCACAGGGGTAAGGGAGCAGCCTTCTGCCTGCCCTGCAGGGCACAGCTTTGCAGTGTTTAATCAACAAGCTCCTCAACTTCTTGCAAATTCCAGGCCAGATCCTGCCAAGTAACAGCATGGAAAAGAAGCAGGGTTATGGCAAAAGCTGAAGGATGATGGGATCAAAATTTAGAGAGGTCTGAAGGGGTGCTGGCACCTTGCCCGTCAGCCACGGGCACAACCTGGGTGCCCGCACTGGGTGCAGCATGGAGACGGCTGTGTGGGCTGTCTGTTTTGCCCAGGCTGCATCTGCCCAGAGATGAGGCTGCAAAATTGTTTCCTTTTGAATATTTTAAGCCTTTGGAAAGCTTCAATGGGTTGTTATTTCCTTCTGCTTCTAGTTAGCCCTTACAGTTGTGCTGTTTTGATGTGAGCTGACTTTGTGAGGTCAGGCGGGTTAAATGGTATTTGATTAAAATCAGAACACCCAACAACTACTGTTTCACAGTTTGACTTTGTTGGCCTCTTCATCTGGGAATTCAGGAAGACACCTTTAGCTTCAAAAAAAGGGGAAAAAAAAAGCAGCTATTTTTTCAGTTTTTTTTTTCCCCCCCTGTATGGCTTAAAGAGAAACAAAGAAAAAGCCACATTGTGTATGTTTTTCTGGCAATGGGCCTGCCACTGTTTATCAAACCAAGGCAAATCCAATTAGCCTGTGGCCTGCCTCCCAACCTTATTAACCTGCTCAGCTGTGAGAAACTCAACAGCCCCTGCCAATATCTCATTTCTCCAGCAGCTGATAAGATCAGTTCAAGATATTCAATGGGGTTTCCTTTCACTTCGGCTTCATCACAGTCACCGGCATCTTAACCGTGGTAGCCGGATCTTATTTTCCCCTCATTTACCAGATGAAATAGGATGGCGAGTGCGAGGCCCGTGCAGCTCGTTGGAACAAACGGCGATCAGGCCTTCGCGGCGTTTGACAGGACGGGCTGATTCCCCTTATCGCGGCTTGCCCACAAAGGCCCGGGCCAGGCCGGGGTTATTAGCATTCCTCGCTGAGATGCGTCAGGCCTATTTCTGTCACGCAGACAGATTGAGCCTTTCACTCAGGCTCGCGAATGAGTGACACATGGCCTGACTGGGAGGACAACATTGTTATTTGAGTTAAGAAATCAATTTGTATCAAATGTACACTGTAATTTATTTGTTGGCTTTGAAGGGAACCTGGCTGAGATAAATGGGAATGGGCTTCTTTCTTCCCCCCTATGCTGAGCTGATAAAGTTCTTGTGAAGCTCCAGATAGCTCCAGTCAGAGCCAAAGTGACAAACATGTTTAAAGTTGCACAGTGATCTTTAAATCTCAAAAAGAACACCTTGTCGGACATGATAGAACATTTTTTACCTTTTCCCTCTATCTGTCAGAAAGCTGCTGTGACACATTGCTTTAGTATTTTTGCTGACATTTTCTTTATCAAGCACATCTGTTTGTGGTCGAAAGATGCTTATTCCTATTTTCTTCAATCTATAGCAGCCTAGAAAACTGCCAAAAGGAAGGAAGAAAATGAGACATTTTTTCCAAGAATAGTGCTTATTTTATTTTTTTTAATTGTGACTTTTTTTGATCAGTTTTCTTTTTGCTTTTGGAAAAAGAGAGAAGAAACATGTGGGAAACATGTATCATGAAATCTTGTCTATTTCAAGAAGTTTGGTTTGGGTTCAGATTGATGGTACATTAAGATGTTGGTATTACACGTTAAATTGTGRGCTATGAGATTGATATTCTCCTTGTTAGAGTTATAAATATAAGCCTGTACGTTCGCTCTATGTAGCAGTGTCTTTATCTTTAGAATAATTTGAATAATCAAAAGTTACATCTATGGTTTCACGCATGCTAGCAGTTATGACTCCATAATGAAAAAATGCTAGCAAACTAGCCACAGGCAGAGTAGCTGGTTGACATTTCCATACAATAACCTGATTGTTYAGCTTTGGCTTTCAAAAGTGATCTTAGTGTAACATGTCATATTAGATCAGCATGTAATGTGCCTTACTCTTCCTCTGCRTTATATCCACCTGCATATAGGCTCTTCTTTAACAGATGTGCATGTGTATGAGTGTTCATACACAMAAACATGCAGCACTATAGACTGCTGTACTCGGATTAGTCCACACAAAGAACATCCATCATCAAAGCAAGGCCAAACCTGAGGTAGTCCAAAGTGGGCAGCCTGGGTCAAAGGGTCCTCAAGTCCTTCTGGAAGCTAGATCAAAARTGATTAGTATACAAGCATTTTTGAGGTAAGTTTGTTTTAGGAACCATTGAAGTTATGAATGGCCTGATCACATCACCAAAATAGTCATACCATTCCCAAGAATCTCAGAGAGGTCCACTTATCACAATTAACTCTTGTCTCAGGCTGCCCAACTAATATATTTCACTCTTCTCTTTCCTGCTTTTCCTCTGGGAATGTTGCAATTCTCTAAGCTGTATGCAGCCTGCCAGCCTTAGATCCTGTTATACCTACGACTACAGACACTGTAATAGTGTTAAGCCTTACTCTCAGGTTTTTTCTGTGCCATGGCCTTTGGGTGAGGTCTTGCCCTTTTACCTCTCTGTCCAGGTGCATAACAACAGTGGTGTTTTCAGGTACCTGACATTTTTAATGTGGTGCTTTTTAAACCTCAGCTTTGTGTTTCCACTTTTAGGCAATAGCTTCAGATTTTGTCTCACCTTTCCAGACCAAAGACAATGTATAATTTGAAATATCTAAGACAGTTTCTGATTTTTATGCTCTGGCACAGTCTGGAGATATGACTTCTGATTTTCAGGTGYTCAGAATAGGCAATACTACAGTCCAGCTCTAATTAGCAGGAGTTTACATGCGTTTATATTTCTACATAAACATATTCTATAAATATACCTTCTCAAATGAGGACTGTACTTAGCCACACTCTTTTWGCTATATCCATATAGCTGTTTACAATTATTAGAGAACAAGCTTATCCATCAATTCATTGTCAGATTGAACTCCTTAAGAAATCATATAAAATATTGTTTAACCTAATTTCTTTATAAATAACAATTGGCAATGAAGTAATTTATACCCCATAAATATCAGTGCAAAATAATGCACCCTCTAACTCTTATACAAGAGCACTCTGTCATGTCTACAGCTTCACTCTACTAAAGCAATACAGCCTCCAAAGCACTTGTTTTGGCCTTCTCCTGCCTTATCTTATATATATATTCCTTAGTGACAGAAAATGGAAAGAATTTCTCTTTGAGGTTTGTATTACTTCATTATGAGGAATGCCAATTTTATCTCTGCTGTGAGTAGGCCCCTGATGATAGCATAAAATTGAACCTTATGCATGGAATTTGGAGAGGAAGAGAATAGATGCAACAATGYACCATGTTTGTTCATGGTTTATTTTGTGTTATGTTCTCTAAAAAGCACAATGACCGGCAGCAGGGGCAAGCTGACATTCATCTGGTCTTCAGTAACTCACAGGAGTCAGAGAGAATGCTCTGGGTCAAGGGGTTCCCTTCTGGGTCTTACCTGAGAGCAATGAGTRTCTATAGTGGGAAAAACTGTGATGAAACCTGTGGGGCAAGCAGTGTGAGAAACCCAGCAAGCAGAGAGTCTTCAGCAGGAGCAGTGGTTTCTTGAGGAGATCAGCATCAAAGATACAAGAGGACAGAAAAAAAGAAAGGGAAAAAAAGGAAAAGACCCAAAGAAAACTCAGTTTTTCTCAAGAGAGGGTTGCACTGAGTTTGGTTCAAGAAGCCCTTAAAAGTTGTTGCATTTTGAGCATGGCTCAAAAAAAGCAAGGATACAGTGGGCAAAGGAAGATTTATTTTTGTATTCTTTTGCTTTTCGTGTCTTACTTAAGCAGGCCTCACTTGTCTCTTTATAAAGGTCCATTGTTTTAGTCTGAGCTAAAATAAATTAGAATTTCAGAGTTTGTTGGRTGTTTTTGGCATGCTTGCTGTAAGAACAATATCTACCTCAAAATTCTTGCTGACTCATGGTCCCTTCCCTGAAGATAACTCTGTATCCTGAAAGCTGCAAGAAATAGCAAACTGGCAGAAAAAGAAAATGAATTTTAGTTATTTCAAAGCCATTTGCTAAATTCACATGTATAAAGAATGAATTATAATTTTCATKAAGGAAATAGAAAACTCAGAATAATATTCTGTTCTTTAATAAAACAAAACACTGTCTGCATCCTTAACATTGACTAATTACTCAAGTGAAGTGCCTTGCATTGTGCAACCCCTACTGACACAAAATGGCTTTCTGTCACTTTTGGGTAGTCACACTACAGGAAGGGGGTTTGTGAAGATGACACTGTAAAAGTGATAAGAGATGTAAAGATTTTTCTCAGGGTATCAGTGTCTCCTTTCTTRGGTCTCGATCACATGTCTGGAAGTGGTTATTATTTTTAGAACAGTATCATGGCTCTAGAGACAATGGCTTCTTACATTTCTACTTGGAAAGAAGGGAAAGGAAGGAAGAATACAGCAGGGTTCGTTTTCAAGCTCATGCTAAAGCTCCTGTGGAAGTAACTTTTCTGCGTCTATATTAAGAGACTTAAATCAAAGCAYAGCCATGAAAACTCAGAATGAAATGAGAAATCAGTCTACCTCCTTTGCCCCTAGCTCTCTGGGACAGCTGTGTTGAAATTCATCAGGGTGAAGAGGAGTTGAATATGGYAATTAACAGGCAGTGCTGAAATGAGTTGCTTCATGGTGTTTGGGAAACACACCTGCGAAAAAGGAGGATGTAATGAAGCAAGGGGCATATTAAAACTGTAAACATATTAAATTCTGGACCGATACTAAACACTCCTGTGAGTAGGAGCCACTCTAAACCAAAGGTAGTAGGTGGCACAAGAGTTAAATGTTAATTTGAGATGCTTGAGTTAAAGCCTCAGAAAAAAAAGGAAACAAAACTTCCACTAAAGAATATTTTAGGAATGGCAAGTATGTCTATCTGTGAATAACCAAATAACCCATGTCTAGTRCCTGCATGCTACATGCTCCCACTGACAAGTGAAAAAACAGCTAAACAGGCAAAGCTCTCGACGAGGCCACAGATCACAACCAAACCCAAAATTATGATGCTCATTTTGGGACTAGGAAAAATGGAACACTAGAAAATTCAGCTCCACTTCCTTTTTGAGGCATTTCTGAATGAAGGTTTCAAATGATGTTCATTTATTAACCTTAAATTTTGAACTGGTTGATTTTTTCCTAACAGTAAAGTCCTGGTTAATACAAAGCAAATCACTGCTTATTAATACAGACTAAGAGAAAACCATACAGATATTAGATATCTTAAAATTTCTTGACTCTATTATTTCAGACTGAAAGCATCYATATAAATATTTGCTTCAGACTGAATAATTTTGGACAATTTCAGCCAAAACAATTTGGGGAATTTTGACAACATTTTATTTAGTCCATTATGTATTCCACTAGATATACCCATTTGAAAAGAAGAAAATTGATGGAATGCAGACTGCTTGGCAGACTCTTGGCTTTCACTAGGTTTTTGTTTTTTTTTTTAGTGAAAACAAATAATTGTGACATTAACATCTAATTATAAACTGGATTATAATGTAGATAGAGTAGATAGCAGGACTAGAGTTATAAGGACACATCAGCATTTTTGTAGCTGTGCTAATTTTAACTCTGTATTTGAACCAAAATTCTCAAAAACTTTTTTTTTTGTTTTTGGTTCAAATATCACATTTGGTTCAACATCTCTGAACAAGCTGMTGAAGTAATATCACACAGTACAATGTAATCTTTAGGTGAACAGGTAGATATAAACCAAGATATTTGTTATATCACAGACTAGGAACATTTGGTTACTGATTAACCCTTAGTAAGAAAATGTTTTCTGGCTTAGCAAGTAGCAGATTTTTATATTTAGTAGAAAAACTTGCCTTTGTTAACAATATTCAATACAATCTCTTCAAAAAGATAATACAATTCCAAAAGGTTTACTCTTAAGTCTTTTTGAGTATTAAGTGGCACAGTGGTGCTGTTACAGATCTAGGAAATCCCCTTCATATGATCTCCTAGTCTTCATCCTGTCCAACACTGCAGGAATTGAAGACAGTCTAATTCATATGAGATGAACTTAGTGAGGATCATTTCCCCCTTTCAAATGTAACCATACTATCATGCTTTCCATGAAAAAACATCCTTTTTCAACTGTAATTCTTCCATTATCAGTTGCAGAAGGCCTGAATAATGAACTTGATTTCTGCTGGGCTYTTCAAGATAATCCTCAAGAGGCACCAAATGCTTCATACTACACACTGTAGTGTGTGAAAAAAAAAACCAAAACCAACCAACCAACCTAACAAAAAAACCCCAAGAAATGCCAAAGCAAACTGAAAACAGAACCCTAAACTAACAAAAAAAAATCCTTACCTATAAATGACATCATTCCTCCAGGTGCCTTACGTAGCAGAGCATAAAAAAAAGAGGAGAATCCAAAAGAAATAATTTTATTTTTTAATTATTTTAATTAATTATTTTTAATAAATAATTTTTATTTTTAATTTGGCATCAGATTTTTGACCTCTGTCAGTAAGCCCTGAAATGAAATAGAAGTTGTTACTCAACCCCAGTTTTCTCCTGCTCAGCTGACGTTCAGACAGCACAGGAAAAAAGACTAACAGTGGCTGTGCCMCAGCTGTCCCTGAGGCAGCTGGAGCCCAGGCCACATTTGCAGCTTCAGGTTGTTGGAGGAGCATCTAGAGGTGGATGGTTCCCCCTGTGGGTTTCAGCAGCTCATGGATCTCAGCAGCTAAACAGCTGAATGTTAGACAACATATCTATATGTAAAGCATGGCCTTTGTAACAGCCTCAGACTATTTTCTTTTCTTACTACTCCTGGAAATGGAGGGGAAATAAAAGCTTTTAAAAAATGCTTGTCCAAAAACCTCTAGGGTGTGAGCTCTTCCAGACCTCTTTTATTAGTTGAGTTTTCCTCCTTGGGAACCATGTATTCAGCACCATATTGCTGCTTTGGGTGTTGGCATGGAAGACTGGTGTAACTGTGCTCCAAATCCCATTMATAGCAAAAACAGGTGAGTTTGCTAAAACTGTAGGTAAGACAACAATGCCTGATACTCTTCAGCAGCGAGCAATCCACTTAGCAGGCCCTTTGTAAATGCTTGCTTTTGGAATATCTTGTGTATTTTGTGATATCTAATTGCCAAGTTCTCTAAATTAGAGCAACTTGTTTCCAGCAAACTCATCTTAGAGTGAGTAATGTGCTTCCAAATGTTTTTTGTCAAAGTGTGTGAGATATGATGCTAGGAGACTTTTAATAAAATATTAGGTTTTAGTTAAAAATAGCAAAGGCAAACACATTTCTCATCAATAATGGGATAAACTGTAAATAACAGCTTTCAACAGAGTAATAGAGCATAGCAAACAAAAAAGAGCAGCAGAGACAAGTAAAAAAACCCAAACTTTGAAACTCTACTGATTAAGATGCTAAAGTRGTTCCCAATGTTTATTACAAAAAAAGCTAATTAAAGAGTTTACATTTTATCATGCACAGTAAAGAACTCCTGACAGGCATTGTTATAATATGAAATGCTGCAGTCTCCAATAGAGTTTAATTTAGAGCAACAACAAAGAAGGGAAAAAAGAAGAAATAAAACAATTGAAATGTTGCAAGCAGACTGCCATAAGCTCAGGGGATGCCTTTCAGAAAACTGCTTGGTAGAAGCAATGCAAACTGAGCCACTACCCTGGGAATAATATTTTTCCTGAAAATGTTTCAGA
The DNA here is from genome assembly GCA_902810485.1 of Alauda arvensis. NCBI lineage: Eukaryota > Metazoa > Chordata > Aves > Passeriformes > Alaudidae > Alauda > Alauda arvensis. The sequence goes on from CADDXX010000326.1 coordinate 88,338, forward strand.
TTGAAGTGTTTATAAGAGGCAGCATATAAGCTGGGTAAGCCACTAGCTAAAATATTGGGGAAGTATAGCAGTTTATCAAAGGCTAATCACAGTGATTATGTAAGAAGAGCCACAGGTGCTGGTGCTAACCATTCACTKGAGAATTAGTGATTCCTGCATCGTTATCATATCAACAGATGTCTGCAGTCTCATCAGTTAATATAACTTGCTAATAAATATGTTTACCAAACATATTCAACTGGAAAAATTTTTGACACATCTTGTACAGATRTGTTAATTTCTTTCAAACATATTTTTGCCTGAGAGAGCCTTGGACACTGCATTGATTTCACTCTTGCCCAATTGCTTGGTGATGCATAAAGATAGACTATGCATATCATGATTTTRAACCAGTCAGACACTGTTTGTCTATTTTAACTACATTATTTTATTATATTTGGAGACTTGAGGGTGAGAAGATGGTTCTACTTTTGGCTAGTARTTCTTCTGCAGGAGCTATGAGAAGGCAATTTTTTCTTGTCATTAGCAGCCATAAGGATCTCCATATTTTATTTCCSTGGCAGTCAGATGTATGAGCTGTTACAGAAGACAGAGTTGAGCTATAGAACACAGAGCACAGCCTGCTCTGACTCATTTTCTGTCACTGATACAACTCTATGATTTGCTTTCTTAATGTTTGACTTTGTGTCAGGCTTGGAAGAAAATTAATTGGCAGMGAACAAGCTCAGATAAGGTGGGAGCACGAGGAAGAGCCACAAAAACTTAATCACTATATTTCTTGCAGTGTGTGTTTAGCAGGAATTCCCCATCCCTGGTTCAGCACATCATGATGATGGGAGTTCTGGGACACTAGACTTCTGCTGGATCTCCTGAATCCCAGGCAGTCCAACCATTATAGCCACATGACGTATTACGATAGACATATCCATTTTTCTTTCAGATTTTACATTTCAAATTAGTCAAAATTAATCACTCCAGTTCTGCATGTAAGGGACCAGTACAACTTACAGCCACAAGAGAACATTCCCACTTCATTTCCACTCCATTTATGACAACATTTCCTCACATAAATGGAAATGAACACACCACCATTTTACTAGGTAGATTTTCATTTGTTTCTAAAGCTGTTGTCTTCCCTTGATCTTTTCTGTTGTCTCTGCTGAAAAAGTTTTTTCTACTTTCTCTGAAGTCTGTATGGCCTTCTTGTCTCTGCTAGAAGGCTGTACACTTCTCTGTGAATCACAATGTATCTTTTTCCTTCTATCACCCAGACATTGCTGTGAATTGAATTATCAAATTTATCCTACATTGACTGGTTGAAAAAGCTGGGCTCTCATGWGGGTGCCTGGCTGTGGAGTGATATTATTCTCACCAGACTGTCCCAGATCTCTGAAGGTTCTTGTGGTTTCTAGGCAAAATTCAAAAATTTGGATTTTAGTCTGTAGTCTTCTAAGTAACATTTTCCCTGCCTTGTTCAGGTACTGTAATGTTGTTGGGACACTCATGTGGATGAAATCCTCTCTTTACATTTTTATTGATTGTAGAAAAATGTTTTAATAAAATTAATTTATTCCAATGAAGCTCTAGTCAGGAGATAGTCGCAGCATGGTGCAAAGTCAATTTGGTCTCTCAGTCTTTTMAGTGAATTGGATTTGAGACAGTTTCTCTTGTGTTTTTATTGGAAACTAAATGCTCTCCTTCCARCAAAAGCACTCATATCTCTCAACATTTCCTTTACTCTTTGGCACTGCATTCTGCTGTCTTGACATTCCTGCTGGCTTGCATCATGGATACCTGGTGTTACCCATTCCCCAGAGTGTGCCAGCACTGCCATCAGCACTTATTAAGGGTGCTGTTCATCACCAGCACCAGACCCGATTGATTCACTGGCTATTTTTCCTCACTGTCAAACAWGGAGTTTCACGCTCCTGTTTATTRTGGAATACTCTCTCTCCAAGTCTTTGTTTAGGGCTTAATCCTAAATCCATTAGAAYCAAAAGAAATTTGTTCCTGTTGTCCCAATTCACTTCAGGGTATTTTGTCTGTATTTACAAAGGTGTTCATATTGGTTTTGAAAATTTGCCTTCTGCTTGGTGACCGTAGAATATAAATAAAAATTTGGTATTAATTTATGTCTTTATTTTCCCAAGCTTACTTATGAGAAAAATTGGATGAGTCTTCATGCAAGACTGGGTTTAAGTACAGCCATTTACTGGGTTATATTTCAAACAACATAATTTCCTTTATTCCTTTTCACTCTTGCTGTCTGTTTCCATCCTTTTCCATTCACATTACCAGTATCATCATTTTACATGAAAGGAAATTTTTCTTTAACACTGGGCTCATAAAAATAAAAGATAATACAATGAGTGAGTATCACTGAGAGCCAATTTTTCTCAGCTAAGTTTTAACACCAGTTCAGGCTACCTACAGTGAGCTGTGATAAAAGACAGAAATGAGACTTCAGGCAGCTTTCTAAGGRATGAAAATTATTCCTCTTGCTGTACTGTTGTTGCACAGGGCCAGCAGGTTAATGACAGAGGAGCTTTATAGCACATAGAATTCACTGGCKACAGAGGACAGAAAAGCACATGAGCAGGGCTGTAACCCATGGATTTGTGTGCTGGTGTTGAGCATTCACAGGTGCATTGCTCAGCAGAAGAGTGGCAGCAGCTGTTTTTGCTGGATCATACTAGAATACAACAATTTTTTTATCTTCAATGGTGGCTGTGGCCAGATGTGGAGTTGCTTGGCTATTTTTGAGAGGAATTTAATTTTTTTTAAAATACCGGATTTCATTAATACCAATAAAATAATATGAATCAAACCCATAATACCTTTTTAATTGATTTTTTAATTAGTCCAAGCAATTTGGATTTAGCTTTTGCTACATCAGCAAGAAAGCCATAACTATTACAAAAKGCCTAGAAAATATCTATATCTCAGTTCAGAATTCATTTTATTYGTTCCTATTCACTCAATGTCTTTAAGAAAGGAGRTATCATGCACAGACATAATTTGACKATGAATTGCAACCCCAGCCAATGTCACTTTGATTTTTCTCTTATTTTTCCTTTCRCATGACCTTTCCCACAACTTTTACACCTTCCCCCCAGGTAGACAGACACTCTGAGGCACAATGTAAAKCATTAGATGTGAAAAATATTTCAGTATTTTAAAGCTAGAGTATTTGTTACAGACTGAAATGATAAAGATCTAATGACTTACCAGSGGCTTTGCTTATAAACACACACCCATGCTATCCTCAGAGCTCAATATTATTATTTTTTTTTTCTTATTCTTTTCATTCTTGTACTTAAAACAGAAACACATTTCTTCCTAGAACATGCTGACAGCATATCTTGGTATCTCAAGGCAGAAAGGTTGCTTTCCCCCAGGCAGAGTGCTGGCAACTTTCACATGGACATACATGACTGAGCTGCCTATAGGCATCCTTGCTTTCATTTTTTCCATAATTCAATATGTTTAAGAACAGCCATACTAAAAAATGTTAGAAAGAGGAGTGGGAAGTGAAACYCTACAGAAGTGAACTTTAGAAATGCAGTAGAACTAAAAGAAGGCAGCTTTCGGAGTAAAAGCACAGGAGGGATTTGTCATGCAAAAATAAGACCTCTTCTAAAGCTGAGAAGTTACTACTTGCAATCAAAGTGAAAAGCACTACTTAAAATAATAAAGCAGAGACTGTCCTAATGCTTTTTAACATGTGGTTTGCAAGTAARTCTTTAATAAATTGCATATTATCACAAATAATTTACTGATTACTACCTTTTGCTACATCTAACTAATCCATTCTGTGCCACAAAAGCACTCCTGAGTGAGCTACAACAAAGATTTAAGCATATGTTCTGAGTCAAACAGATTTAGCAAAATATTTTTGGTCTCTTAAACAAGTTTGGATTACAGTAAAAATGCAATTAAAAGAATACATTTCCAAGCTGCCAATAGTAAAATACATTCATACAAGAATTTCATTGTTGTTTTGGCTGCAGAAGGAAAAGACATAATGTATATAGCAGAAATAATTTTACTTGGGTTACTACCTGAATTTTATTWTTAACTATAATCTTCCGAAAATTAGTCGGTTTATGTTTAAGAAGTGCAGTTGATTGAGTTTAAGCCAGTCACATGAGATAAAAGGTATACCAGCACAACTCAGTATGATTCCTTAACCCCTTAGTGAACTGATAGAGGACAGGACAACAGAAAGATGAACTGAGTTACAGACACATTCTTCCTCTCTAAGTATTGGGCAAGAAATTCTATCTGTTGTTGAGGTAATTCTGAAATATCATTACTAATACAGTCTGTTAAAGACAGCCATAAGAAGGGCATGATGCTCCCTCTCATCACATAGTTGATGAAAGAGAAGGAACATGAAGATATGGCAGGAGCTCGGAATTTCCACATGCATTTTGCCCTCTGCAAGAGCATTTCTTTTGAGATCCTTTGAATCCATGTACTGTGTATGATGGAGATGACTTCCATTTGAACAGATATATATACCTTTATTGGGGAAGTATTGTTTTGGTTTTGCACATACATATAATGGTACACCAGAACCCCATCATGGTGCGACTGCAAAATTTGAGGCCAACTTGAARGCCTCAGCTGATGATTTACTTCATTACAAGAGGAGGTGCTCTCTTTTATTGTTTTTTCTGTGCAGAACATGACGCTAAGACTTGGCAATCTCTGAGAGAATTTTGCCCATCCGTAAAGAAACGGAAAGATCACCTGTGAATGTGGAATGCATTTTTCCGGCATTTATATTGTACAGAGTGTTCTTGTTAACGTCTTGGAAAAGATCTTGGAAAGTGGAAAAGATCTGGTGTRATGCTTTAGAACTAGCTTACCAAACAGATTTATTACAAATTGCTATATTTTGTGAAGTAACACAAAAAAATGTTGCAGGGAATAATCAGTAGTTCTATTTCACCAGACATTCGGGATGCCTTATGAAAAGCACTGATTCAATTATTTGCATTCTAATATACTGAGGAGCTTCCTGTAGTATGCTTCATAAACCCCTGCATTATAACTATAAATCTGCTGTTAAACCCTAGCTACAATTATGCATTTTCATGAAAATCACGGTATTTGCAAGCAAGAGTAGAAACTAAGATGTTTGGGGATTTTGTTCATTATGTAGTGATTAAAAAATTTGCAAATATTTCAAAATGTCTACATCTGTGCCATCTAACCATGACATCACTGGAAAAGTCTTATTACTGATACTAGCCTGCATAGGAAAAATATGAATATCTCAGATGTAGCAAATCATTAAGGTTTTTTTCCAACCTAAAGGATTTTATAATTCTGTTAGTATTTCCCTGAGTGCACTGACAATGTATAACAGTTGCATGGAGCTTTTGTTTTTCCAGTGCAATAGCTCATCTTACTAGAAGAAGCTTTCAGTTGTTACATGAGCCCAAATTGGAAGACTTACACACTTTGCTCTGCAGTAATATCAGATATGTGCATATTRTATTTTTGGTGTGTTTGTTTGCATCTTGTTTGGCACAGAATTTATCTAGTGAAATACAGCCCTTATATATTACTAATATACTGTAGTATAACACCAGCAAAGCACGAGACAATATTCTGTCTAATTGTTTTGATCAAACATGACATAGACTTTGTACTCGCGCTAGACACATATTTCTGCAAGTTATAGCTTTCACAGTGCTTGCTTTCATTTTTCTGTAATCTTGTCGGTTTCAGACCCTGAAGAATGCAGCACAACCGTTTCAGTTTTCAACCTGTCAAGACTTTGCACAAATGATTTGTCAAGAAAAAGTCTAATTATGTCTGGCTTAAGGCTTCCATGTTAAACAGGAACAATTGCAGTGACTGTGAAAGAACCACCTCCTGGCACTTGAGCAAAATGTGAAAGCAGCATGATTGTCCTGCCTTGTTTCTTTCCATCAACACCCTGTGGTCAGAAAAAGAAACTACCAAATACTTCACTTCCATTTCTATGGGTTTCTTGTGACTGGCAGCACCTTGGCATTTGCCTTGTACTGTATGTGAGTCATACTGCTAGGGCAACAAGAAAGCCTGTTGAATACAAAGTCTGAAACTAAGCAGACATCTAGCCAAGAGCTGCTACAGCAGCAATCAAGCAGATTAGCTTAAGTAATTCTGATGAGCATGTTAAAGCTCAAAATGAATRAGAATGTTTTGAGGAAAACCATAAATCAAACCATGTGTAAGTGACCTGGTGCTGTGAAACATTTTATGTGATATACCTATTAACTGTATTTTTTCAACATCCCGACATACTGGCCACCATTTATCTTACTCTATTTGTTCATTTCAAAATTACTTATCTTTCTTTTCCAATAGAGTCTACAAACAGCACCAAAACGTACATTTTTTTATTGAGGACCTGATCCAAATGATCATTCGATGATTTCATCACTAGTATCAGCGAAAGTCTTCCAGACACATTTTGTCTGGGTGTTTTGAAGCAAAATCCTGTGAAAACAATACTGATACATAGCAAGCAAGGAAATGTATGGCAAAACCACTAGGGCATGAAAAGATTGCTCCTATGGAAATTTGGACTACATTCAAAAAATGACTGCAGGCTTGGGAGCCTTCATTTTATGGTGGCTGTCTCAAGACAAATCAAAATGTCTGCTGAATATTTACAAAGGACTGATCACCTACACCCTGAAAACTGTTTTTAATGGCTTTAATGTGTAAACCCAGCAAGACCACATSACAGGAGGTTATCCTGGCCAGAAGGAAGGTTTGCCACAACTAAAATGCTAACAAAACCTAGAATCTCTCTTTGCCTCCTGCCTCAYGAATCTGCCCTGACACAACAGGAGCTACAAAGTTCAGAACTCTTGGGTAACAACAGTTTATTCTTACCTTTCCACATCTGCTGGTTCACAGCTCTCACTTGTCTGTAACTGGAGAGAGCCTAGTGGAAGGCTGAAGGTCTTATCAGCACTATTTTGTCTCCTAGGAAAATGTGGACTGGCAACTAGGAAGATTAATTCATCCCTTTATATTATCAGAAACTTGTTTCATCATTGACCTGCGGAAAAGAAGGGACAAGGGACATACCAAAATACTGGAGGAAAAAAAGTGGTTTTCTCATTTTGAAAAAACCAGTGGAATGAGTAGCTGACAAGTGATGCTTAAAGACAAGTGTCAATACTTAGTTTCTGCAYGATCTGAGCACAACAGTGAAGTTAATCACTATTAAAAACCCAACAAAAATCTCTGCTAGTCTTTCAATGTCATGGCACTTGATGACACACAGATTTTCATGCAACCRAGTATATTGACCAGAATATCAAGAAACAGCCTTTATGAGTCCAACACTGGTATATTCCCTCAGAACCACTACCAGATACATGTCTCACCAGACATATTGCCCTGTATTTCTGCTGCTGGATATCAGCATAGGTCTCTGGTGAATGTGAATTAGTGTCTTATTCATTGAGCTAGAAATAGRCCATTTCACCCAGTGGTTAGAATCCTCCTCTGTACAAAATTGATTTGATGGTAGTGGGTTAGTGTGGGAAACCAGGTTACCCCTTTGGGGGTCCCTGGAGGCTCGGGACCCTGAGGGTCTTGGGACAGAGCCAAAAGAGCCAAAAATAGCTATTCCTTTGATCTAACTCCCTGGAAAACACTGCCATGCCTAAAAGAGGAAAGGAAGTCCATGTGGGTTTGATTGGTATGATTTTTGCTAGCTCACAGGGTGAAAAAATAAAATTTTTAGATTTTACTATATAGATAGAATGGGGCAAAGACGAAGGAATCCGGGTGGTTTTTTTGTCCTTTTCCTGCTTCTTCCCCTCCATCTTTGCAGAGGTGGTGGTCTTTTCTTGATTGGGTTATGGTAAGATTTCACTGTCTGACATTGGTCATAGTTATTGGTACTTAAAGGAAAACATTGTTAACGTAGTTTAGATTATAAAAGTTCAGGTGCCACTGCAGGAGAGCTTTTTCTGGCTTCCTGGGAACATCACACTGAACTGAGAGAACTTTTAGAGATAAGAAAAAGAATAAACAACTCTTCAAAGCAGCTGCCTGGCCTTGGTTCTCTTTCGAACTCTATCATCAACTCTCAGGATGCAAAAAAACACCAGAAAACCTGAGAGGTTAGGTCCCGCATTAGGGGATTGAGGTACTGGGTGTGGAAGGACCTGAGTTATCTTAGGGGTGATCTGGTGGCTGGGCTTGAAGCGCTCAACTGGAATTCTCCTTCAGGCAATATAGATTCAGACGCATCATGTTCAATCCTTTGCTTAACTGCCCATGAGGAATGGTGTCTAGAGTCTCTTTTAGGAATCAATGTGTAATCAAGAAGGGTGCCTGCTTGACATGTAAAGAAACGTCAACGCTTTGAAGTCCAGAATTTACTGTGCAAAGTCCWCATTGGTACTCCATAGTGCATTAGTTGGATTATGCTTTCACATCCTGATACTAAGAAGCCTTTAGAGTRTAACTAAAAATAGTTATGCTTTGTTAGACCTCCAGTGATACCTGAGCAAGTCACGTACAGATTAACAGAGTGAAGACAAAAAGCATGTAAGAGTGGCTTAGGAGACTGCTGCCTTCTTGGAATAAAAAACCAAAGAAAGCCAAGGATTAGTTTATTCATGATCACCTAGAAAGGGATTGAAGGATCAAAACCAGTGCAAGTATCATGTAAAGTTGTTCTATGCTCTTAGCAGGTTTGGCACTTTGGCCAGGAGCATATAGAATGATAATCAGGAACCTTTCCTCCGTGTTCTGCAAAGGAAAACTGAAGCTACTGAGATCACTATACCTTCTCATAACAGATGAGGCACAGTACCGATGAAACAAAGACACTTATCATAACTTTTTGGAATACCAAGTTTTAACTTCTCAGGAAATGTTTTTTCTGGTTCTTGTYCCCTTTCTAAATTCAAGTTGTAATTAGTATTGTGATTATTAACACGAAAGGAATTCTTTAGTTTTCATATTATTTTCAGCAAAAGTTATGTGGAAAAAGAAAAGGTACTTTTTTTCCTTCCAAATCCACAGACCATTTTTTTGGATGTCTACACACTTTAGCAAGGTGATTTCAGTTTTCAAGAACCCTATTTTATAAGGGCAGTTCCTTCTCTGCAACAAAGCTCTTGTAAGGACATGTCCATCACAAAAGCAGATTTACATGATTTTGCCCAAGTTTTTTTAAAACTTAAACCACCTGCTTCAAATGTGCTTGAGGCAGTATTTTTAAGAAAAGCATGTAGATACTCCTGATTAGTTATGACTGCTTGGATTGCTTCTTGATATGTTAGAATAATTAGATGAAATAAACAATAGTGGAAACAGGGTTTGCAGTTCTCAGAACCAAGTAACTGCCTTGCKAACACCAACTACTTCCTGATTCCCCTTCTCCCTCGACTCTCATGTCTGGCAAAAGCCTTGGTCATAACTCAGGTCCTAGTCATACAAGGTCCTTTAGAGGTCTGTGTTAGTGACAGAAAAGGTTTCTAGAGCATTCAACAGCACATAGAAGATAGAAGGAATAGGAGACAAATGGCACAGGACATAAAGCCTGGTATTTGTCTATGGGAAGAAAACCACAGGACACTGTTCCTCTGCAATGGTTCTGGGGAGCATGGGAATTTGCATTGGGTGCCTCATATAAACCATGTTTATTATGAAGCAYGGTTAGGCTAATATGAGAAGGAAGAGATAAAGAGTTTCATATTTATTTGTACTTAGTTTGTTTTTTAAAAATTTAATCCTGATCCATGTCCAATTCTATGTTGATTTAGTTACTTTTTTCCCCCCACTGCCATGTAACTCTGTGGAAAACGGTTCACATGCCTCTGGAGTATCACAGTGACTGCACAGTGTCCAGTAATCTGATAAAGAAAAACTTATTCTAAAGTGCAAAGAAGAGTGGAAGCATTTATTTGATCATAATGTATTTCATGAACATGTTCTTATACAAGAAAATGTTATTAAATAAATTGGAGGTATTTAACCTAAGTGAAACAGTGTATGAAGTAACAAAAGAGAGAAAGCAGTATTTGGTAATGTTAATATAACTTACCATCTTCATAGAAATCTCCTTTTATTATATGCTTAATTTCAAGAAGCAAATCTTGGAAATTCTGTTTGAATTATTTATCTCAGGAAGCTTATGTCTCAATTTTAAATCCCAGTTGCTCAGAATCTTCACTTGCAAGCTCTTGAAAACATCTGTGTCATCTTACTTGAAATCATGAAATACCATATTTTAAAGTAGATATATCTTTATGCAACGAAATACATTTTTGGGCCTGTCATTGTATGGCAGAATCCTCACCTTTGACTTAATTATGTGAAGTTTCTAAAAACAGTGGAGAAAACAATAACAAAAAAGACTCTTAACAGATATGGGCACAACAAGTTTCAAAGTGCAGATGTGTCTCTTGGAAATGTATCTTCTGAAAAGTGTCTTCTTAGCAACTGAAAAGATAAATTATCTTCATTGAGAGGTGTCTAGCCATTTATCATTTATATAATATTGGTCACTTTTCTGAGTGAAACTGACTTGTGAGCATATGGTACAGAGCCCTCAATTAAACAGGGAATTTAAGGACTTGCTGTGTTTTCAGGATGTGAGTGAAGTAAAAGACAGAGGTGTCCTATTTGACAAAAAAAACAGTCTGATTATCCTTCTTCATCCATTTAAGCCATGAGGAGAAGAGGGTCTTTGAAGCTCTGAATCAACCTTACAGCTGCACCAGCTACAGACTTGAGTTACAGATATGTGTGGACTCTGAACTCTCACTCCCCATGCAATGTTTCTTCACAGTTAATGCAGTTACCCAAGATTTATATCAGATAGTAGTTCTATTCAGAAATGGTTCATACAGAAATATTTTAAAATCTGCAAGTCATTTTATTATTTATAGTTGCATCAGAATAAAAGCTGAATCTATAGTATTTTAAATATGATGTGTTAAATTCTTTTAAAATATATAATCATATTATCTGATAAATCATATTATTGAATAATTTCAAATCCATGCTGCCAATTGCAATGGCACTTCAGTTTTCCTTTTTATGTGGTAATAATAACTGAATGCACTGTGATGCATGCACTTCATGGGCTTTCTTGCTGGGAAGGGAAGGGAAGGGAAGGGAAGGGAAGGGAAGGGAAGGGAAGGGAAGGGAAGGGAAGGGAAGGGAAGGGAAGGGAAGGGAAGGGAAGGGAAGGGAAGGGAAGGGAAGGGAAGGGAAGGGAAGGGAAGGGAAGGGAAAAGGAATCCAGCACCAAAAAAACCTCTTCCTCAATGAGCAGTCCAGACTTGGTCTATGGTTTTCAGTTTCAGCCCTGAAAGCTTACTAGCTTGCAGAAAATGTTCTGGAATGTCCAATTTTCTCAACAACTGCAAGCCTGAARTCATCAGGCTGTAACAATCAAGAACATTGTCAGAGAACATAGTCMTGAGACCCCTTTTATGTATGGAATTTGAAGGCTGGTCTATTGTTGTTTTAGACAGGAACTATTTAAGAATTGGATAATCCAGTGTGTCTGGCTTGATCCTCCAGCCTTCTTTTTTTAATCACTCTGATGAATTTGTGGACAGAAAAATTGTAGACTCCATTTCAGTAATTTACAACAAAACTGTATAGAGGCCTCCTGGTAGGACCCTATTACCTARAGAACTTTGACTCAAAAGATGTCTCCCCAAACATGGAGGTTTTTTCACATTAATTCCCCCAAACCTAGCCATGAGTAAGTGACTTCAAAAAAAAAATTAAAAAAAGCAAAATTGATGTATCCAATAGGGCATTGGCAACAAATTTGTTCAGGTCTTAGAAATTCTAGGCTGCTGCTACCTATTTAAAGTGATCCAATATCGCTGGAGTAGACTTGTCTACTGAAGCAGCAAGGGCTGCAGACAACTGAGAAGCCTCTAAACTTAGCTAGAGATGGGTCAGCATAGTTATATCTCACTCTCTGGCATAGCAYGCTGACATGTAATTATAGCATTTTGGTAGTGGGTTGCAATGACACAGTGCATCGGATGGTGAAACACAGCAGTGTCCCAGATTTGTCCTTTGAAGAGTGATAGCTCCTAAGAGTCCTGTGAATYTCAGCTGCAGTTTCTCCATTGATTTCATTTCTGTGCCCAGGTGTTGTGGCTTAACCTTAGCCAGCACCTAAGTACCACACAGCTGCCTGCTCACCCCTGCTCCCAGTTAGACAGTAAGAAATAAAACTTGTGGGTTGAGATAAGGACAATTTAATAATTGAAACGAAGTAAAATATAATAACAAATTTTAAAAAATAAAAAAAGGAGGCAAGAGAGATGAAACTCAAGAGAAACAAGTGATACACAGCACAGTTGCTTACCACTTGCTGACTGATGATTAGCTCATTCTCAAGCAGTTATCAACTCCTCCTGAACAACTTTCCCAAGTTTATATACTGGGCACATCCCTTTGCCCCGTGCATGTCAGCATCCTGGCCATGCTCCCTCCTGGGTTTTCGTGCACCTCCTCACTCTGAGAGCATGGGATGCTGAAAAGTCCTTGACTTTAGGTAAGCACTGGTGAGCAAGAGCTAAACCATCAGTGTGCTACCAATATTATTCCCATACTAAACCACAGCTCTGTACCAGCTRCTAGGAAGAAAATWARCTCTATCCCAGTCAAAAMCAGAACAGCWGGCTAGTGAGTTTTTAAGAAAGCACTAAAATAAAAACTGAGTAACCATSTGAGGATATAATTATTTTGGTAATAATTACAGTCTGTATGATACAAGCTTACCTGAACCCTTGACATGTTGTAAAGAAAAGTTTCAGCAAGCTCTATCCTGGRTAACAAAGTGCTTTGTTAATATCCAGCTCTCATTCAATGTTATAAWGTATTAAATATCAACTCAGAATTATTTGCTTGGGAAGCCAAAGCAATCCAGGCTCTATAAATTATTTTCTCTATATAATATTAACTGTGCATATATATCTGAGTGCTGTTGGTGTCCRATGGAAGTAAACTAAGGGGACTACTGTCGGCTGATAACTGAGAAAAAATGCTGTTACTGCTCTGCCAAGACTGGTATGACTGTGAAATAAATTTTCCTGTTATTCACAAATCAGAGAATAGAAAAAGACCTCAAACATATCAAGTTTAACAATACGTTCAGGGCAATAAAACAAATTCTTCATTAAGTCATGCCATCAACTACAAGTCATTACTGATTTTTAAAATGAACTAAAAGGAATGTCATCTGCAACAACCATAACACAGTGAGTGACCACCTACCTCCATAGATGCTTCAGCTCTGAAAGAGAAACTTTTAAAGCCATAGATGAGCTTCAAGCTAATAGCATAGCCCACATGGGATAGAAAGTACTATTACTGATACTGCATATCACCACATGTTCCCATTTAAGTTCTATAATAAAATATTCTAA
>CADDXX010000326.1:102121-159248 GCA_902810485.1 Alauda arvensis
TATTCTATTCTATTCTATTCTATTCTATTCTATTCTATTCTATTCTATTCTATTCTATTCTATTCTATTCTATTCTATTCTATTCTATTCTATTCCGTTCCGTTCCGTTCCGTTCCGTTCCGTTCCGTTCCGTTCCATTCCATTCTATTCATGACTTCTCTGTTTAAAAATCCAACGTAGGATGACAGTTTTAAGACATATGAGGCTACATAATGATTCTCCCACTTTTCAGGAACTATCCCACCTCCACAGCATGCAATTCAAGAGAGATTATCCAATGGTGTAAGAAAGACCAAAAATGTTTGTGAGGTTGAGTGCAAGCTTTGGTCCTTCCTGGACCTTTGGACCTGGATCTRCACCTCCATTTGGCAAGATACTGCCTGTTTTTGTTGCACCAATACTTTACCACTCAGTGCAATATATGTTTTCTAAAGAAAGGAGAATTTAATACGCTTTTAGAAAAAGAAGTGCCACTGGATATTAKTTTCTTCCTATTTCTGTTCTCCAGACCTCATCTTAGCAGTCATTTGTTCACAGCGTAGCAAGTGCTTCAATTGCAGTTCAAACTAGGTCAAAAGCAGCCCTTAAGCTGTTACCCTTATGTTCTGGAGACACTTCACACTGAAGATAAGRCTCCTTTTTCTTATTGCTCTGCCTTTTGTTATTTCCTGTGGGCATCTTCAGTGCCAGGATGCATTATATCCTACCTGTACCCACTCTGCCTGCAGAATGCTTTGCCCCTGCRTTGTGCTTCCATCCAGATACTTGCYCTTCTGGAAGAACTCAGGTATTCCAAGAGGTTTAGACCTTTTGAGATGAGATTGAAATAAGGTGCACACTGAAGGAGAACATGCTTTCAGGAGCAATGATCAGATAACTTTTATTCCAGGGAATATTTGTGGATCTGTGCAGCCTGTCTACCGTCATGGATTCAGAGTAAGAGTTTAACAGAATGGATGTGAATAGGTCAACATCACTTGACCTACGGATTAAATGAAGCTGAATGGCAGAGTTTCTAGTGAGACTGAAAGGTAAAAATCTCAAATTGTTGCAGATCTCAGCAGAACAGCAACAGTAACTTTACTGGAAGCATACTGCATCATTCAAAATCTGCAAGTTTTCCTTGAAGCTGAACCTCACTCCTRTTTTCAGGACCAGTTTAAACAATGAGATTGATTTTAATATCATTTTTCATCAGAACCAACTGATGCAGCAGATTATTTCATTATCTACATCTTTCCATTATTCTCAAACCCAGAATGCAGAGAAGAAATTCTTAGCTAACATATTCAAAAATCATGGGAAAAACCTCTTTTCCTTGTGTATATATGCATGTATGTACATAGAATACATTTGGACAAGGGGAATTGGATGGAACTGGGACCCTAACTATTTGATAACATTATTTTTGGTGAAAAATTGTTTTCATTTTTATGGCTGTGAAATAATGGTTGACATATATAAAAACTTGAGTTGTAGTGCTAGGGATGTTCCAATATTTTGTTGTTTGATATAAACTTTGCAATGGAATAAAAAGATCAAAATAATTAGTCTGCAAGATATGTACTCCTAAGAAATGTGACAGGCAKCAAACAAATAATAAAAATATAAATTCAAAAGCTGGAATTATATTTGAATTACTTACATTTGGGTCACACAGAAGTTGTATGCACCTTATAAATATATAAACCTCAGGTTCTCCCAGAGTTATACTTGTTGTACTTTTGCATTTTTCACATCTAAGTTATTTTTTAAAAAATGTATCTCATTTGATAAGCACTGTAACAAATAACTGAAAAAATAGGTAATAATTTTGGAAAGAGATGCCAGAAGAGTAATAAATCATTATTAAAGATTATAGTAGCTTTCCTTCTGATACGTTGCTTAAAAGCCTTGCCCTTGATCTCCTTTGAGTTTCTAGACCTCCACAAAGGTGCAGCAGATGTCCCATAAACCACTGACTGCAGAAATAGATGTGAGTGTAATCACTACTACTTTTCTTGAGAAAATATTCTCAACCTTCTTGTTTTTTTTTAGTTAGTCTGGAAATATTTTTGTGTGTTTTCTAATTAAAGACTAAATTCTTAATTGTGCTTCCCTGATGGAGTAATTCTATGCTGTACAGCCTCACAAGGACATATTCCATACATTTCTTTGTGGCATGTGATGCGAGCTAACTCTGAACTGGACCTACAGTAGCTAGAGAGCATTGTGTTATGATAGGGATATACAGTGATGTCATTTGCACACAATAATGAAGATCCTTCTCTGCAGCACGGAAATTTAACTATTTTCCCAGTGTAGCCAGAACCTCATTTCATCATGTCCAAGTAGCTCAAACCATTGAAGTGCAGTTGATCATTCAAGCTCCTGGACCACATCCTATTCTTTTTCCTTGAATGGCTGAGTAGCTGAAAGGTTAAATTGTGACTGACTAATGGACAGCTCTTATGGAAAGGACTATGGCAATTCTAGTAACATTACCACACTCTTTGTATTCATTATTGAATATATTTTGATGGAAAATTACTCAGGGACCTCTAACAGATCTACAAGAATAACATCCTCCAGGATTTTATCCTAACCAGGACAAGGGCTGATGTTATTTTCATGACCATAAGTATGTAATTATATTTCTCTGGTGAGTGTGATGATGTTCCATCTTTGGAGGATGTCAGACAGACCTGTTGGTCCAGAAATATGTGTGGCCTAACATTTCCTAAAGCCTGGTTCTCAACACCCTTGCGATGGAAGGGAAAAAAATATGAGTGGATTTAAATGTGCAATTATGTCCAGGAATTTCAGGTGAAGGAAGGTCAATGTTAAATCTCCTTTTTTAGCACTGCCAGAATCTATCAACTAACTGAGTTGTTCTTGGGTAGCCAAAGTGTCCTCCATTGGTTTTGTTCTAAAGAAATTCTGCTTTTTCTCTGAGCTATTCACCATTCTTCAAGTAGACTGAGAAGAAATTATCTTGGATTTATAAACTATCTTAAGTATTTTCTAAATCTCATGCATTTTGGGCAATACTTTTTACTTTGAATTTATTTCTGCTGTCCTATTGGAATGAACATGTATTCTGATCCAGGGAAGGAATTTTTTTTTACAGCAGAAAGAAAGGTAATTTCCATTTCACCATATACTAATTCAATAGTATTGCTCATGCTATTGACCTGTTGACCTGTGCAGATTCAGACCTTTAAAGTGCTGAAAAAGCATATTTATTATTGTGTAACTGTATTAAGACAGATAGAGAAATTAACAAATTTCTCTATCTACACCTTTACTTCTGTGTAAGTGGGTGAGAAATACTGGCACTGTATTTACACCTCCTTTCTTTCTTCATCAAGATACCACAAGCTACAGCAGAAGTCACAGAACCACAGAATCACAGAATTTCTAGGTTGGAAGAGACCTTCAAGATCATCGAGTCCAATCCATTCTAACACCTCAACTAGATTATGGCACCAAGTGCCACATCCAGTCTTTTTTTAAACACATCCAGGGATGGTTACTCCACCACCTCCCTGGGCAGATGATTCCAGTATTTGACCACTCTTTCCATGAAAAACTTCCTCCTTAAATCCAGCCTGAATCTCCCTTGGTGCAGCTTGAGACTGTGTCCTCTTGTTCTGTCTGTTGTTGCCTGGAGAAAGAGACCAACCCCCAGCTGACCACAGCCACCCTTCAGGAAGTTGAAGAGAGTGATAAGGTCACCTCTGAGTCTCCTCCAGGCTAAACAACCCCAGCTCCCTCAGTCTTTCTTCATATGGCTTGTGTTCTAAGCCCCTCACCAGCCTCGTTTGCTCCTCTGGACACGCTCAAGCATCTCAACGTCCTTCTTAAACTGAGGGGCCAGAACTGGACACAGCACTCGAGGTGTGGCCTCACCAGTGCCGAGTACAGGGGAAGAATGACTTCCCTGCTCCTGCTGGCCACACTATTCCTGATACTGGCCAGGATGCCATTGGCTTTCTTGGTCACCTGGGCAGACTGCTGGCTCATGTCCAGCTGCTGTCATCAGTGCCCCCCTTTCTACCTGAGCATTGTCCAGCCAAATTGTCCTCAGCCTGTAACATTGCAGGGGGTTATTGTGGCCCAAATGCAGGACTTGGCACTTAGACTTATTGAACTTCATCCCATTGGATTCTGCCCATCCATCCAACCGTTCCAAGTCTCTCTGCAGAGCCCTCCGTCCCTCTAACAGATTGTCACATGCTCCCAGCTTAGTGTCATCTGCAAATTTACTAATGAAAGACTCTAAACCCTCATCCATGTCATCAATAAAAATATTAAACAGAACTGGTCCCAGTACAGACCCCTGAGGGACACCACTGGTGACTGGCTGCCAGCTGGATGCAGCACCATTCACCACCACTCTCTGGGCCCGGCCATGCAGCCAGTTCCTAACCCAGCACAGAGTACTCCTGTCCAAGCCATGGGCTGCCAGCTTATCTTGGAGTATGCTGTGGGAGACAGTGTCAAAGGCCTAAAGTCAAGACACAAGCTGTCCCTGAGGAATTAATTTTCAAAAAGATACAATTAGAAAGTCATRTTCTGTTTTGTATACTTGCCTGCCAGGATCCCAACTTTACATATGTGTCAGGCAGAACCTACACTCTGTATTTCCTTTCTCTCTGCAGGGCAACATCCTGTCTCCTTTCTCCTTAATAGTTTAGCACTTTGGTATCAATATCTTAGGACAACATAAGAAGAAAAGAAAAGCTGATTTCTGAACAAGGCAGGCTTAGCTACAATCCCCTCACCTTGTCTATGTGTCCCCAAAGACTGCTTCATATTTGAGATATAGATGTTGAAAAGAGGTTTCTCAGCAATTTAGTGTTTTAAATCTGTGTTTTACCTTGTCTTCCGTACTTTGTATTTCTCTCTCCTGGATATTTCAACTCATTCTATTTCTATCAGGTTATATCCTTCAAACTTGCAGGAGGGAAACTGGGGTGGGTGAGAAGCATTTTAAATGCAGCTGGAACTTTACAGAAAAGAAGGTCAAATCAATGAAAATTTTAATCTTAATTCTCACAGTTCTTAGGTCCTACMTAATTTGTCCTTGATGGATAACAAAGGAATTAACTACAGCCCATTTTTGAATATTTAGAAGGAAGTGGTGTTAAACAGCATCACAAAATAGCAGTTTACAAAAAGTGTCATAGAATAATAGATTATTTAAGGTTGGAAGAGGCCTTTAAGATTTTCCAGCCAAACCATCAACACAGCACTGGCCCTGTAACCAGAAAATCGCATCACCCAGCACAGGATTTAGATGCCTCTTAAACACCTTCAGGGATAGTAACTCCACAACCTCTCTCCACAAACCTTTTCCAATACCTGACCACCCTAAAAGGAAACAGTTTCTTTCTAATTTATTCTGAGTCTCCCCTATCTATCTCCCCTATCTCCCCTTAAACTAGTGGCCCTAGTTTAAGGCTATTTTCTCTAGTCGTTTTCACTACCTTTGACCTTAATACATAGTGGGTTCAAATTCCCTTACTTTTGTTTTCTTTGAGTAATATTCTGTCTTATGACTGTGTTCACAATATTGTACAGTGGCAATCATTTTAATCTTTTTCATACTTAGTTGTTGTACGTTTCATATTCTTTGAATTGTTCACTATTTTGTCTGACATCCTTTGTTGTAATTATCATAACATATTTCTGTGGCTGATTTGGTCTCCTAGGAAGAGAACCTTGTTTTTCTTATCATGAAAATAAATGTTCAAAGATTTTAGTTTCTTAAGAGCTGGGATTATACCTCTATCATCACTTCTTAAACTAATTTTTTTAATGAAGAGGTGCTCTAGCTTTAGAATCCCTGACAGCTGACCCACAATTTGCAGAATTATTGCATTCCTGAGCTAGTATACTTTATATTCATTTGCAGGAAAGAGGAATTAAAAGGAAGAAGAGTGCACACACAATGAAGGTAGTACTGTGAGTGGTGTACGACAGGAAGTTACAAGAGCTCAGTTTGTTAACATACCAAAACAAATCTACTGASGGATGCTCTTGCTCTCTATTGATACAGCTCAAAAACAAAGCAGACTCCTGAGCATTWTTTCAGAAAAGCAACCACAACCATCAACTCATCTGAGTTTGTACTGCTCTGGAATGGTAGGAGTAATGAGGACAAAAGAGTATAACAAATTTTAATCAAAGAATTACTGACACTGGAAGAGAATTGTTGGGACCATATAATCCAATCCCCTTACTTAAATCGAGGGCAGCTTGAGCTGGTTGCTGGTTACCTTCTCCAGCTGGGTTTTCAATGTCTTGAAGAACAAATACACCACAATCTCTCCTGACACTCTATTTCAGTGTTTGACCACCCACAACTGGCATAAGAGTGAAAGATATGTTTGTTAAAATATTGAGCTTAAACCTGCTATGGGACTAAAATTAGGATATGACTSTCAGGCTGCAGAACTGGATTTCTGRTCTAGTAATTGTTTTCCAGACCCRACATACTCTTTTAGTATGTGTTCATTTCTGAAACYGAAGAACTTGCAGTCCTCCAATGACATTGTTAATCTTGCTTGTGGCTTTCCTCTTCATTCCCTCATGTTGCTCTTCCCTTCAATAGGTTTTTCATAGTGTTCCTAGCATGCAATGCAATTTCCTCACTGTAACTGCACAGCACCATATCAGCCATCATTTACCTGGGATTTTACAAATTCCTAGTGAATAGATTTTTGTCCCTTGAACTGATCTCTTTCTAAAGTTTATATTTTTCAGTGTTTAGACAAAGAGTAGAGGTGAACGACTGCATAGTAAGCAAACTTTCATGAAAAAAAATCTGTGGTTTAGCGAAGAGTTTCAACTGTACTCTCTCAGATGAAGTAAACCTTACTCAAACTAGAGTAACAGCTGGGCCTCCAATCTGCATCTGCTTAGACAAAAACAAAATCTATAAGAAGTTACAAATTTCAGGACTATGTACATGGGGTAAGTTCTTTAACTCATTTTTGCAGCTTTATTCTAGTACCCACCCAAAAAACCAAAAGACTATTTGACAATAAGTTTTACATAGCCATTTTTTTAATATCTCCAGTGTATAAACATTCCCCGGTGAGTTCACATTTGCTGACAAGCCACCTAAAATAGAGTCAGTGAAACTTATCATATGTTTTATTATCCTTTTTTTTCCTTTTACTTGATCTTCCTCTTCATTTCCCTTCAACCTACCTTTCTCCCCCTAGTCTTACCCAAAAAATCCACCCCTAAATATCTTTTCCCTGTTGATCCCAGTTTTTCTACATCTATCCCCAAACTTTTGATACTYTTACCTAAGTGATCCTGGTCTTATGTGTGAGAGTGTACCATCTGGTTGGGATGTTGTCCTTGAAAGATTCTACTACCCAGGAAGTCCCCAACTACGTAATTTGATTTTCTTTGGGTTTGTGTCATTTCTCATTTAAGTGCCTATAATCCATGAAATCCAGCCATGTGTAAATTCTCTTTTCTTCTAACACTAATTTCTCATGTCCAGTAGCTTTTCATATCTGTAATTTTTTACTAGATTGTCCATGTACCCTAGATCAGATCAGGGAGTAGTTGGTGGCCTAGTCTTTTCACTTAGAATCCTGGTCACTTGTCTGTAACATTAAAATCCTGTGATTAAAAATATTATTATTTTCACTATTAATATATGTTGTCACACGCATGAAGGTGCATGTGTCACAGAAAAATACTGCCAGCACCTTTTTTGAGGGATTTGAGGGCAACAAAAGTGCAGAAACTGGTCCCAAGGAAGGATTGTTCTTCCTTGTGAATGTGAGAGTTGGTATGAGAATAATAAAAAAGCTACTGGAGTAGCAACCTAGCAGAGAAAAGGAGCACACTAGTTGCTTTCTAATAATCCTGTCTGTAGCCCTCTAGCATCCTCCCAAACTTTCCAGTTTTTTAACTTGCTACCTTGATATCTCTCAATCCCTGCAAACCCCTTGGGCATGCATGCAATGCTTCCCTTGCACAAATAGTTGTGGTCCATTTGAAGATTTTTAAAAGATCTCAGACACTGGAAACAGACTTCCTCTTTCAAAAATAATCCCATCCCTTCAGATGATCATTTTGCTTTCTTCATTTTCTGTCTTTCTACCTCTATATGCACACAGCACCTTACAAAAAAAACCWGCAGCCAGTCCTTCAACACTAAGACATCACTTTGAAAAAGAAGCCAGACAWGGCTGTTTGAAGACAAAGCAATGAACATCTGCTACACTTTCGAGGACAAGGGATGTGTAGACCTATATTTTATTCAATTAGCATCAAAGAACTTGAGAACATATTMTTTTGCTTTCATACAAAGAAATGAAGACAAATTTCTGAGAGCAGTTTAATCTTTCCCACCTACATTTAATTGACCAAAATATTTAACAAGTACCAAGCCTGTAGGCAGGGGTACCATGCTTAGTATTTTCCTYTTTGCTCCTTAAGATAAAGGCCAAGCTCTGCACTTTTGAAAAGCAAACGAAAGAAATGGAAATACCTTCCCTTTCCAAAGATCTGCAGGTTTTAAAGGATACTGGGATAAAAAAAAAAAAAATCCTCAAAGCTGTCTGCATGGTGGCTAAACAAGATTAGGTAAAACACATCCTCTCCAATGCACACACAGAATATAAAACATCTTAATCCCTCTCCAGTAAGGTACCACAGGCAGTTACTATGCAGAAGAAACTCACATGCAGTAAGCAGGCCAACGAATACATCCCCCCTTGATCAGATTTTTTACCCTAAACCTTTGCTGCTCCTAAATGAACTGTACAAAACTACCRGTAGAAGAATTACAGAGAGGTAGTTTTACTCTTTATTCTGATAAAATGAAAATACTTCAATTATCAATTGATAGATTATTCTTATTGTTAAAAYTTTAATTTAGATGAAGCTGAGTATCTCCAGCATATTAAAATGAATTATTTCTGTTTTTTACCAGACTAACTACAGTAAAACATTTTTTAAAAATCCCAAAGCCCCCTGCCCCCCTATCCCCGATGATGTAACCACTAAAGCTTTTGTAAGCTTAAGGAATCTGGCCAAGACTCTTCCCAAAAAATGCCCGTCTTCCTATCAGTTGAATTAACAGAGAGCTAAATCCCTTCACTGCAAGCTACCACTGTTAGTTCCCAGTGAGTACATCATTTACATGTATCACCCTGCTCCTTCTTTTATTGTGTTCTTGTTTTGGTTCACTGTTTCCCTTAATTTGAAATGCCAGTTTCCCTTGCTGTACATTTGGAGGTATTTGGTAGCAGGACAGAAAAGACTTGTTATTGAAGTTGAATTAACCTAACAAAGAGAGAGGAAAAAAAAAATCAGAGCCTCACACAGAGCCATTAAACTTCAACCATGTTTTCAATACTTAAACARCATAAGCTTGGTACAAACACAATGTTTCTTTAATTTACATTTCTTTTTGCTCCATTGTGCATCATACATCTGTATCAATGGAGTGGGTATGTTTGATATGTCCAGTTATAACAACGGTATAAAGAATGGTATGTATAAAGTATTAAATCAGAGCTAATTCCAGTTCCTTATTTGTAACTATAGATTATTTCTTTTGTTCCTGAAAAGGCTGTTATTATCAGTGCAAGGACAGAGCTACAGTACTTCAAGTGCAGAGCTCAAATTGTACAGATTCGGCATATACAGTACAGTATTTRTTTCTTCAAAACCCACTGGGATTTCAAGTCACCAAGCATTTATTATGCTGAAACAGTCTTTTAAAATGGATTATTTTGRAAGCTTACAAGGAAGAGCTCCTCCATCTCTATTAGCAAGCTGTGGACTGGTTCCCTTTGTAAGAAGCTGCAGGGGATGGAAATACTTGGCATCACATTGCACTTTGCTCAGGAAAATGTTCAATATCCTAGTACAAAATACAATAAGAGAGCTGTTTACCATGGTGTCTATCACAATATCTGTTCAGAACTGCCAAA
Organism: Alauda arvensis; assembly: GCA_902810485.1. Taxonomy (NCBI): domain Eukaryota; kingdom Metazoa; phylum Chordata; class Aves; order Passeriformes; family Alaudidae; genus Alauda; species Alauda arvensis. The sequence goes on from CADDXX010000326.1 coordinate 112,075, forward strand.
AAAACCAAGGGTCTTACAACAGAGATAACAAAATAGCCAGGAAGACAAAAATCTACTCAACACTTGATTTAGAGAATTTCTGTGGGAATCTGTGGTTCATGCTTGTGGATACAATGCTTCCTGTTTAACATAGTTAATGTCCATTGATTATTCCCTCCACCACTGCAGTTACACACGTATTGTACACAGAAATGGGACACAAACACTGTGAATTACCACCTATGGTTTTATTAACTGAAGGGTAGATGAGGGAAGAAATATAATAAAGGCTTTTGCCAGCACAAGTGAATGGACTTTTTAACAGCAGCGGGGAAAAATGAGAAGCATTGTCATTGCAAGGTGTTATAGAAACTTAATGTGCTCTAGAAAGAGGATGGTGGCAATTTTCACTAGAGATCATTTTAGTTCTCTCATAATTAGAAAGCAAAAGGAAGCAAATCTTATTGCATTATAGACCAAGCTCTTTTTAAGGCTGATCTGGGAACACCTTCTCTAACACAACAATGTAAGGAAATGCCAAACAGTCTCCCAGATACTTTCATTTGTCACTCTGCCTTTAAAATTCTGACTGTAGTAGCAATGCTTTGGAGTGAAATCAAGTGAAAGAAAATTATTTCAAGTTTACATAAAATTTTTAAAATCTCAACAGCCCTTTTTAGGGTTGAATTGAAAGACCTCAAAAAGTCTGCTTGATTTTTCGTATCCTGAAACAGTAAATGAGATGGGAACTATGCTATCCTTAATAATGGATCAATGTTGTTAAGGTTTTGTTTTCATGTTGTTTTGGTTTTTTTTGTTTTGTTTTGTTTTTTGCTTCTTTTTTTTTTTGTCTGGAGGAGTTAACAATATCTTTCAGAAGTTTCAGGAGCACCAGCATAATAAAGCAATATCTTGAAGGAGATTGATATAGTTCAGGATTTCACCTATAGAGAAACTGTCTCTAGAGGCAGTTGTCAGTCTTATCAAAATAGAGTTGAACCTATCACTTTTAAAGTGCTATTTGAATGTGTAAAGCTGAGCACATATGTGTGTATGTGTCTGTGATATCTCTCCCTTGAACAGAAGCTCTATTTTCTTGATGTCTCTGGGTCCATCACAGAATTTCTGAAACCTTCATTATGCTGGCATTCACAGTGAATCATTTCCTCAGAAAAATAATGTTTCTCTTCCACCTCCCCTAATGGTGARCATTATCACAGCTCAGAGGGAAGAGAAGTTCATGTATCTCTGCATCAACAGAGGAATGCTAGCATGGTGTATTCTGAATAGTCAAGTCACCACAGCAGACATAGAAGAGTAGGTTGGGAGATCTGGCTTCTGCAAACTCTTTGTATGACCAGAGAAGGTGAAARGCATGCATGTGCTGAAATATTTTTTGAGTGAGCCATTGGTAATTTGAGTCAGGATAATAAAAATATTTTAAAATAGCAATTTCATTTGTCATGAGCAGTTAATTACAGAATCATTTCTCCTTCTCTGTCTCCATGTCCCTACTAACTTGTTTTATTTTCAGCTTTCACTCTAAGACACTGAAGCCATTGTAACAGCTTTGGATTTTAATATTCTGAAGAAGTCTACTACATGGAAGATATAACATCAGAAAAGCAAATTCTTATAAAGGTACAAAAGGACTTTGCAGTGAATATTTTAAATACATCACTTTAAATATTTTTTWAAAAAACCATAAACCAATGAATTATAAGAGAAAAATAGATTTTTGCCCAGCATTGGACACTGTCTAGGGACAGAAGATACTTCAATATCCTTTCATCTWTATTCTTCCAGAAGATAGAGCTGCTCCATTTACAGCCCTATGTAAGTTTTTTGGGTTTGCATTATTATGAATCTGCTAAACGTGTAGGTAGTTATAGAAGTGTATGAGAATTGTGTCTGTCTAAAATACAAAGATAACTCTTAAAACCCCAATTTCTTCCTGTTTTCTGTTTCTTTTCAGGGATCATGAAATATATAGTAGTAAATCTAGAGTTACAGATTATCACGAAGCATTAATTAGAATTTAATTTTGACTAAGAGGACAAAACTTTGACTAATTTTCACTGGTTTGCATAAAATCTTTCAGTTTGAGACCAAAGTCTGCCTGGGAATAAATAGGCACAAATTCTTTGGCAGGCTATACTTGTTATCTAAGAAATTCATGTTAGTSTAATTAAAAATTCTCATAAGGTTATGTGTCAGATTTTAAAAAAATATTTGCTGCCATATTTAAATAGCATTGCTCTGTCAACTCAGTCAGTGGAAGTTTAAATCACTTATGTACAGGTAATATTTTAAACAAGGAGTTGAAAAGTCTATGTCTTAGTGCTGCAAATTCTTTTCATGTTCCCCCTTCCTTAATTACTGAAGCAAGRGGCCTTCTGTATGTTTCCATTACATCTGCTTTTCAAGAAAAAAAAATCTGCTCCATTTACAGCCCTATGTAAGTTTTTTGGGTTTGCATGCCATTTTCACTGGAGTAATTTTTTACAATTGATTTATTTCTGTCTTTCTTTACTGTGTAGGAGCTCTCAAAAGCCTATTTCCCCTCTTTTCACATGTCAATACATAACTGATACAGAAATYTAGATCCATTAGAATTTCATAGGTTTATAAGCTGAAAGGGCAGGATTTACTTCAAGTGGAACTTCAAGCACTTCTTGAAACATGAATCATTTAGTCTTGTGTTACACAAGAGCTTGGGTAAGGTAATCATAATAGTTCCTTCTTTCCATAAAATCTATGTTTCTATAAATCAATACAGTCCTGTGCTGCTTTTACAGATATAGTAAGTTCAACATAGATATTTGAAAAATATTAACAAGGAAACKATATAAAATAAAAATAACAATGGCTATTGCTCTTAGTGTGCTTTTCAGTTGAATGTTTGATGCAATTAAAAAAATATTATTTTTTAAATACCTCTAAAATTTCCTTAGAGTTCAAACTGGCTCTCAGCTTTGCTGATGAGATGAGTCCTGTCGTCCAAACATTTTTTAAAATCTGATACAAAGAGATATAATCTTAAATAGTAAAATAACTTACAGTTCTGCTRATTTCATATGATTGTGTTCCTCTCTTGCACCTGGCAACTAACCCCAGTTATCACACACACACAAAAAAGTCATTACTTGCTCAAACACTATTTGTTGTTGCTGACAAATTGGAACTTCAAATATCAAAATTTCCGAAGCCAGCAGTGGCCTTGTTCTGCAAGTTACCTTTATGGTGAAGGACGATGCTGAGGTGCAAGAGATAGTTGCAATTTGTATGCATGTGGATCACAAATGAGGTCCACAGTAATTCTTCTCCTGTTGTAGAAAAATTAAGCCTTCATGTGAATTGCAGGACCTCTTTTCCAAGTAAAGGATRCTTTCTCTTCACTGTCACAGTGCCCAAGAACCCTGTGTCTCCTTTTCTCACTTCAGCTGGCCTATGGCACAGTAAAGCTGATGGGTGCAACCTGTTGTAATGAGTCATCAGTTCATCTTGCCTTTCAGAGGAAGGAATTCYAGTGTTTGAAAGACTATTCCCCATGAATTATCGCAAGCTATATCATAGTGAGCAATCTGACCAACTTGTGAATGCTGGGCATGATGCCACTGCAACAGATGCAGATGGACGCTGTGAGACAATAAAATCATGTATATGTATCAAATGTGAGAAATGAGGGCAAGACTCCAAAGGAAAAAATATAGAAGTGTCASTCTTGATCTAATACAGCTTCCATTCAAAGAGGTTTTACCACTAGCATCTTGGCAGATAAACTAAAAGAAAAGATGCTCAAACTGTGCAATAAGGAATGTGGCCTGTTTAGCCAAGTAGAAGCCTAGCAGTAATAGAATACCCTACCCACTCTCTTATTCTTACAGTAGCTACTGAGGAGTGCACTGAAACAAGCATAATWAATTGACAAACCTAAATTCTGTTATGCTCATCTGTATTTCACTTTTACAATGATACATGCAGAGCCACACACACACCTAAGAGTTGAATAGAAAGTAACGAACAGAGAAGTGAAAGTGAATCCCATCCTGGGTTAGAGCACTCCTGAATATCTGCCACTTTTTTTTTTCCTATTTAGGTGAAGGAAGATTTAGAAATGATATTAAACTTGTGATGAGATTTGTATCTAATCCCAGAGCTTCTCAAGTATTTCCATTTTCAGTCTCTAAGAGCTCCTTTTTCTAGCCAGTGTTTTTCACAATAAAACAGTGCAAAAGCTTCAAGTTTTACTGCCACTCAGTGCTCAAGAATGGCCAGTGCTTAGCCATGCTTTCCCTACTTATTAGTCTTCACTTAGATATCCCCAAAAAAACACTTTACCATTAATGTTACCTATGCTGGCAAAGTCTCTCAATATCACAATCTCTCAAAAAAATTGACTATCCAATTCAGCTTGGTTTGATTTTTAAAAGTATTTTCCTTATCAAAATATGAGATGTACACCTCATATGCCTGAAAGGAGGTAAGAATTTCAATTAGCACATTCTAGACCACAAAATCTACCAATCATCCTAGTTTAGTATTTGTTCCTTTTTACAGTGCACCTGTACCAGACCCATGGTGACATTCAGCTTGTTTCAATCTTCACTGAAGCCATTGGAACACCATGCAGGAACACAGTTGTCTTCTCCACAGATCTGCCTGAAATATGGAGGTCAGAAGGTAAATCGCCCAGATGAGCACTGTGAAATAGCTACCATAAAAAATCATCCCTGTGAAGTTCATAGGTGCTGTGAAGTTCAGCAGATTAATGAAGCTACTGCACAAAATTCCTATGGTTCATTTAAAGCATGGCACTTCTACAGTTGAAGGGTGTGGTAAAGGAAAAGTCATGGTGACTGTGGRTGTTGATACTAATGGAGTGTTGGACGGAGTCCTTGAAACATTTATATCCTTGTAAATTTTCCCAGTGACTTTGTGGGAGCTATCAGATAATAATTAATATGAATTTTTTTCCTATTTTTATCTAATTAATCTGTTAGTGTATGTTTATTATTTAAATTAATATCATTTTTAAATTAATCATCTTATTATATTAGTGATATTGCATATTCAGAATTAACCTTATTGAAGATAGAAATCTGTTTCAGTTTTGTACAATTARCAATGTTATGATCAGTCTCTGCTTTATTTGCTGCAGAAAGTAATAAAATGYGTGTTTACACTTCATGCTAAACAGTCATGCAAAATCAGCTTTTTGCAGACATAGCTACATGACTCAACTGTGGTCACTTGACAAACAGTTTGAGAAAATAATGACAAAAAGCTACAAATAAAAGATTAAGTTCCACATAACTTTTTTTCAGGTCGGAGATTATTTTTAATATTTGCTAAAAAACTCCTTGAAATTTTGAAATGGATTTATTCAATACTTGACATAGTAGCAGAAAAATCAGACATTTTTAAGAGTTTTTAAATTTTTATAAATTGCTTTATAAGTGTTAACAAAGGTTCATATCCTGAAAAATGTTTTGTGTTCTCATAAGTATGGTAAGTTTCTGCTCTTCTTTTCTTTTGGATGTGGCTCTGGTGACTTTGCTGTAGAGTTTTATTCTTCACATATAAATATTCCAGACTGATTTTTATCAATTTTTTTGTTATTTTTGTTTTTACATAAAGACAATTCTTTTAGAGATACATATTAAGACAGATGACCTGATTTCCTTCAGATGTGCATCTGTACAGAATTACTCATACTTTAGAGGTTTTTTTTCCCCACTATGAATATAACATAAATAGTAAGTTTGCAGTCTCTTCCCTCACTGTAATCTTTGTTCTCTCCATGTTTTTCTCCCTCTCTCCACTTCTCTACATTTGCCTTTCATGCAACTAGCTTTTTAAATTTTGCCTTTCCTATTTCACCTGCATTGGTCAGGGACACTGTGATTTACAAGTTCAAMTTTCACTTTAAAAGTGTTCATCATCAAATGCATTCAACATCAGGCTAAATATATTTGCAATTTTGGATAGGCAGTCAATTTGARTGGATGTATTTAACATACACAGTAGATGATTCTCTTTCATGCAAAATTTCAGAAATAATTTCAAAAATGTTAAAACATAGATGAAATGAAAAAAAATATGCCTTAGTGTTGCACTTTAATTCTCATACACATTGCTTGCTAGTTAAAATCCAAGCTAATCAGAAGATAATATTTCATGAGGAACAATATTCAAACATGATCCTTACCCAGGAAAGGTTCCTGCAATTGAATTAATTATGGAACTATCAAATTATTTTATATAGGATCTGTCATTTGTAAGCTGTTTAAAGTATAGTTAAAGCTAGCATTGTGGAAAGAGACCGCATTATTGTAGGTCTCTACATCTTTAATGAGGAAGGATTTATTTTTTCTTAAAAAGAAATTCAAAAGGGGGCAGTGTGCTTTAATTAAATAAAACACAATGGAGATTTTTTTTTTCATGGTCTCTGCAGTAAAACACACATTGATAAAGCCATGTGTGCATGTCTTGTTTCCCCCTCCAGATTCCAGTGCTAGCAAAAGATTTTGCCCTTGATCATGCGGTTTTAGACATGAAAGGCTTCAAATCTATCCAAGCTCAAGATGAACACAGAATGCTAATTTGGGTTCACATGAAGAGCTGGACAAGCAAAGTCTTTTATTTTAAACTGTTAAAAAAAGTGGGGTTTTTTTTAGGTCCTTTTCCTACCATATATTTCTGAAGTACATAAAACCGATTTCCTAATCCTTTATAAAAGAGTAAATAAATAAAAACATATACTTGACACTAGTATTCTTCCCTTTATTTGAAAAAAAGCTTTAAATGTTACCTAATCCAAAAAKTGTATGCTTTTTTATATATGCTATMCTCTTCTTAATCATATTAAAATTRTACAGCATTAAATGAAAATTATTTTATACACARCATTACATACTGAAAAATATAAAATCTTGAAATCAAAATACAGCAAAACTCATCAAAACAGGACACCTCCCCACAAAATCATCTTGGGAAGAGGTATTTTGGACAGCACTGATGAAGAGRAAAAAAGAAGCATTTACTGAAAAACTAATTTTCTAAGCAATTTAATATAGATTCTACAAGAAACTCCAAAATTGTGTATAAAATGTATAWAATACAGGACGCTAACATGGGAAATAAAATGTGTGTTTTAGTCTGATGAGTTTGTATGGYAATGCATCTTTTTCTCTCTYTCCCTCTCTCTCTCAGTCCAAAAGAGTGCACAGAAAATCTCCCTAAGCAGAGAAAAAACAGAACTTGTGGTTCTGGCCCTTTTAAAGAATTTAATGGTTCAAAACTACTAAGTTTGTAAGGCACAAAAAATTAACTTGCGGCTGACTCATCCATGAACATTATTCATTATTTTTATTGAACATATTTTGGGGGGGTGGGGGGTAGGGGGAGCAGGAAAGGAAGAGGGACTGAAGATCTAGTAGAATTATTACTACTGCCAGATGCCATATCTAACAAGAGAATGGCTGGTATTTCTCTGCCACCAGGAAAACAGTTACCTCAACCCTTTAGACTGATGACCTCCAAATCTGGTGAGATCAGTCTACTTCTAAAACCTTCTATTTAAATTGTAGTCACTGGAAAGGTTCTTCGCTACCAATGCAATTGCTCTGGCTGTCCAAACCCATTGCTGTTGTTATAACCAAAAATATTTGCCAGCAGAAACGTTCTCTAACTCTCACCTAGATGTGAACCAATGGATGATTAAAAACCCAGTTCAATGGAAATRAAAAGAAGGTAAGAATTGGATCCTTGTCCTTCTGGAATTAATTTTCTCACATTTTATGAAATTTAGTGTTTTTGAAGTATTTTGATTTTTTTATCTTTTCCAGAAAACAGATTATTAGGAATATAACATTCTGGAACCACTGTTTCACAGTAAAGATGATCTGATGACATATTCATAAAAGGAGTGGTAAAACATAGGTAGAATCAGTATCAAAACCAAAAAACCTCAGTATACTAGCTACAAATGTTGAAATTAATGGGAAATTTTCAATGACAATTCAAAGATTCAAATGCTATAGTGCCTTTCGTTGCAAATGACAAACCTTCTTACTTCCCTGTTTACCACCCTCTATAAGCCATGAAACACTCTACAATGTTGATGAAGTCTCTTGTACATCCTTAGAAGGTGGTATTGTGAAAAATAGAAAAGTGATCATTCAAATTTGCCGACAGGTATAGAAACAAGAGGGTAACATTGATTTAATGTATGAATTCAACAGAAAATTCTTCCCTACAAAGTTTTTGAGCACAGGCTTTTGTTCTTTACTGCACTTGATGAAAGATTGTGAGCCAAACTGTGAGTAAAACACATGAAAAACAGACCACTTCACTTCAAACGTATCTTGAAAATATCCTACAGTTGAACTAAAAGGAAGTGAAATCAATCAATTGCATTGTATCTTAGAGATCCTACTCTCTGTGTCTCTCTAAAGAAAAAATGAGAATGCACAGTAAATAGGTATATATACATATTTATATCTATATCTAGATCTAGATCTAGATATATCAAGGAAAGTCTGAATCTCTATGCCTATCTTATTTGTGTTGATGACTTGTAGTTCAGGCAGACATAGTTGACTTAGAACAGAGCTGTCAGTGTGTCAGTCTTTAGAGTATCCACACATCCAGTAACCCTCTAGTACTTTGATTTTAAATCACTACTAAAAAGTAGTGCAGCACCAAATATCAGCTATTGCCAATATGTTTATTCACCATACTGGATAATCTACTTAGCCAAGCTGTGTAAYGATACTTCACCACAAATTTTACATAATACACTGACTTTTGTCCAGAAAAGATAATTTTCCATTTATATTTATTTATTTATCTACTTACTTTTCTGCGATAACTTAAAACATTTTATAATAGCTGGTGAAAATCTATGTATTTTCATTATATTATTTTCATGCCAATGTTAGTGGGCACCACAATTTTTGGTGGGTCTAAATAGATGGATTTCCCTTTGAAAATGGCGGTATTTTAGGTGTAATAGCTTCTAAACTCTGAATGAATTTTTGATAATTTCAATATGAAATTATCTCTATTCACCTGATCCAAAAAGAATATATTATTCCTGCACCCCCTTAAGCACTCCACTCCAACCCATCAGAAGTAGCACAATAAGGTACAATCATGTCACACAAGGGATGCTGCATAGCATGATGATCCCTAAGCAAGTTTTATACTAATCAAATCCAATGCATCATTCATTTTCTTGMTGTTATTTTTCTAAATTTGACTAATGCCTATAGATAAGCTTAATTTAGCTGTATGTCATGAAGCYGTGGAAATGGAAAATTTGCTGACATTTTCACTGCCAATCAAGARTCTACCACTTCAGCACCAATGCTAGCACTTGCTGAGGAATCTCATCACTCTTCGTCTCATGGACAAAAATACACTCATCAGATTCTTACTACAGAAACACCCAAGGTACAGATCCAAGCTGCAAAAGTGCTATTTCTGTTTACATGTRTCTTCAGCAACTCCTGCTCAATTCTTATGTTTCAGCAGCAGAATTAGGAGCACAATCTAGAAGCAATTCCAAAACCACCAGGCCAGAGATGACATTATKAGTGCTTTTGCTGTTGGCATCATCATTACTATGTCTGTGTGCTATCCATTTTCCTCGTTCTTATGGTCAGACATTTTAAAACACGAATCAAGAAGACAGGTCATGTCCCAGGGAATTTATGCACCCACTACAGCATGAGAGAATGTGTAGAAACACACACATTCTGTTCACACATGACATTTCATAAGAAAATAATGAAACAAATTTCTAAGTCCTCCACAGGCAGTGCAAAGTATAGTTTTATGAGAAGTATAAATATTCTGACTTCTGTTGAGACTGTAGGGATATTGARTTGCTTGAAGAGGATTATGAAGACTAGCGTAGCAAAGAACATGAACATTATTATATTTAAATTTTAAAAGTGTCTGGTGAAGACTTTTCCMGTTGAAGACAATTGTTAAATGTCTGTAATTTCACAGGTAATTATAGAAGCAGTAGTGACAGTCTATAGATTGAAAATTAAAAGWATCATCCAATGTTGAATATATTTACCAAATTAACATTAATTGTATGATGGAAGTAGTAGAAATTTTCACAGGTGCAGTCTGGATAGATGTCACTGGTGACATTTCTGAGAACCATGAAAAAAGCTACTGCAGCAGTGGATGTGTGCAATATTCAGCTGACAGAAAGGACTGGAATATTRTGAATGCTCAGGAAATAGTGCATCACAGGGAGTCAGTCAAACAGAGATATATTTTTCACAACAATATCTATCTAGAGACATGATMAAATTGAAGATAATAATAGAGATTGAAATAGTGGTGATTGTGGTGACATTGCCTGTGCCCATTACAAAGGACGGAGAAACTCCATTGTGAGCTTCATGCTCCTGGTTCCTACATATGAACCTTTGTATTTCTCGATTCTTTCATTCCACAATTTCTGACTAAAATATTTTTGAAAATTCTTGGATATATACATGAAGAGGCTGTTCCATTGGGARCAAGTCTTCCCATTGTTTGTAAGGGTGACCAGAAGCTTTCTCAGGATTTTGTCCCTATGCAATCCAACACTGCAGTGTGCATCTCAGATGACATAAGTACACTTCTTCCACTATATAGGTGCAGCTCTATCTTACTGCAGAGGCAGAAAAAAAAGTTTGGAGAAAAAGTCTGAGGATAATAGTAGAAGGAAGCAAAATCTTATAATTATGACCCCAGGCAGGTTGACCTAGAGCTGGCAGGTAGTAATAGATGAGGATTCCTGAGAGGTAGCCCAGTATTTTATTTTGTCAAAAGGAAAAACGTCACATTTTGCTTTCCAACCATGTTGCATAGTTGCTCTTAGATTAAGTGTCTGCAAGTAAAAACAATGATATAAGAATTCAGGTTGGCATTCAGATTATCTCCCATATCTGATGCTTCTCCATCATTACCCTTCCTCACTGGACTGCAACCCACAGAAAATCAGACTTCTGGGTTGAAGAGACACTAAATGGCATCCTTACCATGGAGAGGGGGAGGTCCTTGCCCAAGCTACCATTAATGCTATGGAAAAAGGAAACAGAAACTGACTTTTGCAGCACCCTCAGAAATCTGTAGGACGTCACAGAGAATTTTCAGAGTGGAAGACCAGCCAGAAAGGAAATAAGGAAAACAAAATAAACATGAAATCAAGGGAAGTTCTGCTTGCAAGAAGAAAATAACTAGCTTTGTTAAGGTAAGACCGTAAATCATTAAATACATAGCAGAATTTTGGGTTCAGGAGGTATTTAGGGAATTAGATGACAGTAATTTCAATTGCATTGAACAKACAGAGTGGATTTGAAAAAGCATAGAATATGATTAGAAATTAGTACTGAATAGCAATTGAAAACATTAATCGCTAATTAAAGGAAAGTTAAATWTTGTAGAATAAAGCAGAGTCAAGCAGACTTTTTCCTATGACAGGAAAAACTGAACCATTTTGCTGAATASTACTGCTTTTGCTGAACAGTAATTCTCTGTGTGGTTCTGGACTATAAAAGACCATCAGGAAAGAGGGAGGAGATTAGAGAGGATGTATTGGAACCAGTGGGAGAGAGAAAGGAGATAAGACAAGATACTGTGAGGAAAAAAAGAGAAGCAGAAAGAATAAAAGGGTTTGAAAAATGGCATCATGGCAGCTCAGTTTGTCTGGGTTAACCTGGATAAGATTTGTTCAGCTAGGATGAATACAGGTCTGAGGAGCTGGAGGTCAATTACAAAGTGCAGGAAGTCAGCATAATTGTGATAAGTGCAGACATTTGCTTCTTGCTGAGAGCAGGAGCCTCACATGTAGCCACTGCAGCTGGTGATGCTGGGAGAGACCTGCAGAAAGCAGAAGAAACATGAAGGGCAGAAACTCTTCTTGATATCGCTGAAAAAAAAATGGAAGAAAAAGCAAAGGGAAGACATCTGAGAGATTGTAAGAAGGCACAGAAGAGTTAAATGGGAGAGGCTGAGAAAAAGATAATATCAAGATGATATGAGTGGGTCACAAGTAAGGGACAATTGAGGAGGCCTAAGAAAATGTTCACCCAAGGTGTCAGTTTAATAATCAAGTACAATTGAGTTACTGATGCTATTAGCCATTACTAAACTCTTCTATAACTACCTGTGAACTTCTGTTCTTAAAATCTGCACTAGTAATATCTATTTAATAGTACATTTCGGATTATTTGAAGCTTATAAAGAGACTGCATAGCCTTTCTCTCATACCTTAGCAAGCTGGCTGCTTCCTAGAAATCTATCAGAGAAGATGAAAGCAATTTAAAGGATAACWTTTTTTCCTGGAGCCAATACCAGCAATTCTGCTTGGATTTACACRTCACTGTATGGTGAGAGAAAAACAGATTAAATGGAAAAAGATATAAACAAAATGATTTTGAAAGAGTACTCGAGGATTTACGGTACTGTACTTGACTAGGAGTGATTGGCAGCACATTAAATAGAGCTTTGTGTCAGCTGCAGAGTGGACTGGGCAAAGACAGGATGTCAAGTTACGAACTGCAGACTTTGCGACTCCAACTTAACTCCTTGTTACATTTTGTGATATTAGCTAGGAGAAAGTTTATATCTACAGTGCTGGAGAAATTAAACACACACACACACTCATTGTCATGTTAGCCAAGCAAAATTTTAACTAAAATAAAATATTAGTGAAACAAAACTAAAAAGAGAAACAAAACAAACCTTGGCATTTTATAAGTAGGTTATTTCAACAAGAACTAGATGGTCTGCAGAGGCCCTACRCTGAGCTGTAACTTTGTCTTTGAAATAAAGCTATTAGCTCTCCCTGTAGGTTAGAGCCACTTTAGTTTGACAAACTTCACTTAATTGGTTTCTAAAGATTTCTTGACAACCTGTGCTCCAGGTTTTTTTTTCTTCATTAATGGTTATGACACCACAGCTACAGAATATCATCACTAAGGATAGAAAGGCCTGTTGTGTATATAGGTAACCAAGTTTATTTTATTTTTTCTGCTCATATAAAAGATTTTATCRGGAAATATATACTGGGGTGTAGTTGAGATCTGGAARCATACAAGACCCTAATAGATGTGAACACTAAAACCAAAATCACAAATATTCTCTACTTGAAAAACAAAATTACTTTGAACAGCTATGTTCTTTTTATATGAGGATCTCAAAGTGTTTTGAAAATATTATACAGTGATTCTACTTTCAYACTGTCCCTTTGAGARAAGTAAGCAATGTTTTAATGCCACTGTCTRTAGCCCACAGATTACGGTCAGAATTCCATTGCCCTTGTAGACTATAGACTTCAAGGAGGTCTACAGACATTTTTTAGTACCAAATCCCCCTAGCAATATTTTCAGAAAAACTTAATAAGTATTCTGAAGAGTTTTACTATATCTGCAGTTGCTGCCAGACTCATAGTATAGTAGTTTGAAACCATTTAGGGCTTTGTTTTGACTTTGTTTGCAAATCCTGTGTATAAATGGCAGCTGCAAATAGGAATCATTTTGTCTGAGGAACTCTGTGAGAGAAAGATTAAAACTTTCATATGTTCTGTGCACCACAATTACATTTCCCAAGATCTGACTCCTCTAGAGAAGCAAAATTAATAAACAATCTGTATCATAATTAATCACCAGTTTCCTGAAGAAAGCCCAAACATGCATCAGATCTATTTATTTTTAAAGTTGCTTTGCACAATATTTCCTTATTACTGGAAGACTAATGAAGCTGCACATATTTTCTACTTCTGAAGATTGAATCCTAGCATTTTTTAATTGGTCATTAGAAGAGKTAAAAGGAGTAAGGACTTGTCATCAATCTGTTTCCGTGAAGTTTTACAGTGAAACCCTCATTTTCCCAGGTTCTTTCACAACCATAGGAATAAAGTCTGCATTCTGTCCAGCACTAACTCTCTAGCAAACATAGAAAACTATGTTTTGTAGTATTAAAGGTGCCGTGTGTTTGATGTCACAAATCTGTCACATAATAGGGAGGAAAAAAAATCAAAGAAAAGCAAGTCAGAAGAGATACTTAGAGCATGAAAAAAATTGAAATTTGAATAGTTATTGGTAGAATTAATKGATTAATAAGTAGTTTTGTCTCTTCAGAAAAAAAAAATCACTTTAGTCTTTATTTTATATTATTTTATTTCTTTGATATTAAGCATAAGAAATTTTAATTAAAATTACGTGCTTGATTCTTATTTATTGTTTCTCTTGTTTGTGCTACACAACACACTAATAAGTTTACACTCCCATGCAAAATCATATAGGCTGAAATGACCATTAAAATGTCTGAGTCCAGCCATTAATCCAGCARTGCCAAGCTCAAGACCAGATYATGTCCCTCACTGCCTTATCTGCACATCTAAATACCTCCAGGGATGGTGAATCAGCCGCTTCCCTGGGCAGTCTCTTMCAGTGATGGACACTCTTTTGGTGAAAAAGTCTTTCCTAAAAGCCATTCTAAACCTTTTCTGAGGCAAGGTGAGGCCATTTTCTCTTGTCCTAACTCTTGTTATCTGGGATAAGAGACYGWCCCCCACCTCACTACAGTTTCCCTTCAGGTAGTTGCAGAGAGAGATGAGGACCCCCTCAGCCTTCTTTATTCCAGGCTTAATACTGWGCTCAGCCAGATACCAACTTTGCCCTTCTTTGAACACAGTCCAGCACCTCAATGTCCTGCCTGTAGTGAAGGATCCAAAACTGACCAYGAATCTGAACACTGCTCAATAAGTGACAGGTGTTCTGTACCCTTCTTTACATCATATAAACCTTATAGTCAAYTCTGTTCAGTTAAATATATCTCTCTGCATTTTTAGATGAGCTAATCCTTAATTTATAAATTTCAGATTGGTTCTACACACATAATGATGACAAAAAGCTGTTAAGAAATGCTACCAGTATCTACCTAGGAAAGAAATTAAACATAAATTTCTTTCAAAGGAATGGTTCCTAGGATGTGAACGCTGACAGAGACTGAGATTAGATCTCTATAATGCTCAAAATGTGCAGTAACCCTTCAGAAAATGAGCATCTAGAAATTATTCTTAATCATAGCATCTATATCACAGTAGAACAACTGTTCCATAACTGTAATTTCTCTTTKGTTTAATTTTGAGATAGAAACACTMGATAATCAGGTTTCTTAAGGAAGAAAAACAACAGAGTGTGTTTATAGTAAGTGCAATTCTGCATCTTGATTCAGCTATCAAAAATTGGATCATTAAAAAAACTACAGAATGTTTTCTTGGTTTGCTCAAGCTAGGAAAAAAATTACAAAATTAATATCAGGAGAAAGTATATTTGTTAACTGAAAAATTTGATTTGTTAAACAAATCAATAASTTCTTCCACTTTCCTAACAATTTCCAACTTTTTTTTCAATTTTCTTTTCAACTCCCTCTCTTTAGAAAAACACAGGCGTATTATTATATATTTGAAAATATTTTAAACCCCGAAGGACTTTTTATTATTGGCACAATAAGATATTGCCACACTGAAGGGCCATGAAGCATTCACCATTTCAAGAAAAAGGGAAAAAGAATTTCAGCAATCAGCAAAACTTCACCAAAAACCAAAGTCTTTACCTGAAGTATACTCCCAGGGATTTATTYCAATAGTGTCAACCACTCAATATTCTAAAAACAATTCATCAACCAAATAATGGTTTTTCTTTTGAAAAACCCCAAACACTTGAGTTTTCTACTCAAAGAATGTAGTTTATCACAGAACARGWAATATTTACTGTCACTATTACRTATTTCCACASAGAAGGAAAAGAKATGCTTTATGTTACTACCATGAAGACTGCTTATTTCTAATCTTACTAGAATTATTTCTTATTATTACTTATTTCTAATCTTGGAAGACTGGAACATATTACACAACATACCTTAATCTCATCCTTCCACAAAAGCAAGTATTTAAAGACCATTTAATATACTCCCAAATCATAAAAGTTCTGGATAAATTAGGCCAGTTCATATTTTACCATGGTGAGGAGATGTTCCTATTTTCCTTATGGTTATTCATCTGCGTGGAGATTGCTGTGGGCAAAGAAGTCTCATCTTGGTCTCTCCTCCGTAAGCTGCAGTCCCCTCAAGGAAGTCCCTGACCCAGCATGGGTCCTCCACATCCCCTTAGGAGGCCTTACTCTGTCACAGAGCTCCTAAAAGTGCATCTCCAGGATTGTTCCCCTCAATGACTCTTCCATTTTGTGTCTCTAAATGCATCTCTTCACATTTCTCTTCAAACAAGTCTTTTTTTGTGCATCCTCCAATGTTCCCACCTCCTTTTCTGGGTSCTCACATGAATCCTCACCTGCCTCCTCTCATTCTACCTTTTCTGTTTCCTCATGCGTTTCTTCCTGGATCTCCTGTGTGCAACAGCCACTACTCTCAGCTACTACTTTCACCCAAATCTATCTGAGCAGAGGTGCCTCATGATTCTCACACAAGTTAAAGTTTTGGCATCTGACAGGCTGCTTTCATCCACTGCTGAGCCACCTGGAGCCATCTGTGACTGGCACCAAAAGCACCCCTGTCACTTACCCAAACCTTACCAGTTATGCCCAATACAGAGATCCACTTTTCAGTCAGAATAACTGAGTCAGTTGTTTCACCTGTGAATTTGTCAGGAGGCAATTCTGCACTTCTGGCTCCACTCTGGTACTATCAGGCCTGCCAACCCTTCTTTGTGCACAACATTGCTGACTCACTGAACCATCATAAATGATGAAGATCTGACCTTTCAAAATTGARTTTGTCTGAACATCAAAATGAATTTTAAGTATTCCTCCTTTTCTACTCAGATGACTTTGTGCCAGACTTTGAGAGAATATGAAGYAATAAAAATTTATTTTTCCTCGTAACAGCTGAGGAGCCAGTCCACTAATTGAATGTTTCACCTCCCTTGCTCCTAAGAATGTTTATKTACAAGCTGACACATTGTCAACATCTAAATTTGGTAGACATAGTCCTAACTTGCTGTGTTTTAATTAGGAAAAAAAGAACAACACATTCTGTGGCACTACATACAAATTAATTTGAAAAARGAAACAATTGCTGAACAAAGACAAATAATATGAACTTTGACTTTACCTCCTGMTTGTTATTAAAGCAAAAATTCTCCTTGTTCCTTGTAAAGGAAGTAAATATTGTTTCATTACCCACATCTGAAAAATGAATAAACAGAGAAGTCAGTTTTGGTCAAGTCAATGAGACATACTTTATCAAACTTCCAGAATAATTACTGAATGTTAAATATATATGGGAGATATTCAGAAAGTGYACCATTTATATCTTCATAACAAATTACACAGCTTGCAAACAAAACTGGCATGCAATTCTTCCTTATATCCAAAATTCTTGATAAATGATAATGAAAAGGAGAAAAAATAGAAACTATCACTGTATACTTTTTCATTTGTTTTGTCTGTCACTTTATCTAAAATACATTATGTAAAGTTGACTCTACAGTTGTTGTCATTAGGAAAACCATAGGCTGTTACCAATAGTATTCAGTTCCACTTTATTGCCATGTAATGTGCACTAATGTGATATATCTAAKCTAGTCAGTTTTGAGAAATTGTTCTCAAAAATTTTGTCTCTCACATAAATTTAAGATTGAAATCTAATAATTTCACAAAATATTATTTACTAGAACATATTTTTCAATGAGGCAGAAAGTAGTACATAATATGAAGGGCTGGGAATACACTAGAATTAAMTAATGTAATTTATTCTAGTAAGAATAAATTACAATAGAAGGAAAAAATATCTTTGTTATTATAAGAACTGAAACATTTTCTTTCAGGTAGTATTGAATACTTTGAAAATTAGTGGTGTGATAATTTTCAGATAATCTGCACATGCATAGTAATTAAAACAATAATAAAATCCAAATGACACTAAAAACACTACATGGTTCTCATAGAAGTAGGTTACTCAATTTCCTTATATTGTTACATTTACTGTGCTTGTGTGGCTYACATGAGATGCAAACAAAGACATTGCATTCATTTTTATATTTCCATGACATGAATAAGGTAAATGGAGAAGAAGTAGGTACTCCTCAGGGAAGTATGCCACTCTTTTGTCTTTRATTGATATTTTTGGTTGATAACTCTTTACTTTTGATTTAATGAACTTTTATAGAAAGACAAATAGAAGGTATATCCTGTTAGGGTGTTCTGGGCTGATACAATGAGACAGTTAAGAGAAAGCCCAAAAAGAAGTAAATGTTGCTTTAAATGGTAAAAAGTAGTACTGTGTGATGTAGAATCTAAATAGAAAAAACTCTTCAAGCACCTCTTTTCTCCTCTTTCTCACTGTCAGCCTGGGGCCCTTGCTCTTCTCTCTCTCCTTCTCAACACATTTGTTGACAACAAAGCCACATTACCCTGCAAAAAGCCTTCTCGTCCTTTTTTCAACTGTGYAAGGTATATAGTCCTGCAGTGCTCTCTGACAGTGTCTTCCCACTTCCCAACCCAAACTCAACTATCTGCATCACTCTTCTCTGTGGTTTTGCTGGATCTTTCCTGCATCTACCAGGGTCAATGCAAATTCTTGTTTGATGGAGTCWTTCAGTTCTGAGCTGGTGTAAACTTGCTACTGCCTGAGGTGCCCTGAGAACACCAACARCCAGCTCAGATCTTCCTCTGTAAAAATTATTTATAATAACTTATAAACTCTCATGGCTGCTGTGACAATTAATTAATTAGTCTTGGCAAARTTCTTTGAGGAATTCACATGAAAACTGTTTGCAGCTTCACTCCTACGGCTACTGCTGATTATTATTGTTTTGTAGCTGTGTTCTCACACACACCTTGTATTACCCCTACCCATGTTTTCTCTGTGTTTCATGATGAAACATCAGTTTCATGTGCCTAGTCTGTCCAGCACCATGACTGAGTGAGAGGAAAGTCAGGCTAGGGCAATGAAAACAGCTTATGGCACTGTCAGAAGAACCACTGCSTCTCACCAGGAACAAGTGATGGAGAGAGTTTTAACAGCTTAAGGTCTTATTCAGGTCTTCTTGCACTGCAGAAATCTAAGCTTTCACACCTTTCTTTTTTGCTTTTTTTCTTAAGAAAATGTCAACTGTTGACACTCAAGAACCCGTTCAGATTTTTTTTTAACTTAAAAAAGAAAGACACTACAGTGATTGTGCCACATATATTATAATTTTTTCTTTATATGCATCTGCACAGTGGTTTTTAAGTTAAGAAGTGGAATGGGACTGGGGAAACTGTGCTGTACATGGTCACAGGRAAGACAAAAAAATGGTGGGAGAGGAAGATGGATCTCATTTCATTGCAGAAAATGAATGAAACCTAGAGCAGGTATAGCATCAGAAAATGAACTTGTTAAATCAAACCTTTGTGTTCAGGAAGTGATCCAGTTTTGTCTCAACCCAGCTGAGACAAATGAGGAAGAATTTAGATTTTCATTTAGGTAGTTGTTAGTGYTCCATAATCACTGTTTCGTTCTGGATGGAACTGCACACCTTACCTGGTAGTCTCTGACAACACTGCACTAAAAAACCAAYCCAACTAACATATGTCAAATATCCTTCGTTCTTTCATGCTGAGAGATGCTTTTTTTCAAGTTCTTGGCAGGAGAGGAGGGCTGACAATATGTCTGCCTTTGCCACAGCCATGCTTCTTTTAAACTGTCAGCCTCCAGACCCTCCAGATGTTCCTGTCCATAAGCTCTAAACTTGTACAGAGAAGTTATTTAAAACACATAMGCTTCTTCCAATATACTCTTTTGCTCTCCCTCATGTATCACTCTCTTTGTTTTTCATTACATTTGTCAGATCCTATTAACTAGCTAACTCAATCTTTATGATAATTAGGTTAATGTGCATTTATCGATCTCATTTTAGTTAGAATAAAATAACTTTCCATAATCTTGCATTTTGATAGATTTTCTGGAATATTTCTGAGCTTGTTCTATCTTTAAAAATACAATGAACTCACAATYTTTATGTTGAAGAAATATAAAAAATAGTAGTATTTCCAAGCATGGATAAAAGCATGAGACTGCCTGTCGAGGAGTGGTACAGGAGTAGGAAGGCATTCATTTAGTTCACTGTGATTTATAATCAATATTAACTACATAATATACTGAGAAGCACAATACTCAGAGAAAAGGCATGGTTGTAATGCTCTTTTATCCTATGAAGGTCATAATAAGATGAGTGAAATGAGAAGAAAAATTGATGGAAGATAGTTGAAACTACAATAGGGAAAAAACCCCATCTGTTTTGATGAAGAATTCCCTCYAGAAATCTTGCTAAAGGACTGACCTCCATCGTAAATTTGCTTGAGAACCAGAACAGAAAGTTTAAATGAGATCTTTAGTGATTTCTGGCCTCACTGAAAGCTGGAAAATGACAATTATTCAATCTAAGAGTCTCTCTGTCTCAGAAAGGTAAGAAAAAGGCTCTGACTTGATGGCCTGACAGACTAATGCTACAGCCTGTAGYCTCTCTTACTTCTGAGAACTGGTGTTCTAAACACTGCTAATCATGTCAACACATTTGTTTATTGTGTCAAGTACTAGAAGGCTTTGTGAATTGATCTTGATTTCAGTTGAAGGGAAAAAAAGGAAAAAAGTTGATACAATTCCCCAAGGAATTTCCAGGTAGATGTATGTAAGTAATTTCACCAAGTAAAAATTCCCATAGAAGCTTTAAAGTGACTTAATGTTTCTTCTAGTTTTGCTCTCCTCTCTTAATGATCCCCCATAGATTCCTCTCAGATAAATTTTCAAATACTCTAGGCCAAGAAAAGGCCAGTACTTTGAGCTATCATCTTACATTCCTCAGTAGAGCAAGGAAGCTAACAATACTATGAATTCCTTTTTTTGTTATCTTYKTTATTAATTGTACATAAAGGGTTCCTYRCTGCACATAGTTGCCTCTTTAAAGTTACTGCCACTATAATGAGCATACCTCTKTTATTCACAATAAAGCATTCAGAGCAAATTAGGGAAGCAGTGTCTACATGGTCAAGCATAAGACATATCACTGCAGATGGTGAAATGGTACTTAGGTGAACGTWAAATTAAAAAATGATGTCTGTTTGTTTCTAGTTTCCAGGTGGTGATTTCATCCTAGTGTAGAGGTAAGTGTCATCAAGTCTAGGTTCACAGAGATAAGGCTGTCGGAACAAGCCTTTCCCACTTTTTCTAATCAATAGGCCTCCTCATTRTGYTTTSTTTGTTTCAGAATAGGTTAGYTTTTGATATTAAAGCTTGTTCCTGMTTTCCTCTTCTAACCTTCAAATTTTAAAACAACATTAATAGTAGCTTTTTTCTTCCAAAACAACATTCTAACTTCCATTATTTTCTGAAATTAAGGTAGATTGAAGACACAGAATGAAACATGAATTATCACAATTAGATTAGCAAATTTAATTTCTAAAGACCGATCCCCAATGCTTTAAAAAGTGCCAGAAATGTTCTGAAGTGCTGCCTGCTTCTTTGTTAACATTTGTTTTAAAGGTAGTTTCCGGGTGCAGTTTCCCATGGCTCACCATTTTGAGCTGGAAAGGTTGCAATTTTCCTGAATGATGACTAACGCAACATTCACATAATTGTGAGCAATAACTAGGAACCGTAAACAACCCTGCCCAATTTTAGCATTGAAGCCAGATACTTTCCAGGTACTTTAGAAGCAGATTCTCATAAGCACCAATTCAGAAAAAGGTACAGAAGATGGAAGCTCATTCCCAGGAGAAGGAAAGGGACAAATCTGTAGTCGCCAAGGCAGTGAAACCAAATTTAGYAGACACTCATCTCAGATATAAGCCTGTCTTCTGATCACATTTGCAGGTTCAACCCTCCCATAGCAGCTGCTCACATTACACAGTCCTTGTTCCATTGCAGACTTTCTCTCTCTTGCTGCTTTCCCAGTTTAACTTACATTGTCTGCCTGCACCTAGTATGGAAATGGGAGATGCCCAGAAAAGGAGGGCAAATGTGTCAAATTATCTTTGACAGGTGTGAAATAGTTYTCATTCAGTGTTAATTTATTTAACTGTTTTTGAAAATTGAAAACTGTTGCATTTGTAAAACAAATATTTTTTCCATTGTTATGCTCTCATATTTGGATATTAAAATACCAATCCATTTCTTTGGGGATTTTTCCCTTCCTATTTGCTTTTGTAGCAAAGCTTCTCATAGATTCAAATGAAACCATAAAATGAATAAACAACAAGAACAACAAAAGATTCCACAAAAATTACCAAAATAAACTAAAACTCTGGAAAATTTTCCTTTCACAGTTTTGTAGCAACTCATCCGCACATAAATTGAATGTAGCCCTTCAACATCCAAACTGGGAATTATGGAAGCCATTAAACATCAGAACCATGCCAATTATTCAAGTATCCTGTTTTCTGCTTGGATTACATGCTCAAGAAGAGAAAAACCCACTCAAATTAAATCCAATGGACACAGATATACAAGATGTTTTCTTCTCTTTAACACAAAAGTATTGACAACATTTCAAGCATTTTATCTYCTAGTTCAGTTCGAGTCAAATCAAAACCAGAATATTTACCATGTGTTTAATCACTCTCCACTACATTTTCTGTGTTCATATTTACACATCTTAAATACCTAGAAAGTTTGTTTTGAAAGTTTGCTAAAAACCATCCGTGCAGCAGACTATCAAAGAGAACAGATTTGAGCTTAAACATTACTTTAATTTCCATCTGTTCTATGATGCTGCAAATATTTCAGAATGCATTTGGCATAGRACACTGCAAACATTATTCTGCAACACCCGTTATATAACATAAATTAGCTAGCAAGCCAACAATAAAGTGCCGCACAGCATTTGTCAATATTCCTCTACATTACATTGCTCAAATCTCAAAAAGGAAAGAAAAAAAAAAAGAAAAAGAAAAACATAGGATACTCAACATCTGGTGGAAATGAACTGTATAATTTCACTGTTTCAAAACCTTTTTTTTTTTCCAAAATAAACATCCTTTTAATGTAACAATGGCTTTTTAAAACCTTAAWTTTTTCACATACAAGAATAAAAATGCATACTGTAGGGTTTCTACTAGAATGTACAAGGCAAGATGAGCACGTGAAAATGGGAACACTTCTRAAATCTGTTTCTCTACATCAAACCCTACACAACTTTGCACAACCTTACACAAGCCCTAGCATGCTTAAAATACACATATTGTTACTTTTTATTTTTTTTTCCCATATGAGGTGTACAAATCTACAATGATCTTTTATTTTACTTTTCCAAGCAGCTTTTTCCAGGGACAAATTGTATCCACCATGCTTGTATTCTTAGACTTCACATAAGACAATAATTCCTTTAACTAAATTCTAAAAAKATATGTCCTACTTGCCTCTTAGAATTTCATAGTGTTTACTTCTTTTGGTTACTTATTATAACTCCTGACCCAAATCTGAAAGATTAAGTTCCCTCAGGAAAAAGAAATCCCAAAGTTTTGATAAGAAAGACACAGTCAGAACAAAGCTCCTGCTGCAGAGAAGTTAAMCTCTTGGCAGGGCTTAATATAATTCTCCTTTTACTTCAGGTTGATAGCAAGACGTTGTTTTATGCCCTATGATACCGTGTGCTCACAGAGGTCATGTGTCACACAGATATACTTGCCTTATTGTTATGGTTTAGCATAGCTTTTAGTTAAAAAAAAAAGGAAATAGCTATCTGCAAGGACCTTAGATTGACACATAGTTCAGCCAGTGAGAAAAGTGAGTTCGTTTTCGTGACTGAGCACATTTATAAAAGCTGGGGATTTTGGGAACTCCCTTCTCTTTCTGCAGCTCGCCTCAGGAGAGGTGAGGGGCAGCTCCAGCTCCCTCCGGCTGGGGGGGAACTGGGGCTCTGCCAGGCCCCGCCGAGCCTCTCCGGGCTCTGCCGGGCCCCCAGCCTAGCTTGGAGCATCTGCTAAGCTCAGTGACTCTTGGGCAGAGAGGGAGGCAGAGGTGTGTGCTCCAGCTCTGCCCAGACTGAGTTCCAGCCGCTGTTTGTGGGAGACTGCAGCTGATTCTCCCCTCCACTGCCTTCTGCCTGGAGCGGCTCCGAGCCCGGGTTGAGCCTACCCCGAATGAGACTGAGGGGTTTAGGGGGTGAAAGCTGCATCCACCACCATGGGAGCCACCGCGACTTCAGCCGCCGTTCCTGTTTCTTCCCCCACCCCCCTCCGCCATGTGGCCCCGGAGTCTTTGGAGAGCCGCCGCCATCGCCCGGCCGAGAGCACATGGCCGTCCACGGCCCCAAGCTACAGTTAACTCTGTCTTTGCCAAGGTGAAGCTTGCAGAGCACTGATCCTTCTAGGGAGTGAGGAAGATATCATGGTAGAGACATTTCTATTGAGGCTACATGAAGATACTGAGGTCTGTGAAAGAGGTGTTGTGTCTTAAGGGATGGGGAGATGAGAAGATGTCTTTAGGCTGAAAATCTTTTATGAATTGTGGTAACAAACTATGCTAGAATATATCTTTAAACCATGGAGAATATGAACTGGGGAAATAATTGTTCAGATTGGTAATTTTTGAGCAAAGGTATTTGCAATAGACTAAGTAGAAATAGATGAAGCAGTGACCCTGTGGTCCCCTGAGGCATCTGAGTAAGATGCTTGATGTSATTTAAGTCCTCTGCGCCAGTGTTTTGAGTAAAACTGAGAGATGTTTCTGCCCTAGAATGGGATGAAGAGTATCCTTTACACCTGAACTGTTAATTTTAAAAATAACACCCCAGAATGCATGGAGTCCATGACCCAAGTGCAGCTGATGGGAAAAACAGCACTTTATGGGAGAGCCACAGAGACAGAATTTTGTTTCTGGGCGGCTTCTTCTGTGAGATCTAAGAACCACGTGTAGACTGTTTCTGTCCTTGTAGAGAGTTACCATAACCAGAAAAACTTCTCTCTCTAGAGAGATTGATAAAAGATTATTCTATAGGGAGTACAGACCTTAAATTCTGAGTTCTTTCCTTTATAAATGTCTGTAAAGAAGAAAAGAAGCTGATGGGGAAGGGGAAAAGTGTTTTGGGAAGCTTCACTTTGATTCTTTGTTGTTTTTTCCCTCCTTGTTTCCTTTTAGTGTGTATGAATAAACTATCTTTATATCTTTTAAGCTTGAGCCTGCTTTGCTTTTCTTTTAATCCTATCTCACAGCAGAAAACCCCTGAAACCACCACACATATATTGATATATATTGAATGGCCTTTTAATTGTCTGTCAGTTATGTCTGGGGCCCCGCCTGTGTACAGTCCAAATGCAAATATGAAAAGCATGAAAGGTGGAGCAAAGCCTGTCCTTTCATCTCTGTCTCATTTTTCAGAAGAACTGAAGCCAGCCTGTCACTACATTACAGCCCRTGCATTAGACACTCTTGTTTCACAGTAGCACAAATCATAGTGGGAATAGGGGCCAATCTGTCAAGCAAGGCTTCCAGGCAAATTCTTGTTCAGCACAATGGGAAATGGTACAAAATTCTTTTCTTCAACCTCTTGCTAAGAAAGATTGCAGGACCTCTACCAATGCTGACAGTTTGCCTGAATATGATGCCCCCATGATTCATACCAGGGTGCCTCTGTCRCCTTGTCTCAGGGAAAAGCTGTAAGATTTTTTTGTTTGTTTCCTTGTAAAAGTAAACAAATAAAGTAAAGAGTAAAGAGCTTTGCTTTGTCATTTTGCAAAACTGAACTCCAAGTTAAAATTGCTTTTTGAATCATTTCCCTCCTTAAAAAATGTCCAAATGTCTCCCAGCTCATTCTGCTTTCAGATTGTCTCCATAGGCTACAGCAAGAGATGGCTTTCACATAGCCATTAAGATATTAATCATGCAAAACCAAAAAGTATAGCTAAGGATCACTACATACCAAACATTAGAAATTATTCTTCTGAAATCAACATTAGGTTTTCCATGCACCCTGTATAATACCTATAATAGAGGGATTTCCATGCCCCCGAGTGCAAGCAGCACTTGCTACTTTCAGTGGATCTAATGTAGATACATGAGATGAATTATTTCTGAAGACAAACTTTTCTGCTGTTCTGTGTATTTGCTAGCATGAGTCCGTGTTTCTAGGCATGGAACTAACTAGCTCTTGTGAACGAAACACACAGCCTAAGGTGGCCCTGTGTCTCAGAGRAATCCCCCAAGCATCCTGGAAGTTGGTGGTTAGTTGCAGAGATCACCATTAATTATGAGTCCATTCATGCTGTTTCTAGGTACAGTGCTTTCCCTGTTTCAGTTTTTGCTCATGGTTCCACCTATACATCTGAAACACTTTGTTAGAGCAGGTGCCTGGAGAATTCTGGGGCCAACTGATCATGGTGGCACCACCGTCTGCTTGGGGAGACACTGGTCCATAAATATTCTCRTTGGAGTCCAACCTGGGTCAGATGTCRGTCCTGTATGGGCAGTATGTGATTGCATCTGTATGACAAAATGTCACTTCACCTCTTAYAGGCAATTTAAAGTATTAATGAGTCACCGTTATTAAATAGCAAGTGAAATTAGCTTTTCATTTGAAAGCTTTGAGTGTCAGTATGTTTTCTGGTGGCATATGTTGAAATTAAAAGAAAACTCAGGAAGTTGTCACTTATGACCTTTGTCTGCCCTTTCAGAAAGTGATAAAGTGTGTATATTTGGATTCATCCTAATAATACACAGACCTCTGCAATGTGAACAACTGACTGATTTTTGTGGGTATAAATTACTAACATATGTGTTCACATGCTCCACTATCTCTAATGAACAGTACTGTGTGATAAATATAAACACTTTTATAGCTACTGATGTGTAAATTTATATACATATGCAGTCAGTATTAGGCTGCACTATAATGAACAGTTGATTTGACAAATTGTTTGGAACAGGCATTCGAAAACCATTGTCTAATGAATTTCTGTGGGTTGAGCCACATGTCTCTTTTTTACTCAACTTGTTTCTAATAACTTATGTCTTTGGACTATGAATTCTGTACTTGGTTCATATCACTGAGAGGAGTCTCACTGTTGAACTAAAATGGAAACAGCAGGCCCAAATTCTGCAGCCTTTTTTTCTGCCAAATACCACAGTTATTTTAAAGGCATTTGCCAAACCACTTATGAAAATTTCCATACAGGAAAAAAGGGATCCAGTAAAGTTGTAAATCACCAGGAAAATATTCTTCATTTGACAACTTTGGTCTTCTTGTGGTCTGTAAGAGAGCAATGAGTGGTTGAAAGAAGGCATGATGATTTGACTTTTCATTGTTCGAATCAGTTCACTGGCAGTAAGAAATTTTCAGGAAGCCAACAAYGATACACGTACAAATTCTTTTCAAATGTGGGGAAAACTCAATTCAAGAACTGTACCATGGTTTTACTAAGGGTCTAACAAACTCCACATCAGTTACAATCATCATAAATAGTCATTTCAKGGCAATAGATTGTGTCTCTCATTTTGCCTACTAACTGCTAAATTAATTCAGTCCACTAGAGATAATATTGAAGGATGTAGGTGGTTTAGCAGGATGATAATAAAAAGCAGTTACATCAGCAGACTGAATCAGCCAGCAGCAGCTTTTAATTTCCACAGACAACTTTGTTTATTTTTGGAGCCCACTAGTGAACTCAGAATTGAATGACATATTCGAAACACATCAGAGATCTTGAACACTGCACTCTTCCTAAAGAATAAACTTTCAGTATTCACTCAGATATTTTATTTCRGATGATAATATTCTGATACAAACTGAAGATGACCATAATTTTCCTTCAAAAAGACAACCTTGCTATCAAACATCCAGCTAGAAAATTCCTCATTGGAAAGTTCCTTTATCTAGAYTGTATGCAAGAGACAGAGCTGTTTTGAAAGTCAATGGTTTAAAAAAAGCTCCACTTGCTGTGTRTTTTTTAGATGCAAGCTTCAAACTGTCAGAGTTTTGATATTGTTGATAAAGCTGACCAGGGATTGATGCCTAGAGGGGAGGTCTGAGTTGAAATTATGAGGCAAAGCTTGAATTTAATTCTCTTGGTAGGACAAGCAAAGACAGAGRAAACAATACAACCCTGTTGCCATCYTACTAATGRCTAATCTGTGATCATTACYGATTACTAAACACCTTCATTTTCTAATTTAAAAGACATATTTGTGCTCCAGCTTTCAGTAAAAATATGTTTATCAATCACTTTCTTAGGCTTTTTCATTTAAAAAACCAACTATCAAACCATACCAGCTCAATATCCTACAATACCTTACTGAACTATGAGTTGAAATTGCTTCAAAACTGACTGTTAACCCACATTCATTAGTTATAAAAATGAACATAGATATTTGTGAAAAAAATATTTATCTGTGTCTCCATAAAAAGAGTCCATTAAATTCCCACTTTAATCTCATCACCGTGGTCTCCATCAGAAAAATGCTCTCACCTAGTACTCTTCTGACTTGCTATAGGGGCAGGAGAGACACTCCAAAAATGTCAGCATCACTAAACTATGCCTTGAGTATTTTACAGGAGAAAAAAATCTATAGAAAAATACTTTCTTTCTAGGAAATGTGGAGCCCTAACTTTGGCATGTCAGCTCATACACAATGTGAGGCAAGAAGGCAGTCTTTAATTTCAACTTSAGGCAAATTCAATCTATATGCCATGTATTAGTTCAAACTGACATTCCAAATTGCTCCTCGCAAAAAATCACCTCAGAAGCAGCACCAGTTGAAATGTTTTGCATTAAATTTTGTAGTTCACGGGGTTCATTTTACAGAATTGTAAAAATATTGTGGTATCTCTTCTGGGGGCAGGATACAAGTTCAAATACTATGATGTCACCACATGGCTTGGTGGGAGTTTTCTTGTCTCAGCTTATTTTCATTCCACACCAGAAATGAGTGGAGTGTGAGTACTGAGTGAAGGTTATTATTGAACCCATACTTTCTAAATGCTGYCCTTTCCAGCCTGTTCAACCTCCTAATAAAGTATAAAATTCTGGGGCAGCTTATACTTTACCAGTTTCACCCACACAGTGAGCTAGGTAGAGCACTGAGAAAATCTCTGGCTTTTATCCATTGTCTTTGAGATGAGGTGCTACCAGTGTGCCAGGAGAGTCCAGTCTGGCATGAACACGTGAGGTAGGAGCAGCCATACAGTATCCTGATATGTTTTGAGAGATCAAAAGCAGTTGCAGGCACTCTTTCACATATCCAAGAGGAAATCCTTCCACAAAGCGTGATGCATCCACAACATCCCTTCTGTTAGTGTGACCCCAGCCAAAGCAAAGTTTTCATGACTGGCATAACACTCAGTGACTTTACTTTTGCAGATCAGGCTTCTGTTGCTTTTGGTACTGTATAAACATACATATAAATTGCTACACATAAATAGTTTATATACAAAATAGAAAAATCKATAGAACAGAGGGCCTATGTAGGACAGAGTTAATGTAAAATATTCCAGTTTTGAAAGCTATGAAAAGCGTATGTTTTGAGGCAGTAACTCCATACCTYCAAAAGCAGGGAAAAGCCAAGGTTGTTGATGCAAGCAGCTAATGACAACAATGTGATACTCAGGCAAAATAAAGGTTTTTTTCCATCTTTCTCTATGTTGTCAACTCAGTCTTACTGTTCAGACAATTCATCCTATTGAATAACTTATGTGAATTTATAGAATTCCTGTGAGASTAAGCTTTTGGGGACTAAAATTCAAGCCAAGAGAGGGAGTAGCAAAAATGAAAACAAGCCAATATGGACCCAAGATGGCCAAARTCTACTTATCAATAACTTTTCAGTGGTTAACTTAATTCATGACACACATAAATTGAAGATGATAACCTAAAACACTGGGGAGAAATTATTCCTTCATATGTGTAAATGATAATTTTATACACTTGATTTTTCAAATTCCTACTAATTTAATGTAATTTTCAAGAGCAACATATTTTATTGAAATCTCATGATTGAATTTCTAGTAGAAATACAAAGTCAAATAAATAAAATAAAATAAACCACAATAAAATAAAATAAAATAAAATCCTGCTACCCATTAGTGTAGGATTTAATGTCAGTTTCACTGAACCAGAACTAGCAYACTCAGCCAAAAATAGCTGGGTGGAAATGATTTTCAAAATGTAAGCAGAAAAGGATTGGTTTGTGGTTCAGGCTTGCTAATTTGGCTGGGACTTTTGTTTATCTGTGTTTTCTCTACAAGGACTTAAGAAAGATATAGAAACAGAAAACAAAAGGTATGTTTTTTTAGTAATTTCTAAGCCCTTCTTTGTCTGTACAGGAACAAGCTCTGTCACTGGGGTGGGAGTGAATGCTAATCATGATTGTGTTGTGRCTATCTATTATTAGAAAAGCATTTCTAAATTTTAAGATAGGCTTAAAACACAGAACAAGATTGTAGCATAATGAGGTATGCTATGAGTTTAAAATAGTTCCACAAAACTTCATGGCATTGATGGAACAGTATTGGATTATGGCATGCTGAAAATCCAAGGAAGAAATATTTAATCAGAAAAAAAATCCTTAATTGTGATGTTGTTTCTGTGACACATAATTCTAGCTACCTTAGCTGCACATCTGTATTTGTGATAAGGAATTATTTTCTCCTATAGAATATGAAAKAGTATATTCATGTAATTAATTTCATAAATAAACCCGTTTGTTAATTTCTACTATATTCATGTGTGGCAACTATCTTCAAAATGGGACAMTTTCTCTTCCTTAACCTTAATTTATTTGAATGCCCATAGCCCATACGCAATTCAAAATGCGGTTTGTGATTGATTTTTAATGGTGGTGGTTTTGGTTTTTTATTATTCTTCCTATTGACTGATGGGAAATAAATTTTGTGTTGACTGGGCAAGCATTTACTTGGAATGGAACAGAAGTGAACTATTTCATCAAAAATGAAGGAAGCTTTGTTATGACTCTTATTACACTCTACTAGCTAACTTTTTTTCTCTTTTATTGGATGTTTTTGTAATGTATTTTTTKTTACTTATACTGTCATTATGAGTAAGCATTTGCTTACCATTTTAGCTATGGAACCTTAAAATATCATACCATATTGTAACTATGGCATTTAATAAAAAGAGCAAAAACAAACATGCAATTAAAATAAATTCAGAAATAATTTGCATTACTGGCTACTTTTTATTGGCTTTCCTTGTTCTTACTATGAAGCTTCAGCTGTTGCCTTCTCATGTCAGTACAGGAAGGACAACCATCATCCTTCTTCAGATTCCAATTCATATTTCAAAGTCTATTGGCCACCAGTTCTACAATGTTCAGGAGAATACATCTTCTCGCACTTTGAAGTATTTTAAGACTGGTCCCATGTTCACACAGAAGAAAATAATTCATATGGGAATGTGAGTTTTAAAAGCAAACACATTGTATTTTTACAAAAAAGGCATGACAGAAATTGCTACAACAAAGATTCAGAAAATTCAGCCTTTGCTACTACACTTAGTGTTTGCTAYGGAAAGTGCAAATGGATTGCCTTGGGCATGGATGGACAGTGGAATCTGGAATGTCTTATGTTGCAGCAAAAGTGAAAAGCTTTGCTTAGATGCAAAGGCATCCGAACAACAGAGTTTCAGTAAATGTATTTCTTCACTACTGCTTTCAATTCTTCTAGCACATTACTACTGGGATGAAATAAGTACACTTATAATAATGAATTAGTCAAATCTTTATGACATCTGACACMTCCACTAAATGCTCAGTGGCAGTACTGGGGTCTCTCAGATCAGAAATGAGCTGTATGTGGAAGAGATAACTTCCTCATGGAAGGTTTTTATTTGTCATTTCAGTAATCTCACCATGTAGAMCAATTAACAAGTTACATTTATAAAACAGTTTATATTTTTTGAAACGCATCAACAGCATCTTGTAAATCAGTGGTAAAATTTAGTGAGACGTTAACATAAGAAAGCCTAGAAAAAATATAAAATTATGTAAGTTCATATTAAAAAGAAGCAAATCTATGAACTTGTAAAGTGCAAATTGTGAAAAATTATAATAAATATGTATAAATGGGACTTTATTAAAAAGAGCAGGAGCTGGGAACTGAAGTACAGAGAGATATGATGTTAAATGAGAAAGTCTGAACAAAGAGACCTCTTCCTGTCCTTTTCTCTAATGCATTTTTTTCCTCAAGCCATGTTAAACCCTCCTACCATTGCTAGTTTGAAAGATGTGCTTTATTAAAGCTTATGAAAAGCTTACCTTCCAAAAGTAGCTTTACTAGAAGAATTATCTAGAAACTGTTCTGAAGTCCCTAAGTGACAAACAGTTTGGTATGCTCAGGAAGCAGAAAGGGCCATTGCRTTTTGCCTCTAATCATCTTATTATAAACACTCTTTTCACTATTCAGATGTTGCTAACCATTGTGTTTGTTATCCCATTGTGATAAGGGCATTATTGCTGTATATATAATCATACTTTTGTTTGCCTTAGGATTTTGAGGTTCCTATTTAAGTAAAAGTATTTATGAAGGTTACAATTTTAAGCG
Source organism: Alauda arvensis (assembly GCA_902810485.1). NCBI lineage: Eukaryota > Metazoa > Chordata > Aves > Passeriformes > Alaudidae > Alauda > Alauda arvensis. Next base: position 144,614 of record CADDXX010000326.1, read on the forward strand.
CTGTACTACAGTTTCTTCAAACAACAGTAATCAGTATATAGGTTTATCCTAACAAAGGAACACAACATTTTCCCTCTGCAAATATTCAGACATGTTTTAACCTTGGCAATCAATACAGCATAGTAACAAAGCTGGTGTACAAAACTTGAGATTTAAGAAAACAAATATTTACTGTAGTTGCTTCAAATCTTTCAGTACACAACTGACAATTGCATCTTTACTTTTATGCTTTACTAGTACCATTTGAAACTTCTTGCTTAGTTACTCTGAAAAGAACCCTGGCACATGTAACTTTATAGCAGACCATGCAAGCTGTACGGTCTGCACAGCTGAAAGCTGCTGGTGTCACCATGATTCTTTGTATTTCTTTGCATTTTGTAGTTCTGATGAATTTTACATCCTCCTTTTAATAACTTTGGGCCTCTGTCAAGTATAGGTCTTAAGTAGGTCTTAGCTTTAGCTGTGCGTGTAGTACTTCAGAGGAACAACCTGCACGGTAGAAGTTAAACACATGCCTAAGAGGCTTTGCTGGGTCAGGGCCATATCTGGTCATCATGCAATTCCAAGGCTAGTAAGCGTCATCAAAGCTTGAGGAGTTTTCCTTCTATTTGCGTCAACCTCTGCATGGTTATCTTGTAATTATTGTTGAACAAATTTGTGGACACAAAAAAGGGGATATAGTTTTCACTCCTTGTGTTCATACATGAGGGTAGATTCTCCTGGGATTAAATTGATTTCTGCATACACATATAGACACATGTTATGTGAAAAGTTGTAGCAATGTATTAACACTTTMCCATTTTATTTTTCTAATCAGTTTGATCTTTATATAATTTATATTTTATACATGAAACCTCTGTAGCTTAGTATGCTCTCCTGCTGGTCTTGGATACAAGCATCACTGGTGGACCTCTGCCTTTTGCTGTCAGCATTATAAACAGTTTCCTGCAATCATTCAATTGTGCAGACACTTAAACAATGACCAAAACATTCCAAACAGCTGTTGATTCCYGAATCAGTTCAAAGAAGTTAAATAAATATCCCTAATAATTTTCAATAGTGCTTGAGTGCTTTCTGTGTTACAACAGCATAAGTGGAGCTGTTAAAGGATAAAACTTTATTGGAGATGTAATTATCAACCAGACTCTTCATAAGAAAATTTCACCTTCATATTTTTTCGTGATATCAACTCAAGATGAAAGCCATCTTCCCAAMAATGTGATCTACTAGGGCTTGATCYATCAGCAAGCAAAAGCTCTTCACTGGTCCCACCAGCACAAAAATAYACTATGTTTTCTTTAGAGATTTCATACAAAGATAAATTTTGATGAGCATTTTGGGACTGGACAAGTTGGGATTTCTGAGCTAAATTATAAGTTTCTTTCTTTCACTCTCCATTTGTAGTACATACAAAGGTGTAGCACACTGATATTTAAGTACAGATAGTCAGTCTAAAGGAGTTCAGCCAGAAAGGTGTTGAGTTCTTGTGGTCTTTGCTTAACTTGGCTGAATGAGAATTACAGATTCTCCCTGGATCAGGCCCAGAGTGTAAGGAGGATTAGCAGCAACTTTTTCCAGAAGTAAGATGAAACTGATTCTTCTCTGCTCTAAATGTTTGAAAGATTTACAGTAATGACATATGCCAGGCCTAAAAGTCTATTCAAGTACCAGTAAATTCAGGTCCTTCTCGTGCGCTTTAAAAGTATCATGATATCAATTTCTTTTGGCAAGGAATACCTAATGGTAATCTTTTCCTGCATTCCATGAGAGTTATTAGTCAAAGTAATAGTTTATTTTTTTACCAGAAAAATAAACCATAACACACTCAGGACTGCAGTTCACTAAACCATAATTCTACTTTGTTTGACTTACAAAGTGCTCTATATTTTGAAAAATTGTTCTGTAATGGATGAAGGATTTGTGAAAAGTTCTACCCCACATTAATTTGCYAGCTCTATTGAATTGCCACTGAATGAGACCACCAAGAATTATCTTCCAAGACTGTGCTATCGATGAGATAGCATCATGCATAAAAGAACTTATGCTGAAAACAGCTTCAACTGCCCTGGTTAATCTTTGGTTACAATGTGAAAACAACACCGAGTTAAACATTCTTCTATAGAAATTGCAGATGCTCCAGAGGAGGGAAAGCTGAAAGAAAGTGCCTTAGGAGGGCAATATAAAGAAGTGTTAACAAAATTATGTTTACAAAAGAAGATGCAAAATGAAGATACTGCATAATGTTAAGTATATGGTATTCAAAACCTTCCATGTTCTTCCTTAATAATTATGGAGTACACATGAAATTAATTCYTATTAGTTCTTATAGGGATTAACTAATAAAAACTCAAAAGAAAAGACTGATAYGTATGTATGGCATGTAGGCATGTAACACACCATAAAGACTACATTCCATCATCATATATATTTCTGAGGAATTTAGTAGAATTCACTTTTTTAATTTCTCAAGAAATTAATTTTCCATTTTTGCCCTCTTAGATGTTGCATCACTGTATAAAACTTTTTATTTTCAAAATCTAAAGAAATAACATTAATCTATGCATATTTATGGAACCAAGCACTTTAGGTCTGCCTCTTTAAATGACTTAATAAGTTCATCCTTAAGAAAATTCTTTGTCTCTTAGATAGAACAGGTGTAGTTGGAAATACAATAGCAGCCAATTTTGGGTTTTTTCTCTGAAACACAATTTCATTTCCTGCAGATGATGCTGTAAATTTTAAAAGCATCCATGGTAAAAGACAATAACAGCACAATAGTCTTTAGCACATCAGTCATGACACAGCAAGACGCAAACTATAATGAATACAACAGGATATATGCAGCTCATCCTCATCTTYTTCATAAGCAATATTTACAATGACCATCCCCACAAAACAGTAGTTCTATTTAGTGAMTGCTGAGAGGTTTTGTGGGTTTGGTTGTAGTTTTTCTTTTAATCTAGAATACTTTCTACTCACTATAGGTTTTGTTTACACATGAAGTTACCTTAATAGYTGTTWCTCAATAATTTTGYATGTGTATAAACAGCTGGAAATGAAAATGGTCTTGATGCAAAAGAGAYTCCAGAATTCTAAYGAATAAATGCATTTTTACAAAATTATAAAAYCACTCCAAATATTTACCATTATCATGCTTTGAGAACATTAAATGGTTTGTGTCCTGTTGAGAAGCAAAGAAATTTTCCYTTCCTTTTGGTAGAGAAATTCCATGTGTTGGTTAGTGAACTACAGAAAGTTTTTGACATTCTAGTTCTCAGAAATTCTCTTACTGATCTAGAATTGAGTTTCTCATGTCCTTACTATTTCTTAGACAGATGTCTTCGTATATCTACTTTCAGTAGAGCAAAAGATARAAAAGAGATATTACTCTAGAAGGGGACTATGAAATAGCTTCTTTTTCAAAGTACTGTGAAGGTAAAATGTTAGAATAAGTTTCAAAAGGGATATATTTGTGAGCAGGAAGCAAATGCTCTGATCACAGATGTGGGAAAATTTTTTGCATGTCTCTGCTATTTTTTAACAAATGTCATTTCAACATACCTGGTGTGCAAAACAGAGTGAAACACTACCTTTTCTTTTCACCCCACCAAAGACAAACAAAAACTGAACCCACTTCTATTAAAATAATGTTATTTAAATTGTGAAATGGAGCACTTGAGAGCTAGGAAATGCCAGAAGGCAAGCTATCCATGTAATGTTAAATATAGCCTCCTACAAAGCATGCTCATAATATAAGGTGCAGTCTCAGAAGCACCTAGGTATCTTACGAAGCAGACTTTTTAATAGCACTCTGAAGCCTGTMGGATTTCTGCATTGATAAAAGTCTCATCAACAGTCCTTACTCATACAACAYTTTTTCAATAAAACTGTAGCTTTTTCCAGCACACAAAATTCACATCAGGTCAYATGAAGCCAGTTCTCATCCACACGGGATCTTCCCTTGTAGTATGTAAATACTTCACCAAAAATACACTCATTCTCGTGTTTATCAYGTTACTGCAAATGTAAAATAACAATCATATGTTCACTGCCTGAAAGTATCACACCCTGTGGAACAATACTTAATGTACTGCAAGTTCAATTTCATCCAGAGAACTTTTAAAATTTTAGCATTTCCCAGTTTTATGTGATTGCTTTTTTTTCTTGTCACTTTGCTTTCTACTTTAAACTTTCTTTGAACAAAAAGCAAAATAAATTGAGGCTAGTAAAGCAGCAGTAGTATGTCTACAGTTTTGTGGGTTTGTTTTTTTTAAAACAGGAAGGCTAGCCCAACACCAGTAATTTTTATGATGATGTGAGTTCTGTTACAAAAATATTTCACACTCCTCTAACTATATTGGGCTTTTTCCTCTCYACACCTCTATTCTTGAAGAAGATTGACTGCCTGCTGTTTAGCAGAGAATTTAAAATTCACTGTCACTGCGAGAGCTGCAGTGAACACAAGTGTTTAGATTTGCCTAGACCAGAATTACGTGTTCTGGCATCATTTTCAGAGGTAAGAACAGAAACCCCAGTCTTTGTCTGCTTTCCAGACCAAGAGAATGTCAGATACATACTTTAATTATTCATTATTTTGAAAATATTATTATTATTCACAATTATTCAGCACAGCTTGAGACACCTTCTACTCTGCAAGTCTGAGTATCACTGTGGCATCAGGAGGRAGGCTCCATTAATGCTTGGATAAACTGCTCAAAGGGATGGTGGATTCAGGTAGTTTACTTCACAATATGAAACAAACCATCTGATATTTGTCCATCCCTTGTTTAAATTCAGTTCAGTCACTTTTCTTTCAACCTCTCATCTCAGCTGTTTGAGTATGCTTGGCAGGAACTGTGACAAAGAAACTCTGACAAAATTTCAATAAAATATGACTGAATCACAAAAGAGATGAAAGAATGAAGTTGTACCTTGTGAAGCATATATTTGAATGTAAAAGGAACATCTTTGCCTCTTGTATCACTCAAATTATTTTAAAATATATCCAGTCAGGATCACCTATGGTTCCAAAAAAAAAAAAAGAAAAAAGGGGTTGAAAGAAGGCTGCATCTGAAAACTTTGCTTCAACTGCTTAATGACATTATCTTTTCTGAACAGCCTTTTTTTGACAACTCTGTTATTTAGAATTTCATGATAATTTTCTTTATTAATAAATGCAAATACTGTAGTGGCTGGGGAGTTTTGTTTCTGACCTACTAGAGAAAAGAGGGACTCAGCCATGCTGGATGATTACTGGAAACATAACCTCYACATCCTGTTTCCTGAAGCCAAATAATTAGATGCAGACAAATATTTCCTTGGATATATCAGTTTCAGAATGCAACAATCTYTGCCTCAGTTTAGTGCAAATGTTGTTCTGCCAGGATTTTATATTTATATGTCATTTTCCCAACACTTTTAGCCAAATATGTGCAAAGGCTGTGGTATGTGGGCAGCATTGCAAACTTTGACAGTTCCATGAAGGTTAAGCCAGTGTGAAAGTGGAGTGACAGAATGAATCAGGTCTTGGAATATATATCTATCTATATTTATACAATAGACAAAACTCACATGAGTACTGGAGTTGAATGATCCCRTCTTATTTAAGATCTCCACAGAGCTGTTAGGATCAGTCTGGACATTGTGATGGTCATATTCTTKTGCGCAGGATATTTTTACCTTTCCTTTTATCTTTTGTCTCCCACTGACAGTCTAGCACTCACAGAAAGGTCAAATGGAAAGTCACTTAGCTCTGGAAAATAGTGTTTTCCACATACTCAGCCATCATATTTTTATTTTTGCCTMTGACCTTATATTTTTTAAATTGAGCAGGCTTAAGACTACTTTTTAATTTAACCCCATCCTCAAATAATCTATATTATTTTTTTTAAAAAAGTGCTTTTACACTTTTCTTAATTCAAATGTAGATAAATGTAGATAAAAATGTAAGTTCTGTGAAAAAATGTGCAAGAGTTACAATTATCTCAAAACTAACAATGACTTGACATTTTTACATTAAACAAAATACTTGTAAAAGCCTCTTGTGTTTGGGCTTGACAGTGCTGCTGTTTAGATCGAGTTAAGATCTGTCTAGTTGGCCATTCAATGTAACAGAGGTGTGWCTAATACAAATACAGGTGAATACCTGAAGCAAATAAAATTTATGGTGAAAAAAAAAGGAAGGTGATACATAAACTTGGCAATTAGTTATGTTTGAATCTATGCATCTTCTGTCTCTTCTTSATTCCTTGATGTTATGCTTTTTCCAATGGATAGAGATTTGTGTTTCTATCTTATTTTGTTTTGAAAATAACAATGAATAATGCAAATAGGAAAGAAATAGATTCAGTTCCATATATTTCCAAAATTTAACCATATAAACAAGAATCTTTTGTAATAATTCTTCCCACAAAGAATAAACTTTCAGGAGGATTAAAACTTTTATTTACTGTAGCAAATACTGTACATTACTCATCAACCTCTTGGATACAATAAATCCATGTTTAATGTATTTTCTGCTCTCCAGCAGGAACTTAYTCAAAAAGGAGCAAATGACTTCCATGAGTCAATCAGTCATATGTGTCATATGAGTCACTGCCATACATGAGGGKTTTGAGATCCTCCCTGGGACATTTTCTCACATTGTTTCTGCACATTTTTTGCAAAGATTATCTGCTTTTTTCAACACTTCCATCAGCATCTGTGTGCCTCCAAGTCTGCAGAGCCATTTTATTTTAAAGTATTTATTGTATCAAAATCCATCATTATCCATTATTGTGTTATTTTARATTATGCCAGGAGGTGACAGATGTCAACAGATGAAATGGTATAGTGCCAACTAAAAGCCAAAATAAAAAGGCTGATAGAGATAGTAATTTGTGTCAAATTTATTTGATCTGAATCATTAYGGACCAGAACATGAGGACTCAAGAAAACACACATTTTCTCCCCTATTGCAACCTAAGACAAATGTGAACAGTATCACATCGTTATGTCTCACATGGTGAACTGGAACAGAGAGGAGAATACCCTAATAAGCTTCAGGGGAATTACAAGTCAGCATAAACCCATCTTCAACYAGTGGTATAGCCTCACTATAGACAATTTGCTGTAAGCATTAACAGGGAAGTGCTGATACATTGCAATAAAAAGTTGCTAACAAGACAAAGTCAAATAATATATTGTGATGCCCTGTTCTTAARTTAAAATTTCAGAAATCGAAGCTACTTAACATCATCTAGCAGTGATGGAGCCATCACCAGGAAGCCTCAAATTACTCAGTTGTAAACCAAGAGTGGTCCTCCTCTGCAAAAAAWAGAAAAGGCAGATACTGATGTGCAAAACAATTTAGGCATCATAATTAGAGCTGAAGGCAGGGACAAACACATARTACAAATAAACATGTGGTACTTTCGGTTCTCTACAGGCAGTTCAAGGTACATCCAAAGTGAACCAACCGAGCAATACTTTAAGAAGGCAAATGACTATTTTCTCATCAGATGGTCTTTGTACACCCCATTTTTTTTTTCGCAGTAGTTACATGAGAGGACCTCCTGACTGGGTGAAATAACTGTCTCTGAGTTTGCTGGTGCTTCAAAATATTTCCCATGTGACAGGAGGCTTTGGTCCTCTTCCRTTCTTCATAGCCATGGGAAAACAAAAAAAGCAAACAAAAACTTTACATATGTGAAAAGCCAAATAAATGAAATTTGATAGTTTTCCCCAGGGTGTCAGCAAAAATTTTTACAGAGGCTAATTTGCACAGGAAGATTCCTATAGGTCAGTATGTCTTCTTAATCATATTAACATGAAAACGTAGAAGCTCATAAAGCAATGCATACTCCATTAGAAATGAAATYCACATGAGAAGGCTAAATCCTGAGGCACTTACTCTTTTAACAAAATCTTTATCTGACAGTATCCTATTGAAATCAAAGGAAATGTGCTGGAGTAAAGCATTTGGGATTTACTCAATAGTACAAGCTAATCAGAACACACTGTTATCASAAAAACTAATTACATAGCATCACARAATCCATAKTTTTTAATTTTAARTTCATATAAACATCCATATCTTTTGCATACTGTCTATGGAGGAAGATGTTTCTAAAACTGTGCATCTACCAATTGTTACTAGAATTAAATGCCAAATATCAATAAGACAAAAAACATGTCTTTTTTTTTTATGTTAGAATATTTTTCCCTACTATTTTTGTGAGAAAGTAAGACATTTCTTATCAARTATCTGGGGCCTTTACTAGGATGAGGGAGCATAAAGCCCAGGGAAGTTGAGTCACCATCACTGGAGATATGTAAAAGACATCTAGATGTGGTGGTTAGGAAATTCATGGTTTAGTAGCTGGACTTGATGACCTTAAAGGTGTTTCCAGCCTAAATGCTTCTGTTAATCTATAATCAAAAATAGATTCCAAAAAAGATAACAGTGTTAAATGAATTTTTGGTTCTGGGTCTTTCTGTTTGGCTGGATTCCAGCACTGGAACAGTGTCCCCTGGACATAGATGATGATTCGTCTCCATACTTAGCCAGATGGAAAAAGGGAAAATCCTGCCACATCCTGGATTTTTAGCTGAGGGTGTTTCCCAGGAACATGGAGTAGCTTGGAGATGACTCCACCCACCTGCCCCCCACTTATGCCTCCTCTGAGACCAGAGCCACACATGGACATCTAGGGATTTTTCTTACATGCCAGCAGTGTCCAGAACCTACAGTGGATCAGTGCAGGTGTTCCGTGTGACCAACCTTGTAAGCCTTTTATTAATGCCCCAAAGAACACAGAATGCTCAAGGTTCAAGAGATATTTTAAGCGTGTTTTGGCACCAGGCAAGCCACCTGTCTTCATGGATTCTAACTGTACATAAAGCACTCTCAGAGACCTTCTCTCTGAAGTTTTTTGCTTCTGGTTTCTCACCGTTTGGGAGGTTTTTACATTGATATTTTTCAGAAGAAGCACTCACTCATGGAGAGAGACAAACAACTCTACTCAGCCAAATCTAGGTCATCTGAATATGTTAAAATAGCCCAAAATTATGTATAAAAGTAGACTCAGACTGGTTTTATCAGTCAAAGTCATGGRTTCAATCACACATATGTCTTAAAATCTCAGACCAGACTMTTTATTGTCTCAARTAAGTAATTTGAGCCTTTTCTTGCCCAATAAAACTTAACTTTGAGATAGATGTAGTTGCCTGGATATTGGTGGAAAATATTTGAGCTGCCTTTACCATGGAGAAAAAAAAATGGTAGGCAATTTGCAATTATCCTGAATGTTTCTTGGCCCCTGCACACCTGGAACACCATGGTAGTTTGGACTTCCTACCCATGCARCATGGTAGTTTGGACTTCTATCCATGCTGTTTYCTTCAGCTGGTGGCTCTGCACTGTCTCAGTRAGAYGCATAGAYAGGGGGAAGCAAGGGTGCATCAGGATATTCACAAAGGGCTGCAACTGATCAGGTCTATGCCTGAAGACYTTCATGGATATTATCARTATTGTTGGCCTGCTTCAGSTAAATGGTACCYRGAAGWTCTACTCTGATGCTGCCACTGAACTTGCCTATGACTGTGCATGTTGCACAACAACTAGAAAGGCTGTAGAGGTGTCTACTGCTGGCATACATTGCATGGTACACTAAGGGCAAAAGTAAGAAATTGAGTATTCAATTATATTTTTACAGTRCATGAAAAAGGATATTTTTAGACAGGCAGAATCCATTCCCATTATGATATTGGGYTGGTTTACACATCTTTTTGGACCCTGAGAGTTCCTTGTCTTTACATGAAGAAGAGTCCTAAACATCGATGTGTCTGGGACAATACCCTTATTGGCAGGTTAGTGACTCTGGATGCACGCTTAGGATCCATTCTAAGATTTTGGAGCAGAACTGGAKAGCCAGAAATGAATCATAGAAAAATAATATGGTTTATATTGGAAGGAATTTAAAGATCTTTTAGTTCCAACCCTCCTTGGCCATGGGCACGGCCACTTTACTCTAGACCAGGTAGCTCAAAGCAGCATCCAACTTGGCCTTCAGCGTTTCCTGGACTGGGACATCCACAACTTATTTGGGCAACTTGTTTCAGTGCCTCACTACTTASTTTAAAACCATTCCCCCTTGTCCTATCACTGTCTGCCCATGTAGAAATTCACTGTCCCTCTCTCTATAGGACCAGCTATAGGTTCTGGAATGCTGCTCCTAGGTCTCCACAGAGACTTCTCCAGGTTGCACAACCCCAGCTCTCTCAGCCTCTCTTCATAGGAGAGGTGCTCCCCCTTCACAGGCCTCCTCCGGGCTCCAACAGGTCTGTATTTTTTTATGTGCTGAGGATCCCAGAGTGGGATGCAGCACTCCAGGTAAGGTTCACTATGGTAGAACATATCAGGAGAATCTTCCTTGACCTTGGCCAAATTGTCAGTTGAGCGGCCACACTTGTTTTGGTGCAGCACATCAGGTTATGGTTGGCTTTCTGAGCTGCAAGTGGACACTGCTGGCTCATGTCCAACTCTACATCCACARGAACCCCCAAGTCTTTCTTCACAGGGCTCCTCTCATTGAGTGCTTCTCCCTGTCTGTACTCGTGACTGGGATTGCACCAACAAAGGTTGCCCTTGGGCTTATTGAATTCTGTGAGATTTTTGTGGGCTCAATTTTCAAGTATTTCCAGGTCCCTCTGGATGGCATCATGTCCTCCAGGTGTGTCAACAGAACTGCTTATCTTTGTGTCATCTGCAAATTTGTTGAGGGTGCACTCAATGTCTTCGTCATTGATAAAGCTGTGAAAGAGCATTGGTCCCAAGACAGAATCCTGAGGGAATACCATTAATCACCAACCTCTACCTTGACTTAGTATACTTAGCAGTCTACCAGCTTTGCTTCTTAAATTAATGATAYATACATTTTGTGGACTTTTTAGAGCTATTGGTTGAAGTTCATAAAAGACATGAGGCTATATGCCTTGGYATGATCTTATCATACAACCTTATATTTCATTCTTCTTATGCCCTTCCTCTAATACTAAACTTAATTTTAGATTGTGTATATRTTACACACACATCATCTATTGTAATTCTGTATGATAGAAAATCTTGTTTTATTACTCRTGGATTCTCTGCTGTCCATTATGTACTGCAAATATATTTTTTCCATGTAAGTATTTACAGTGCAGTACTTAGCAATGTATGCCGTAATATTTATGAAATTAGTTTTAAATTGTTGTTCATTTTTAAAATTACAATAGATTATTGTCTTTATAAAATACGTGGGGTTTTTGCATATATATGCCATATGTATAAATAGAAAGACTTCTCTAAGAAGCTCTACATGGGCAAAAACGTTTCCTAGTGTTGTTGTTTAGGAAMGGTATTTATTTCCCAATTTAGTGTTCCCACTGAAATGCTCCAAACCATGCACTGTTTGCTCAGWCCCCSCTTCCCTTTCTCTACTCCTGCAGCRGGCTGAAGACAGGAATTGGAGGCACRAAAGGTAAAGATTACAGCTTGAAATAAGAACAATTTACTGGAAACAGCAATGAAATAAGAAAGAAAAAATACAGCAACAATATTAATGAAAAGGTGTACAAGAAATGCAAATGAATGACATGTGATAGAACCAGCAACACACAAASCACCTGCACCCACAACCAGAAAAGAATCCCTTCYCCCAGCCCACACACTAATGAATATATACCCCTACCGGCTCCTGTAGAAATTAAAACCTGTCCCAGCCAGAAACACAGCACCTAGATATACTTTCACCTCTGTGAACCCTGCAGGTTTTCCAGSATAAATTCAAGTTTTCAGTGATCACACATAGTGTGATCACATTATTTTGTTGAAAGACAAAACAGAAAACTGATAAAAATTAAATCACAGTATTGGTTGTGCTTCATGCATATGGCATACATTTTGAAAAGGGATTGTTGCAAACTTTGACAGAGAAAGTTTTTTTGACTGTTCCATAAATCTAAATGTCATACATAAACAAATATTTGTTCAATTTTATCTACAGGAAAGAACAAGAAGAGAATTAGCAAAGCAGAGATTACTTTTGCTTGCCAGCTTGGACAGCATGGATTTTAGTAGCAATTAGAGAAATAGGCCCTTGGAATGCGGCTTCTCCCCTGTTCTGGCTTATCTTCACATAGCAACAAAGCRTGAACAAAGCTGTTCAATTAAAGTAATGTACATTAAAAAATACAATAACTGATTTGCCTCATCCCAGTGATTTGGGATTGATGTCTTGTACCTTCTAATAGCCCAGCCTGATTATTCAGTCCTCATTGGGTCCCTTGCCAGTCATCAGGCTTTTCCAGCTGCAGACTCGGGTCATTTACAGTTTTATAGACACTGAAGAGGTCTGTCTGAAGGATAAGAAAACACAAATTAGCCTTTTCAGATTGGCCTCAGTCAATGCTGGCTTTGTGCTACAATAAACATTCAAACAGTTGGATATATCACTTTGGGCATGTTGTGTCAAAGACTTATACAGAAAATGACTAGAAGGATGGTTTCCCTTTGTGGTTTTGAAGCTTTTGAGCACTTCTGAARTTCTTTGAAAAGAGACACTGTATGTATATGTTGCTAAAGGGAGTGGTAGCCAAGTTGAGAATTTTAGGTCAGACAGTTTGCAAAGAAACAAGAAAATGCAAATAGCCTTCTTAATTAGCTGCCAAAGCAGAAAGGGAAAGGCCCCTTTTTGCAATTTTTCTCCTTCTAAATGAAACTCTGATTGGGCAGATGATAAGTTCTCAGGTTTTGGTAATTTCCTAAGCTGTTTGCTTTGCAGAGTAATCAAAAAATCTTTTGCTTGATTCCCCCAAATTTATTAATCTTATATATTTTTTTATTTTTTTTATTTTTTTATGTGGGGGTGTTAGCCTAATGGTGGAAAAATATATGCTTATGCCTACAGTGTTTAAACACATTCAGTGAGAACTTATTCAAATTTAGGTGTCTTTTTAATTTAAGATTTCAAAATTTAAATTCCATTATTTTGTTCATTCATCACACATATCTTTTGAARAAGTCAAGGGCTATTTCTTGGCCTCTGAAAAATCACAAAAATGTAAACCCCATCTTGTGCATCGTGTGTACAGCAAGAGCATTTCACTGAGTACAGCACATTTTTAGTTCAATATGCATAGCTTGAGAATTTCAAATTTTTTTCTCAGAAAATTTGCCCAAACATGTGACATTCATTAACTGAATAATTCATTACAACCTATTCACTCAGCTTTATTATTAATAAAATTTCTTTGAAATAGTTGAAAATCCCATGGATTTTAAATTAGTTAGAATCTGAAATTTTTAGAAGTGACTGTGCTTCTGTTCCTGTTTGACAGTGTTGATACTGTCTTTTTCTGGTAGAATCAAAGAAATTATTCTTCCCTCTTAAAGTAGTGACATTCATAGCAAACCCCCAAAATATTTGCTCTTCTATAGTATTAGCCTGAATGTTCAACATATTTTGTAGGCTGGATCTGACAATCAGTTCTGTTTTCTTTGAACCATCTCCCTTTTCCTGTCTCGTAATAAAAGGGAAACATTTGGTGGGGAGGAAAGTTCATTTGACATGGGCTGGTTCATTTTATCCATAATGTATTAAGTCAGTCAAGATAGTTTCTAGAAAACACTAGTATATATTTGCAAATATATACTTGCACCTATTTAATTAGCTTTAAATTACGTTCATTTTATGGGGTGTAATCAAGATGTCATTTCTGTTACCAGCATATTTTCCTGCTTAAAAAAACACTTTACAGAGAAGGATAAAGTTAAATGCTGCTGTTAGGGATGTTTTTCTCGATTGGGATGTAATAACAGACATGGCCCAGACTTTGCTTGTTTTTTCCAACTCCTGACTTTGCATATGAAAACCATACATCTCCCTGGAASAGGGCTTGGCAAAAGCATTTTGTCATATGTGGTTTTGTATTCTGTTGGAAAGCCAGAAACCTGAGTTTTTCGCTCTTTCACAAAAGATTGTTACTATTCTGATATGTTTTTTCCTAATMTGTAAGAATAAAAGCTAAATTAATTATAATTAAAGTATTTCATCCTTTTCTTCTAATGCATTTCTTTTATTATGTTTGAATGTCCAGTAGTATCAGTACATAAAACTCTTTGGTATTTTGTCTGCATGGAGCAAAACCACTTCATCTCTAGAGAGATTTTTTATTACCTATCTGGATTTTCCCTTTATGTTAAGAGAAATCCCATCATTCAGCAACGTTCTGTCCATTTATTGAGTGGATTCCTGGCATAGTAAATTAGAATACACTGTCAAATGAGGAGGGTGTGAACATTARGAAGCAGAAAATATGAAAGAAGAGGGTAAAGTAGCAAGAGATCTTTAATATACAGTCAATGTGTTCATTCAAGAAGATGAGTAAGACAGGCAACCATATGCTGCTATGTGAAATTTTTTCTTCCAGTGACTTCTCATTCTCCATTAMTTTTTTTTATCAGATGTGGGATTTTGATATGTGTAGATAAAAGTACATCTCTATAGCTATTTTTAAAGTATATCTAAATTTWAAAAATCTATTATATGACTACTAACATGTTCCTTCAGTTAATTTTTTAAAAAACTCATAATTTCAACAAAAGTTGGTCTGC
>CADDXX010000326.1:159563-194499 GCA_902810485.1 Alauda arvensis
GAAGGAAGGAAGGAAGGAAGGAAGGAAGGAAGGAAGGAAGGAAGGAAGGAAGGAAGGAAGGAAGGAAGGAAGGAAGGAAGGAAGGAAGGAAGGAAAAGAGAAGCAGAGATGCTAATCATCTGGAAGGAAAATTACAGAAATGTTACAAGAATTTTAGTGCTTCTTCTAACGACTGGTGTTAGCATTTAATGATGGATTGATTAAACCCTGATTGATATGTAAATGTATACTTTCAAGACTTTATRTATCCATTAATATAAAATTACAATATGTCTATATTATCASAAATGTATATGCAAATAAAGGTGATATCTGTGGACATTWAAAAATTCTACGTTCTTATTCTAAAGGATGTAAGTTAATATTTAGACTCTGTTTTTGCCTTCTCTTCCATTGTTAAACATTTTCTATCAGAAATGAGAGATACCAGCAAGGATAAAACAGAGTAACAACAATTAATCTGCAAAGGGAATAGTTAATTTTTTTTCCCTTAAACACATTGTACATGCAAATGCATAAAATTCTTCTGTTAGAAATTCTGATGCAGTAAGAAACACAATAAGCACTGAACAGTAACAACCAAAATGTTTTACACCAGACATTCCTATGAACTCCTGTTCTCATTTCACATTTTTCTGTTCAGTTTGACAAACTATAATACAGTATTCCACTTTCTCTCAGGTGGGTATACAATTTCTACTGAAATAATTTACCATCAGTTTTGGCTGATACTGAAAAAACTAGGCTAAGGCATTAATACAACTATTTTCAATTTAAATGTCCTTTTTTGAGTAGATTTAGTGATGCAASTTATACACTCAAGTACCCTGAATAACAATTTGAGGTCTTCCCTACAGATTTTTACTGCCAGGTTCTTTTCCTACAAGCTTATGAGGCGCTGAGAACACCAAGAGGCATCTCTGTTGATATATTTTGTGTTAAAAACAAGCATTTTCAGTTAAGTTTAATCTATTATGTCTTTCTGTAGTTTACTTCTGTAATATTTTTATACATTCTCTTAACAATGTATAAAARAATAGGACAATGGTGAATATAGATTGCTGTATGAAAACTCTCAACTATTTCTATTTAAAAGCCTTGAAAACAAGCAAATTTTTTTATCTCCCCATGGTTTTTGTGCTGGTATTGTACACTGTTGTCATAATTAARTTATTTCCTACAGGTTTTAGAAAAAGATTAAAGTAAAACCAGGTTAGGAATGAGAAATTCTRTCTTATTAATGAGTTTTAGGCAAGTTATGTGGAAAACAGTAGTTTCTGTAGTTATTTGCATAACATATGTTGTAGATTGCTAAGCAACTTGCGTGAAGCTCAGCCTGAACATAATTAAGGCAGTAGTTTGCAGTAAATAAAAGTTTCAAATCAACAATTTATGTCTCTGCTTTAAAAAATAAAATCATTAACATTCTTAACACTTGAAAGTTAACAGAAAAATGATAGGCACAGAACTGGGAAGGAGAGTGGGATGGTGTTGTTGTCACTATTCCTTCTGTATAGCAGAAACATAACATACTAGCAACAGCTGACTGATACAGCTGTTCAAGTCATTATGGGCAAATTACACCTTGGGAACCAAAAATCCACTTAAAATTCCAGACAAAATCTATCACGGTTTTTTGGACTGCTTAGCCCYATCATATATTAAATCAGTGGACTCTTAGGATGAAAAGCCTCTGGATTGCTTGGACAGAAGCACTTAGATGGGTCTATAACCCTCATCTGAATTTTTTCAATCTAGAAATAGACAATTGACACACTTTCCAAGGTGAATTTTGAGTTAATTCTATTTAATGAGACACAGATAGTCCTGGATAGGTCTTAGGTCTTATTTAGATGTGAACTTGTGCTGAATTCTCTTAATGAGAGCACCTCCYTCACCAAGGGATATCTTCTCTTAGAAGGCCAGAAAAAGGATTGATGGAAATATAAGTAACATGAGTTCTACTAGAGAGAATGCAAGGTGATGCTGGACTCAGCCCCACAGAGATCAGGGCAGTCTCCTGAAAAGTGAGAGCACAAAGGCYTTACCTTCCTTCTCCCAGAGCTTTTAAAATCACTGAATACAGTGATATTCTAAGGATAAATCTACATTCATTCAAGAAAGGAGTATCTGGGACAACTRAACACCAAAATCAGACCAGAACTGATATAAAAAGAGAACATGCATAATGGACATGTGCATGGAACAGAGCCCAAGTTTGCAAACAGTCGCATTCAAGAACACTGACGTTTGATTTTCAAGGCTTGAAGTCAACCTCTTGGAGTGCTACTTGACCTCACAAAATGCAGATAGGGAATGAAATGYATTTACTCAACACTGTGTTCTCCTGGAAGTCATCACTGTATTTAAAAGGACAAACAGAACATGGAAATCTTGTCCCTAGGTTTATAGAGGCTCTTAATAATATATGGCCCTCAAAGGGTTTGGTCATCACAACCTGTCATACTTGATAATTGTTTTCTCTATATGCTCAAACATTAAAAATCTAGTCTRGATGGAAAATTCTATCAATTTTTATTTTTCCCACTTCATTTAGTCAGTGCAAGGACAGGTGTACTTAGAAACATATTTTTCAGGCAAAGTAAAAAAGATCTTGGCAGTGATCAACTTCTTCATTAATCTTGAATGAGGTCAGTGACTGGCAAGAGAAAAAAACAGACTTCAGTTGCCTCAGCCACTTCACCTACTCCTGTTTAGGTCCTCTGCAAGGTGGAATGAGCCCTCAGACCACTGCATATTTCTGTCTTCTCACCCACATACAAATATGTTTTGTATGCCTTTCATCCAAACAAGAAAGTTTTCTAAGTTGGCAGGCTGTGATGTGTTATTTAKCAAATATACAGGAAAGCAATCCAAAAAACTGAGTGCCTGTTTCTCAAAGGTATACAATTTGTGTTCCTTTTCCAGTTTATGCATAGGCAGCCCATCCACCTTGGTCAAACATGGAATTTTGTTGATATGTTATACAGCATAATGTAATTCCTTTGTCACCTCTGCCTACTATCCATACATGGATTTGGCTGGAATATGGTGTCCTTACATWCACAGTGTCCATTTCTAGCCCCATGAACTATTATTATTAACCCAGATGATATAACAAAAGAGTGCCTTGGGGGCCAGGGGCTAGGCTGCCTTCTCAGCCTTGTTATTACTCTGGAAAATAGTCCTAAAATGATTGAGCCAATGGTGATAAATCATTAGTTGTTTCCCGTGATATACTTTAGGCATTCTGGTTTGGCTGATTTTGGTGTTAAAACAGCCCAGAATCCCTTCACCATGTTAAGTACCATTCCTGACTTCCAGCCRTAGATTGAAAATTTCCATGGTCTGGAAATATTTGGGGTCCATTTTACTAAGGTCCCTCAAAGTAATCCCATCTGGCCCTGGAGCAGAGCACTTACTCATCTCTGACATCTTTGGAAATTTCCTTAACTGTGATTATGGTTCAGAAGGTGTTCTTTTCAACTTGGCCAATCAGTTGTAATTCACCAAGGCCTTTAACCATTCTATGTGATTCCCATCTTGATTTGAACATGGAATGTACTTCATCAGGTGGTATTTCACATTTCATGGATTCTATGTCATTCAGAATGATTTCTCCTAATTTCCCCCATCTAAGTAGAATAGCTGCTGGTGTGGTAAGTACTGCCCCATTTTGACAGCCTTCTTCTTCATCCAGTCTGTCTGTTTACTGCACCAAAAGTGACTTTGCATTTTACAAGGATCTGGAAAAATTAAAGTATTTGTYACAGAGTATTTCTCATGTTTTACTTCCATGTTATCTTGTATCAACAGTTAAAGAACAATACCATACAAATAACCTTAATTAAAGCATTTGTTCCTGATTTAGTACATTGTTCTAAGTATATATATTCAAAGATAGTACCCAATTGTTTCCTGAATTCCTTAAAAATTACTTCTGATGTCATACTTCCCATATAACACTATATTTTAAATCTAACTTCAAATCAGAAATTAAGGTTGATATTAAGGGGTGGTTCTAGAAATCAGAAATAATAAAAAAACCCTACCACATTCAAATTGTAAGACTGATTCTATGAAATACCTAGATGGAGCTAAGGCTGTGAARGAATTTTCTTTATAAGCATTACAGAATTCCTCAGATTAAATTATCCAGGAAATTAGGACAAAAATCTAGCCATTAAATGATCTTAGAGCTCCAATGTTAACTAAGGGTTCCTGAACAATTGTTAAAGTTATTAATACATGAGGTATTCTGGAAAACGAGGGATTTTTCTTATTCTATCTATATAAATATTCAAAATATAATGCAATTGAAAGAGGAATTAGTTGTTTGAGTAGTATGCATGTAAGTCCTAATTAAGTAAGTATCATTGTTTAAGTGGGTTTCATGATTTCAGTTCAAGTATGTATTTGTGGACACTAAAATGACGAAAGCTTTATCTCCAGCACAGGAAACTTATGATACTAAAAGATTTTAACAAACRTTTAAAAATCATATTAAGTTAAACATACTTCAAGTTAAGCAAAAACTTTGATGTTAACCCCAACAACAATTAATCGCATTGTGGGATTCCCTAAAACTGTTGCTATGAAGACCTGCACAAATTTATCAAAACTATAAGCATCTACARGATTTTTTCAAATGGCTCTTTACATAATGCATTCCAAAAACATCATGTAGTGCATTAAAATACCATAGACATTTTAAAAATTGCAGTCAGAATTCAGGGTTTCAGATATTAATATTCTAATCTTTTCAAGATTAAATTAATATATGGTCCTAAAATAAATATCTAGATAATCCATATATATTTACTAGTTCAAAATATAAAAGTTTGCAGTTTCTKCAAACTGTAATCTGGCAAATATTCAGTAATAGACCATTTGGAAAAGAAAACTGGTTTTAGTAGGGGAATGTCAGGTAATATATATAATATGAGGTTCAGATTTTAAAGCTATAGGTTTATTGTTATGAAGGCAAGATCTGCTGAAGACTTAGAAATATTCTAAACTAAACTAAAGGGATACAGACACACAAATCAAAACAAAAAAAAAAATCATATTTGTATCAGATAAACTCTCTGGATTCAGACGTGATCCAGACTGCTGTCTGTATTGTTCTGGTTATCTAGAATTAGTAGGTGTAAATAACATCTGCAGATTTTACTGCCTGGACTTTTTGAAATTCCACATTTCCACAGCCAAAAARCTGATATAAATATTTCAGTAATCATCCAAAATGATCAGAGGAATTTTTAAGTTTGAAAAAAATAAATAATTAATAAGACAAATATATTTCAAACCCATAAGGGTCTTGGATAGGGGACTTACACTTTTATCTCTTTTGCTATATGTTTTCAAGAAAATGAAAGAAAATCAGTAGCAATTAATTACATTAGGAAGAATATTGCTCTCAATTACACCAAAACAAAACATATGCAACTGTTGGTATCAGAAATGTTATACCTTCACAGCCTTCACTGTGTGAACACCTGGACTAATTTTCTYTACTGTACTGTCATTAAAGGCAAACACACAGTTTCTTGAATGTGGACACTGACAAACATTTATTGTGGGAGGTAAATCAACCCACAATAAATGTTTGTCAGTGTCCACATTAAAAGGGCAAACACAGTTTCTTGAATGTGGACACTGACAAACATTTATTGTGGGTTGATTTRCCTCCCACTTGAAAGTAACATTTTGCAAATGTCAATGTGTATCAAKAGTAGCTTTGACATAATATATTTCGAGATATTGATATTTTTGGGAAAAAACCCCAAAACCCACAAGTTTTCTTTCAAAGTACTTTGACTTCCTTTCATACATTTAAATTATTTTGATAAAAATTACTWTTTTATTTTTAGAACACTGATATTCAAGGTGGCAGATGCACCCTTCAGAAGGTAGCACTAGGAATTTGAACAGGAGTTTATGCAAAAAAAAATTTAAATAATCCTCTCTAAATTTTTGCATCTATTCACAAACGTAAAGAATGAATTGTCATCAGKAGCTTTCAGTGAGTCCATAAATTGAAAAATGATTTCATGAAGCAGCCACTGAATMATTGAAAATAAACACATTGGTAAAAATAAAAATTTAAATTTTTTATAAAAATATCAATCTGATCAAATACTTCATAATCAAAGAAATTGTCCAGTCCTTTTCCTGGAATGTTGATAACATCCAAATTCCTGTCCATAATCTTCTATAATTTCAAGTAGAAAAGAATGAAATGAATGCAGTTGCCTGGAAAAACACWTTGAATGAGGAAAGACTCTAAGCTGCTGAATAAAGGTATTGGAAAGTAAAGTGGCTAGGAAGCTAACCTGGCAGACAAAATAATCTGATTTTAATACTCTAAGTCACTCAGATAGGTCATCCAGGCAAGGCTCAAAATCTGAGGTTGCTTTGTTTTCTTAGTTACTCCCACATCCTTAAAAGTGGCTGATCAGGCCTATAGAATGTGARGCACCACATAGGAATACACCAAATATCATATCTCACTCTCTGGAGGTTCATGAAGCTTCTGTGCTCAGGGGACTAACACTAGGCATACAAGAATACTAAGATTGTGTTTGCACTTGGTCATTCACACTTTAATGGAAGAAATTACTTTTGAAGTATGGAAGGTACCAAATATTAGAGAATCATTATCAAGGAGCTTTTGTAGACAACTGTGGAAAAAATACTTGGCTGATAGAAGTGTTCAATGAAGACCACAGAATAGAAAATTCCAGTAAACTTCTCCCTTATTCAAGACTAAGTTCTTTGACCCGGGAAAATTTCTACAGCATGCAAAAGAGGCAGACAATACATTAAAACAACCTAATTGACTTCAAGCAGTGCTGTAAATGTCTTCAATAAAACAGTACAAGACCATATCTGTGCTGGTATTTGATCTTGGTAAGCAAACTGTCTGGTTACTCTTCTCACAGGTGTCAGGCTATCTTCATCTGCCTGAAATCCAGTGAGTGACAAATATCYAAGGGTATTATTTGTTAAAGCTAGTGGGCTTGATGTAGATGTCATTGCCTGTGAGTTCAAGCTGCAAACACATGATGCAAGATATTCCAAGTCTCTGAAAAGCATGAGCTCATATTAACACAAACTATTCATCCAAACTATTCGTCTTTGCTACTGATGGCAAAGAGATTAAGTTAGCATATGCACACTGAAGTTGCACCAACGTTTTGTTGGGTAGTTCTCCAAAGTCTACATGCAAGTCGGGGCATTTGTAAATATACTTTCATAACAAGATAGGAATCATGCTAGTGTTGGGTAAAATTAAATAACTTTGCTTACACAATCTTTCTGTTAACACATTGTATAAGCTTGAATTCTCTTTCCTTCAACTAGTAAATTTTGAGCAAAGGGATATTGAAGGAATTGAGTGTGATTCCTTCTTTGCAGATGATGTTCATAACATAAAAGTGAAGACTCTCCTGCTTCAGTCTAGAATTTTGTCAGAGTAATTCCACTGAAAAAGAAGCATCAGAAAAACATACAGTTTTGTTGAAGCCAAAGTGATTTTTGGAAACATGCAGGATTTACATAAAGCTTTCAAAATATGAGCCCTTGTGCTGAAAGAGAGAAATATCAAAATACCTATTTGCCATTACAAAATTGCTTTTTGGCATATTCAGAAGTTCTAATAAAATTTCATGCTYTGATATACACAGAGAAGTATTATAAGTGGACCACTAATGCTTGTTTTATTCACAGTGTTATGAACATCCCAGTCTWTTTCAAGTGTGCTGAGACTATAAGAATTAGAAAAGATAAAGTGACACTGTTACAAGACCACACTATGTCAGGATGCATGCAGTTCCTCTTCATATCACATTTGCATCCAAACCATTCCCCTTTAGCATTAAAATCCCACAGCTGCTTCACTACTGCTCCTGTAGGGTGATAGGGGTAGAAACATTCTCTCAGTAGCTCAGCAGGAAGGACCTACTTCTGCACAACCAACTTGGATGAAAAAATATTCAAAACTGAGATGTCCCCCACACAGCCTGACAAGAGAGAAAGTATTGCATTTCCTTGAAAACAGAATTTGATCAGCTGCCTTCTCAGAAGAAACAGGAGTGGTTTTAATTGTACAACGTTCAGGATGATTCTCCCTGCTGGGCAGCAAACTACCAAATCCCCATAATACCAAAAATACGAATAGCTCCATATATCTGTCTGTGTTATTAAACATGCCTGTTTCCATGTGTGAGAGAACATCAGTTCCCCACCAGGGGCTTAAAACATATTAAGGATATAATTACACTCAACTTTATCAGAAAGTGTTTGTTTTGTTTCTGCTTTAAAAAATACTCTTCACATCTGGATTAAAAAGTTCACTATTGCTGATAGCATCACAAATTAAAAGTAAGTTATAAAAATTTAGTAGTTATGTTACACTTTCTTGGACAGATTCTGAACCACAGAAAAGTTCCCTGCAAAGATAGCAGTATCCAGACCTCAGACCTCCTGTGTGACAGCCCTTCATCACAAGTCAGCAGAGCCAGGATGCCTTTTTCCCTCTGCCCTAAATTGATATTGGATTCTCATCTGGAAAATGACATTAATTGCTTTGRTGTAAGAAAGTGCAGATGATTTTGCTGTGGCTCTATTACTCTATCTCAGACAAGATTTGGAAAAGGGGAAGGTTTTCAGCAGCAGAAGTCCTCAGTCMAGTAATCCAAAATAACAGAGAGAATTTTAGCCATTCATTAAAAGTATGCAAACAAACTAAAAAATAAGGTAAGCAACTGAAATATAGACTTTTAAATAGAATTATTTAAATAATTCTGCCTTTTCTTTTAGCCATGCAATTTCTTATGTGGGGAAAAGTAACTTTCCAATGGTATTAATCTGAAATTTAAGAGCAAATTCTCCTGGAGTTGTCTAAGAATCAAAATAATATCTAGCAGATTGTAGGGACTACTGAAGAATTTTAGGCTGGAACTCTCTGGTTGTTTTGATTGTTTTTGCAAGCATTGGTTGGAAGCCAGCGGTTTTCAGTCCTGCTTTCAGCAGGAGGTGAAGATCTTGTGGAAGAAACTGAGAGCCCCTTAATGAGATCCACAAAAGTGCATTTCTCCCTGAAACTACTTAAATGAGTCATTATCTACCCTGATGCATAATGTAATATGTGTGTTGCTGAAGTAYAGGACTAGGAGTTGGAGTTAAAAGGATTAAGGTGAACATACATCATATTTTTCAGGACTTACCAAATAATTTGTGACTCTTTAAAGAGTTTTACAAGGTTAAACAAAAGCTGTACACTCTATTATTGCCTTAAACAATTACATGGCTCCTTTAGAAATGTTTATGCTCCATGCCACTTYACAGTGTCATTGTCAAAAGAGGTGGAAGAAAGCAATCAATAGCTGTTAGAAACTACACAGCATAAAAGCCTGAAGAAAATAAAGTTCACAGGTGCATTGACTGCAACACAGTTGCTGTAACAATGTGGGGTTTAGTCAGTGTGCTGAAGACTTTTAAAAGAGCATTTTTAGGAAATGAAATTCACATTTTCTACTGACTGTGACATTTTAAAAAGRCTTTCCTTATACACTAGCCCTGGACACTTCTAAGACCTGTTATGAATTTTGTTTACTACAACTTCACATACACTTCCTTTAAGTCTTTTATAACGACATAAAATTCTTGCCTAATCACAGCGGAATGCCAAGGATATTTTTTTTTCTTTTGTTATTTTTTTGTCAGTTCAGGACTATGTATACTGTTAGCTACTTGATGACTAATTTTGATGAGATTATATCTTCAGCAGGCTCTGGTGGGGAAGTGTGCCTTTCCAGCTCCTCTTCCTATRGAAGACAATCAGTCTTACCATAGCAGAAAATAAGAATCCTTTTATATGGAAAGTGAATGTTACTTCYCTCATGTCTGTACCTGGCATGTCATCACAAAAGGCTCCATGCATATATCAGTTCTACTGAAGAATTAAAAACTAACCTGACCACAAGAAAATTCTTCTCCTAAAGCCACCATGGATGACAGGCTTGGCTGTGTCTCAGGGCAGTGATGCCTGTGCCTTATATTTTTATTCTTGYGCCTSTACCTCTTGRTGTTCCTTAGGACCAGGAAAAGAAATTGATACCTAAACCCACTGAGATTACTGGCACCGAAAGGTATCTAACCAGGAGAGAGAATAAAGCACACTGATTGCCTTCACTACTGACTGCAGACTATCAGCCATGTGAGTGCTGCACAGSATGCTGAAAAATGGGAGATAAGTTCAGCATTAATTACACCTGGAAAATGTCAGGAATTTTGAGAAATTTGTCAGAAGACCATTGTTGAAAAAGAAGTTGAAAATTACTGGTGTACTGCTAGTGAAAAAATATAATTAAACAAGGACCCTAAAAGTTCTATATTTATTTCTGATAAWATTACCCTGATAATTAATTAAATAAATTAATATTAATTATTAWTTTGKAAAACTATCCCATYRCCATAGATTATTGTAAAGAAGCTTCTGCAAAGAAAGGCTTAAGAAATCAGAAAATTAAATTCTGTTTGAAGATAAATAGATATTTATGATTTTTTAAGGATCATAAGACATCTTTTTATCTGCTAGAGCATCACGATATAGATATGCCCAAGACACTAAAAATCTCTGTCCCCCCTCAGCTGAGACTCTCAACTCACATTGGCAAAGAATTTGTAAGTACTAACTCACTACCAGCTCCACAGAATCCARACCTAAGGCTCTATGGTAGCCTATAATTATTGTGTCTGGAATAGCCTTCAAAAAAAGCATGTGTATATTCCATGAATATGCAGGTTTACTGGGTTGAATATGGTTTTTCTCAGGAAGCTACTATTAAAACCCTCAATATCATGCCAACAGATTCTATTTCTGGAAAAAAACATGAAGACACTGATCTCATCTCCATACATTCTGCAGAYGAAAACATTTGACATAATGATAATKTATTTTTTTGATGCTGCCCGACGTCAACACAGTATTTGGTTAACAAAAGAGKCTAATTCTTATTAGTGCTGTATGACATTTCTCCCCTTCAAAATAAAAACATGGCGAGGCCTTAAGCAAGGCTTAGAAACATGTATTTAAATATTCCAGCTCTAACCACACTGCTTAGAAAAGGGGGTTTGAACAAAGAATCTCCCTCCTCCCAGGAGCTGCTTTTAACTTTCAAATGAAGCATGACTAAATTCTAGCAAAGCAGATTTGATGTTTCCAATTAGCTCAGAGAGCTGAAAATAGTTGTGATGTTATCAGACGGTGGGTGTTGTGAATAGGAGCCACATCCTGACACAGCCTGTATGCTGGTTATAATTTCAGAAGAAGCATAAAAATTACTTAATTGCATAATTATACATTCTGACTTTTTGTATTTTTATAAATTTTCCAAAGAATTTCTGGCCATAACCAAGCATCTGCATTTTATTGTTTGGTCATATTTTTGGCAGCCAATTTGTAGGTAATGAATAGTAATCCATCTTAAAACAGTAACCCTCCACAACATCTTTCAGCCAGGGCCTGATCCAGATTTCCCTGGAAAAAATGCCTAAAAAAACCAAATCAATATGTGTCCTCCCCAGCTTTGTGACTTTTTGTTAGTTTGCTGTGATGTGATTGCAGGCAGTAATGCCAGCTTAGGCCACTATCTTCCAAAGCCTAACCTTTGCATTACACACAATCACTGCTATTGGAGACAAGTGGGACAAGCCYGTCTTGCACTTTTCCTAACACTGGAAAATGTAAACAGAAAATATTATGCTACTGATGAGTTATTCTCTCTTTAAAATATGTTTAATAAAATAAAAGACCACATTGCGAGMTGTAATGTAAGAATCCTTTGTTCACATACTGTATTATTATTACTGTATTATCATTGGCTCCAGCCTATGGAGTTTTKGTAATTATTATTATTTCCTTGTATTCTCTGTTTATTTTTACAGCTAGTAAATACAGACTCATCCAGGACATACAGCATGGATTAAACTGAACAAAGGCTTTTTAGAGTCAATAAACTAGTTGTTTARATGTTGGAGTTTGGTCAATAAAAGGGCTCTTAGTGAGTGCAAAATGGTTAGGCAGCATTWACATATTTTTGTGAATATTTTTTATTTGATTTTAATGTAAGCATAGAAGACAAAACACAGATCACAGCTTCTCAGCAAAACAGACACATTTTCCTGGTTTGCCTTCCCCGTAGAAAACACTAYAGTGTTGTCCTTAGGATATTTGCATGCTACATTCTGACTTGTGCTACAAGAAATCAGAAAGTGGCATTTTTCCCCCATGATTACGCTATAATTAATAAGATTGTATAATGCAAAATAAAAAGTAAAATATTAATTTGACTCAAGTGGGAAAATCARCACCTGCCAGGAGCGTGCATGCCTGAAAATACACAGAGCTTAGTAAAATAGTTCTTCTCCCAAAGACAAATTGCTACAGAAACAGTACTCATAGCATAAGAAAGAAATTTGCTTTTCTGGAAAGCTTATGCTGTTTCCAGTTAATTTCAGAAGTTAATTTGGTTTTTGGAGAGGAAAAGCCCCCTTACTTGGGGTGAAGAAATTATATTGGAATTGATAGTAAACACTGTGGGTCCTTCAGGGAGTTCARGTTTTCACCACTGGTTTTAAGTCTTTAAGTAACAACGTTATTTGTGATCTAATTGATATTATTTTGCCAGGAAAATTTTCACTAAGTATTTTAGAAAAAGAGAGTACCTTTTCAAGGAAATTGGAATGTCAGAGAATACATTTTTACCAGTGTCTTTTTTCCAACATCTTGTTTTCCAACATCATTAGAGAAATACTGATATTTTTCTTTTTTGACTTTATGGAAAAAAACACCCTGTGTTTTCTTCTRAGAAAATGTCAATGTCTTCTAAAAGAGAAACCAGTTTCAGACAATAATTTAAAAAGAGACAGTCAGGCTGGATGGAGCTCTGAACAACCTGGTCTAGTGGACAGCATCCCTGCCCACAGTGRGGGAGGGTTTGGAACCAGATGATCCTTGGGGTCTCTTTCAACCCCAAAAATTCAGTTGTTATATGAAATTAAATGCAAGGCTTCTCACATGTTATACTCTATAGAAGGAGCTGCTGCAGTCCTTGCTAGTTTGTAAGTATATTTGTTTCCTGTGAACTTGATGAAGAGCTTCCCCTTCTCCCTGGGGAAAACCTGTTGAGAAGAGGAGGAAGTAATTTTTGAGCTGAGGGACTCCTTGTTATATAGTAGGTCTCTCTGCATCTATTGTACTACAGTTATGTGCAAACATCTTCCTTACACTAGCTAGAAAGACAGAARAGCAAAAAGCCTCAACTGTGTAGTAAATAGGTTGTACTAAGGAATGGARCTTAGCTTCACTTGGAAGGTGGCTTTGCTAAATGAAACAGCAAGTCAACAAATCTGAAAGAGGAAATATAAAAAAGATAATCCAGAAGCCATCATTCTCTGTTCCTGATGAACACACCACTTCAAGGTCTGAGATTTTTTCCTTCTCAAGAAGGAAATACGTATCAGATTGTTTGTGCAGTGATTAAAGCAAAAGAACCCTGAGCCTTGCACTGCAACTGCTGGAGCTCCAGGTATAGACACACACCCATTCTGAAAATGGAGACAATCACTTTTAATTGCTTCCATTCTTAGCTGGATCACAGATGTGACAGGCACTGTGCCTGACCACAAATTATTAAAGAAAAACATTAGCTGGTATACGTCTTGTTTATGAAAGAGTGCCAATGGAAAAAGTCAAAGGATCATGGTCTCCAGCTACTACACAGATGCCAAGGAAAAGCATATCAACAACAGTTGAAGTTTATAAAAAGTGTATGGTGCTTTTTTGGAACAAAAAATATTTCTGACTGCAGTGACTTATATTGCTGTTGTTTTAAGAGTAAATAACATGCAAACATCCAGCTAGCCAGTTGGCTGCTAGAGATTTCATTTGGAATAGTTTAAAAAATCATGACATAAGAATTATGCAATGATTGGCCTTCCAAGAGCATAATATCTCACTATGTCCCYATTTAAACCAAATACCATTTGGGTGGACGTTGTAAATTTTTTTTGCTCGTTTGGCACCAAGGTAAAGATGTTAATTGCTCAGAGTTGAGTGGGCCTGAGAGTCACTGACCCTTCTCAGCTTCTGCAGGTCCTGCAGGTCACCCCAGCAGGAGCCTTCAATAATGAGTGCCCTGCAGAAGAATGATCCAGCTACAACAGRTATTTGGGACACAACCTCAGGCACATTGCCAACAGGTACCACAATACACCTCCTGTTTGGAACTAGACCAAATTTAAGCTCCCTTCCCACTCTATTGATTCTGTGATTCTTTGAATGCTGAAGGCCTCCATAGGTAGATGGAGTAAAGTAAACATGGAGTATAGTAAGAAGTTTCTGGCTTGAACTTCATCTTAGCTCTATCTTGGAAGGGAATAATTGATCTGTGACAAAATTACTCAAGTGAAGGAGCAAACAGCAGTAAAGTCATCAGGGAGGTATGCTGGCATGAACCACAGCCAACTTATTAGATGGCTAAATTATATCCTTTGAGTCCTAATGAAGAAAAAACTAGTGAACAATCTTGAGTGAGATGTTAARGAAAGGAATATACCTGACTTGTTTTCTTCGGTTTATCCTTTTTGCTAGTTTAGTCTGCTTCTAAATCTCTCCCTGCTAAGTGCACAAGAACTGTAGTGGCTTCTGTACATCTATTCTTGATCAATCTCTCTTTTTTTTAACCATCTAGATGGCTAAAAATGTCCAGTTCCATCTTTTTAGACTTCTCTGGATTTAAGTGGAAAAATGTGTGTCTACATCTCCTAGTTATCTCAAGTGCCACTGACTCAGATGAAGGGAAGYACTAAGAGTCTTGTCTGTCTCCCCCATTGCACTAAATTGTGATGAAGCTTGATGGAGTAGAACTGCTGTTGCAAGAGGGACACAGGCAAGGATATTCACCTCCCAAAAAAAATCCAGTCTATAGTTTTTACCGGTCATTTCTACATCTTTTTACAATGATCTTGATTTACAGGCTAAAACTGGAGACATCAATTCTTCAGCCGTGAACCCGCCACTAATTCTGTCAACATGATGCTCTGCTTGAGAGATTCAAAAAGTGATTTTCATTCCAGAACCTGGGCCCTTTACTTAGCCAGCAGGAGACTGTTTCTCAGTATGGTAGAGAACACTTAGTGTGCACTTCTAACTTCCACAAACTTCCCTCTATATCTGCTCTTAGTATATCTAGAGGCAGCTGGCAAAGRAAATGACCTGTCAGATTACTGAGTCCATTTCCTTAGAAGGATAAGGTACAGTCACACGGGAGATAATGTACCAGATATTAAAGTGATTTCACTTGATCTTAGCCARGAGGTCAGACCTAATATCTATTATACATGACAGCGGTCTAAGTTTGTGTATTTAGCCAAACTGCAGTAAATAGCCAAAACATCTGTGGTGAGCATACACTCCTTGTCTGGTTTGGTACATTGAATCCTACAAAACTGACCCCACTTGTAGCAGCTTTGATTTTCAGGTAAATCAGGAAACAGGAAATCCAAACAAGGACTCTCACAGAGGTATGGCTTCAAAGAGCCCCCAAAAATGTCAGTAGAGTCCCAGAGTTAAAATGTCATGTGTGCATTGGAAAAAACACTCTTTTAGCTTGTAGTAGGTTGCCCACCATTGTCCAYATACACAGGAACTTAATACCAGGCAAGGGGTGTCCTCTATTAAATCCTGACAAAGYACATTCAATAAAAAGCCTATTTAGAAATAAATTAACAACAAAAYGTAGCGAATTAAAAGCCACAATGGAGGAAAATAATTTAAGGAATGGAATAACGAGAACAATTTTCAGCCATGAAATGTTTTTATCTTCTGATAACTTGCAAACGGTAAAGCCATGAATTTATGCATAAGATACAATACACAACAAAGAGATAATTCATATTCAAATCTCATGGTCCTCCATCACACATCCCTCTGTTTATATGTAGATAGTCTTATGAGAAAATGACACCAGGCACAACCAAAATTATGAGACAGCAAGTCAAGCCTGAAGATAATAATTACTTAGTTCACACAGGCACAGTGAAATTCYTCAGCTCACTGTCTTGGTGGCCTGCAGTGACAAATGTATCATGTGAAAGTAGTAAATTAGAAGGATATTATTTCCTTTTTATTTTTTTTTCTGAGACACTTAGTGAACTAATAACTGTTTCACAATTGCCTGGCTGGTATTTCAGAGGAAAGGGGGAACATGTGGCTGACTGAGAGCACCAAATCCATTCCCATTTACATAACTGTAAATCTTGAGCAAGTCCATTGGTTTTAGCTGAATTACTCTAGTAATCAGTGGAATAAGGTAGGAGAAAAATGGTCAAAGGGATCACATTTTACTATGGGAAGGCAGTTTCTTTCAAAAGAAAAGCACATTATATAAACTACAAGGAATACTCRGTGTCCTAGTTAAAGGTAATGTGGTAAAATAAAACAATGAAAAATTAATTTAATCTCATAAAATAAAAGCATTAGAAAACTTATTTACAACATTTTCCCCTTGATAAAAGGGACTATTTATCATTTTGTCAAGATGCTTAGCTATTCAAGGACTTCGTTAGACTAGCCTATTGAGATATATTTAGCAGTTTACACATGAAATGCCTTAGTTGTCTCTTTTTCCTGAGAAAAGTTTGACTATTTACAGTTTCATCAACACTGAGATTCTCCTTTTTTTCTCCTCAAAACAGTCAACAGAGCAATTAATTATGACATTTCTCTGGAGATGACTACAGGTTGGAAAGTGTGCAAAGCGTCTGTTTAATATAAAGGTAC
This sequence comes from Alauda arvensis, assembly GCA_902810485.1. Classification (NCBI taxonomy): domain Eukaryota; kingdom Metazoa; phylum Chordata; class Aves; order Passeriformes; family Alaudidae; genus Alauda; species Alauda arvensis. The sequence continues at coordinate 176,413 of CADDXX010000326.1, forward strand.
ATTTAAACTTCCTAATTGCTAGAATCATGATATACAATAGTCTTTYCTCATAGAAATTGTGATTAAATAGTCATAGGGTGTCTAAGAATAAAGTACTTCTGGCACTTCTGTAAGAGAAATTTAACATCAAGAAGATTTTGTTCTAATGAGTCTTAAAGCAGCAACATGTTACTGTTAAGAAATGCCAATACATAATTCTGCCTCGGGATTTTTTAATGTGGATGTTTGTGTTCCTTCTCCAGAYATTTTTTTTTCTCTCTGAAAGTGCCTTTCTCTTCCAGTCTCCAAAGTCACTTATAAAATTATAATAGTGTGTTTTCATTCCTATTAAAGCTGTACTACTGCTTGTACATTTTTCTCACTGTACTGGTCAAGCTCTTTGTAAATTACTAGCTAGGGTATAGTGTATCTTATCTCCTAAATGAAATTTCACTATTTGCTTGGTGTAAACCAAATCCCACATAGTCACTGACTTTTAAACTAGCTGGAACTCTCACAAGAAATGCAASAGGACATTGAGAAGAAATCCTTCTTTTTGAAAGAATATTAAGTGCARCTTCTAAAATGGAGGGCTTCTTCCAGGATTTCCAGGTCTGCTTGTGAACCAGAGAGAACTAAATGTASAAGATTAATACAAACAAGTGAATGCTAAAACCATCTGCTGAGATGAGTTACAACAAAAAGAAATATTATAAGATACTACGGCATACAAGACATAAAGTATGATCATAGGAACACAMAAAACTGCAGACAATTCAAAAATCTGTACATAAAGGAAGTTCATCAACATGAAGTTAAGACAATTATCTTAATTCACAAATCTTTTAACAGAGCTTTTCTAAACATATACCAAAAGAACCTGGACTTAGAGAGATTTGTTGGTCTGAAAAAAAAATCTGAATGGATGATTTTCTCCTTTAAAATTTTGTGCTGGAAATTTGAATATTATTTTACAATTCAATATTCATAAATATGGAAACCTGAGGAAAAATATGCTAATGGGGAGAATTGCTGCAAAATCATACATTCAGATTTGTATAGTTTTTCTGGCCCATTAAGCTAGTATTGCGTTTTCAGGTATCTATGGAAATTGCAGTAGAAGAAGAGCTATTAATGAATCTCAGCTAATTTTCAACGAGAATTTCAGAAACCTGATGTAATAATAAAAGGGAGTTCAAATTAGTACTGTCTACTTAAASCTTTAATCCAAATGTTTCATACTATTCCATAAAAAGTGTTAATTCACTAACATTCTGCTAAGTACAGACCTTTTACTTATTCCATTTTATTGCATGCTTGCCTCAAAAACACCTAGCATGTATCATACTTTCACAATATGACTTATATTTACAGAATAATTTAAAGATGTCAAGCCTACTATTTAATAATAATGTGTCATAACGAAGACAAACTTCCCAAGACAGTTCAAGAAACCYAATTCAGTTCTTTAATTTATATTATAATAAATRCTTAATAAATATGAGTGGGTAATACAAAAATAGTATTTGATTTCTTTGATTTCTTTTTTCTGTTCATAAATTATCTGCAAACAGAACACATTATTCTTCAGTTATTGAATTATTTGAATTACAGATTTATTCCTCAAAAATATACTGATAATTTATTAGATATCTAACAACTCTGAGGTAGTTTATTTTGAATATTTAATTTAAAAACTAGGTTATTTATATTATCTACACAGCTCATTTTTGTTCTTAAACTAGATAAGCTTGACTATTAAATCTCAGGTGTCTGATGCAAATTATTTTGATTACAATTCAGCGAGATTTCTTCAAAGACGATTATTCACTAGAATAACTTACGGAGCATGAAATAAAGTAATATTTGTGTCAAAGTCWAAAATTTCCATAAGATTCCACAGCTCCTAAGTCCTTAGTTAATACTTGCTGCATAGCARGGGATATAACTATTTCTTTAGTGTCAAAGTTAACTCTGAAGATCTCACTAATGTGCACCAGCAACACACCCGGCAGGGCACAGCCACGCAGCCAAAGAGGTGTGAGCCACAGCAGTCAGCCAAAGCCAGGAGTCACAAGTACTGGSTGAAAGTCTGCTCAAGCAGCTGTGCACAGCCACAAGGCAGGCTCAAASCCAGGTGGCATTAACTCGTTGTGCTGTTTAAATGAGTAAGAAAATGGAAAAAAAATGATAGCATAATTTCTAGTCTCCCCTGATGTTCTCTTTCTCTCTCAATCAAGGCAGGAATGTCTAACAGGCTTTTTTTTTTTTTCTTTTCTTTCCCCTGCTAGTAGACTACCCATTTTGAAGAAAAAATTCTCAGACTGTGCTGCACTTCCTTATCTGCTGTGAGGATCTCCTCTGCACTCCTGCTCTCTCTAGAATCCCAATGATGGCAACACCAGATCTGCATGCAGAGCAAACACAGAGTAAGCATCTGGGACCCATCCTGTGGGTAATTAAAAGAAATCCTTGTTCCTTACAGGAGTGAAGATTCAATAAAACYTATCAATTTCAGTGATTTAACTGTTCACAGCCACTACTGTAGATAACAATTTATTAACAAAAGTTAAAGGAAAATGTCAAAGCTAACTTAAGCAATATTTTTGTTTCAATACTTAGAATTCAAACAAGCCCCACGATAATTATTTTTAAGACCTAACCAAGCAATATATCAAAGAACTCCAATTCTTCTTCCTGTATGCCTTCTATAAATTATTTGCATCATAGGAAAAGTTAAAAAGGCTAAAGGAAGCTATTCTGCAGCCATCCTTTGACACTATGYTATGGAAATCACCTAGATCCTCCAAGTGACACAGAATTTCATTTAGTTCTGGTGGTGTGTTATTTTTGCTTAGTTACTGTACACCCAAGATTCATTCAAAATTAACTTTCAAGACCTGCATAAGAAGCACTGTTAAGGTTTTTTGAATTGGTAGGACATGGTAATGAAAGCTTATTGTGGTTTGATAATGATAAATGTTCTGGAAAGCATTTTCATGACACAGAGTTTACAGGTCTATGTCATTTTCTTAACATGTTTTTCCACTGACAAGAAAATTTCTGTTATTTTCAATTCAATTTGAATTTGAGTCAATATGATTTTTTGGAGAGGTTTTGATAAACAAACTCTGGTAGCAGAAAGAGCAGACAGGMAAATCATTTTTCTGTAACAAAAATTGATGCAGCTTCATTTTACAAAATAAGTGTTGCTTRCTTGAAAAGCAAAACAGCTTACGCGAAGGTTTCTGAAACACCACAGAGGGGTATTGTTTGTTGTGTTCCCGTAGTTTCCATAAAAASTATGATACAGAAAAGTGTTGGGGCTCTGATGGAATTCTCTGGTCTGAYATTCATTAACTATACTTGAATCTCAATCATCTGCAGTCTTGTCTAATTGCGGGCCCAGGATTTTCATCCTCCAGCACAATGTGCACATACCCTGCAGTACTTTAACAGTGAAGATCTCCTATTTTGTTTGTGTCTATGATGAGTCAATACCTTAACTTTCTACCCTGTTTCCATATTTTTCAACATTCTACAGTCATTTAATTTACATCATTTAATTTATTTATCTATTATTTTAGTTGCTCTGGAATATGAAGCAGCAAGTCACATAAAACTCAGGCGATTAGGAAATCAACCAAATATATTGGAAACATATTACTAAAATATACGTGCATTTACTTAGATAAAAAACAGTGTTTCATCTATATGTTCTCTGGCTTATTTTCTTTCTCCTTCTGAACTTCTGAATTCAGGTAACTTTCTTCTAAGGAGTCCTATTGCWCATATCTTCCCTTTGAGCAGAGTCCCATAAGGCTATATCTCCTGCATTTGAAGTAGTTAGCAAAAAAAAAAATCTTTTCTAGCCTGTGCTGACATGTTTAACAGAGCAGTGTGACTTTTCCCATTAGAAAAATACAGCCCTTTAGTCAAAATATAGTTATAATTACATTGATTTTGCACTTTAACTCCACACAACAGAGAAAAAAAAAGAAAAAAAAAACAAACCAGAATGAGACATGCATTACACATCTCTTTTTGTCAATCTATTCAGTCCATGGGACCAGAAGTGTGACTCATCAGAAAGGTGGCCAAGATGTACTCTCASAGTGATACTGGCAGAATAAAACACCACTCTGAAATGAATATGATTTATTACACAATATGRGACAAAAGTGTTTTAAAATAACCAAGCTGAATTCAGCCAGTGTGTTTCAATTTCCTGCAAGTATTGGTGAAGGAACTGTCACTTACTATTACTATTAATAACAATTATAAAGTCCCAARTCATATCAAGGCTATATTTTGCTAAAAGATACATATCTATGTATTGATAACAACTCTTGGTTCTTGCCCCAGATTTGCTATAAATTAAATAAGTAACATGGACAAAATTGGAGTGGTCAAAAAATTATTTGCAATAGTTTGCATTTTTGCTGCAGTCTTGAGAAACTGTATCTCAAATAATCTAATTCACTACCTGTTCCCATACATACAAGGAAATATTGATTTTTGGATTTTGCAGCATTTTTTTAAACATGAGATTAAATTTTCTGAATTAAATCCAAAGGAGATTTAATTTTTTATACTCCATATGGCTTTCATAAATATAAGGTTTTATTGCAGTTAACAAGGGACTCATGGTTATTTCATGGATGCAAAGAACTGAGTATGTGGGAGGAGATTTTCAATGCATATCATAGTGAGGTATTTTGTTCTGTTTCTTTATAAAATTTTTGATACAGTTCTGCCTCCATTATGTSCTTTTGGACATCTTTTGAGAGAGACTATTTGCAAGAGGATGTTGTGACAGGACAAGGGCGAGTGGTTTCACGCAGGAAGAGGGTAGGTTTGGATTGAATACTGAGAAGAAACTCTTTCCTCTGAGGGTGGTGAGGTGCTGAACAAGATGCTCAAGGATTTCTGGATGCCCCATCCCTGGGAACATTCAAGGCTAGGCTGAACAAAACCTTGAGACATCTGTTCTTGTGAAAGGTGCCCCTGCCCATGGCAAGGGTGTTAGAGMTACAGGATCTTTAAAGTCCCTTCCAACCCCAACCATTCTGTGATTCTATGCTYGATTTTGAATGTCCACAGCATTTCAAAATACTCTGCAAAAAATCCTTCCCCCTGATGACTTCATAACATCATCCATTACCTCCAGTACTAAAGGTACRAAGACATAATCACTGTCGGCATCAGCAAAAGAAAACTACAAAAACATTGAAAAGCATTTGAAGCAAAAAACAAACAGGAGAAATCTGGGGAATTGGGAAGATGGAAATGGGCATATGAATATGAGAAGGTAAAAAATCTCATCAGCTAAAGGGTAATTTTCCAATGTGTATATAAAGAAATCCTTGAGGGGAAAAAATGTAGGTAAGATATACTTAGTGGTAAAATTGTGTTGATTCTCATGGCAGAGTAACAGCTTGGATTCCAGTGTACATGTGACAAAACACTTGTGGTAATAGTAGCTGAACATGGTGTAGCATTTTGGGCTGACTGAAAGCTGAGAAGTTACATGAGTAGAAACCAGAAAAGGAAAAATGGTTAAAACTACAGGCTCAGAGGACATAAAGTCTACAATTTCAGGAGCAGGAATAGCAAACAATATAGTTCAGAGATAGGATTCAAAGAGAAACACTGTTTTAATTATAATATTGTCATGCAACAAAAGAAGCTCCTATTTTATTGGACAACACACCAAATCCTGCTTATTTCAACAAGAGTACCTGCACACTATGGGCTTTTGMGAATAAGGACACTTTGAATTTGTTCCATCAACACTCAGAGAATAACCATTGACATCTCTTCCAGAAAGTCTTGGACACAAATTTCAGCTTAGGATCTGATTAAGAGAAAAAACCAAAAACTTGCAGAGAGAAAGAATGGGAGAGATGTAGTCCTATTCAGTACAATTCTTATAGATGTTTGTTGTGGGTTTCATTTTTCTTATTTTGTCTCAAAATCAAATTTAATATTTGAAATCTTTTTTATTGTGAAAATAAGAGATAAGAGATAASAAAAATATTATCTGAGTTCCAAGCCTACCAGTCCTTCAAGGTTTGAAAAAATGTTAACCTTTTAAAAAATCAACAATAACAATAAAATATTAACTAGATAAATAATTTCTATTAATAAAAATAAACAGTATTATAGTTGCCTTGTGCCTGAAATATATTAAATGAGTTGGTAACCTGTATTCAGATCATAGTATAAAGCACACATATGTACTTATGCTTTGTTATTAGAAATCTTGCCAAAGAGATCATAAACAGAAAGAAAATATTTCCTATTACTTCTGAAGGATTATCTCCTGGTAAAACTGGGCTTATCTCAGTCTCTCACTATACTTACTCAGAGCATTAAGCACTGTCACTCTTTGCATAAGTTACAGTTCACTTAATTTTCTTCAGTTTCTTCTACCTTACAGGAACACGTTTACCATAGAATATGTTTTTGCAAAGTTTGGATCTTGGATTTAAGTGGCTTGAGGAGTGCCTGGTTACTTTAACAAATTAGTGTCTTGATCACAGCTGCATACAGCAGTGAGGTTCTCTTGGTGTCTTATCCCCATTTCTATGAAGAGGTAAGAAAAGATAGGAGGAGAAATTTGATTGATAACACTGTCAGCATCCCATCTTTTTTGCTTAAAAAAGGCTGGTTTTGCTTGACCCTCCATTCAGGCAGGGAATATTCCTGTTTCGGTGTATTTTTCATTCCTTCCACCGGTTCTTAGAGCAAAGAGGAGATTTAGCTGCACAATATAAATATGTAACATGAAAGCTATGCAACCTGTCAGAGAATATTCCAGTGTTTAATGACAGTTTTCAGAATGTAAGGCTTGAAGATTTCAGATAGCATGGATATATTTCACCTTGGCCAGTGAAATATATCYATACTTCTGCTGTATCTATTTGAATATTTCAGTATTTTAAACTATTCCCATCCACCCAAGGCTAACCAGAGCCTGAAATTTCAGAGTAAGTCCTATTCACAAATCTTGTCTTGGAGTCACAAAGGAATAAAATCAGAAAAAGAGCCTGTGTGAGAAATCTTTCCCAAATATCAACCTTATTCTATTGAGGACATAATGTTGTCAAAGCCAAAAACTGTCCTACTTTTCAAAATGCTTCTGAAAAAGCGCACATAAAAATACTTACTTAATAAAAAACTCTTACGTGGTGTAAAATTAAAGCAGGTGAACAAGTCTTTTCTTCAGTGTACAAGATCATAAGGAAAATCAAAGTTTCTTATTGGCTCCTCAGATCTGATCAAGCTCTTTAGACAATWAGGGCTCAGAAAGACATTGTGCCTACAGACAAAGTTCTGCCACATCAAATACAACGGATTTGTGTTAACTTTAAGACTGAGTGTGGACTGAACTTTTCTGCATCCTTCAACTTCAATTTAGTGAAAAACAAGAAAATATTTTAAGTCAATTTCTGAAGAACAGCAGAGAGAAGTAGAAATGTACAGCATTATTTTGATGCTGAATTGTAATCTCTTGAATCAGATCTATAGAACTTTATTATGCACTTAGTCTCCATATACTCAAAATGTGAGTGAGATGCTGGAATAAATTGCACAGAGAGTTATGGATGTTCTGGAAGTCTTGAAGGCCAGATTRGAGGGGACTTTGAGCAAACCAGTCTAGTGGAATGTGCCCATCCCCGTGGCAGATGGTTGGAACTGGATGCTCACTTGATGCTCTTTAAGGAGTTTTTATGCAACCACTGCAACACCATGCAAATTAAAGTAGCTTCCATGTCATCAGTGCTGCCTTCACATGGCAGGAAGTTTCAAGGACACATGTGTGGTTTGGTATGGTGCTCCACTTCACCTCATTTCTGCCCACTCTGAAAAGCACAGCATGAGAATCTTTCCTATGAGTTAGGGTAAGGAATGGATGTGAGGTAAACTGGTTTGGAGTCCATCTGTCTTTGTTCCAAAGACATGATGGTATTTATTAGAGACAATTCTTGCATTCTTCTGAGACTTGAGGAAGTACTTCTATGCACTTTTAACATTAGAAGAGATCTGGCCAAGTGCAGTCAATTAATTTCAGTATTTTTCTACAACGGAAATTTGAAGAACTGTTTCTATWACTGAAAGCATAGAGATAGAAGAGATTCTCATTTCATCGAGGTTTATTAATTAAAATCAAAGGTGAACAAGTTAAGAAAATTATTGTAAATCATCAGGTTAAATAATTTTCCATTTAAAAGGTATCCACCATTATCTTTACTACATGACAGTCTATTTTAATAATAGACTAGCAAGCAAAAATTGTACTGTATGCATAATCTGACCTGTCAAATCTGAAAGAATTTGTGTTCAAAAATAATTCATAACAGAACTACATACATCAGGAACTAGATAGATTATGCACAACCTAAAACAGATACAGAAATTATGCTAGAGTCYCTTTAGCTTGTAATTCATCTGCAGCATTAGAGCTAACAAAACAATTGCAATATTCCAAAATTACTAAGAAATACCATACATCTCTTAAGCTAAAATATATGTGCACACCTTTTTGTCTGAAGGACACAAATGACTGGTATAATWGTATTCATTGCTTACCATTTTGCATTTCTAGGGTATGAGCTAAAATCATAATAATATCACAGTAAAACAATTAGATCAGTAAACATAGGGTTAATTGAATGCTATTTTACTGGAAAATAACACAATTCTATAGCATAAATATCTAATATTTAAATATTAGATCTTTAGAAAATTATTTTTTAAATACATCAAAGTACATAATACTTTGAAAAACCCTCAAATAATCAGAATATAAAAAAATATTTACAATTATAGCTCTCAGTCAAATACCTTTATATCAAAAGGAAGGGATGAGATCAGATAGATAGAAAGCAATAAATCCAATAATGTTCACATAGATCTTGGTTTGGATTTTATCTGTATGAGCACCTCTATCAAGGGCTGGAATATTTTCTATCTAATGTGGAAGAATTCAAATTACYTTTTTTTTTAAAGAAAAAGGCMSCAGAGAATATTTTTGTCTAACAATAACACAGACAGAGACACTTATGAAGGGCTGGAGAGATGCAGATAGAGGGACTGCTGCAAATTTGTACACACTGATGCTGTACAAATTGTAAGCACAACCCAAATATGAAGCAAATTAATTTTTTGAGTAAATCAGTGGATTTTGGAAAGCTGTCTGATAGCTTTCTATAATTATAGTCTAATTGGCAAATAATTTGAAATAATAGCTTAAACATTACTTTCAAAGAACAAAAAAGAAAAAGAACTCCAGAAAATGTTACATTAAATGTATAGAAAATAACTCAGTAGGAGGTATGAATTTGAAAACAGGTGGTTTTCAGAAGCTATAAATAATCATTTTAATGACATATCACATTGTTCATTGTTGGGGTTTGTGATTTTCCATTTGAATTGGTTTGTTCCAAGCTACCCCTTTTGCTGTTTGCCCTTGGTTCTCCCTGGTCTGACTCCCTGATGCACCCCTCCCTGAGCTCCTGTCCATCTCCCCTGTGCCCTCCCCTGGCACCTGTCYGTTTCCCTTAAACCTGTCCCCTTGTTCTGGAAAGTTCTCCCAGTTCTTCTTGGTGATTTGTTGTTACATGTTTGTCCCTCCCTCAAGTTCTCCCCATTGCTCCCAGCTGATGTCTATCCAGATTGTAACCACACCCCAATCCCTCCTGATTGGTTCTCTATTACTGTCCCTCCCCCTGTTAAAAGGTGTTTCACACCCCAGAGAGGGGCTCCTTTGGGCAGTCCCTCTTGGGGTAATTTGCCAAGTTCAATAAACCCGGAGAACTTAGACCTCCCCAAAGGAGTCAGCCTCTTTTTCCAACGGCAGCAGGAAGGTTTCTACCACTCTTGCACCCACTGGGGTCTGTGTGTGTCCTCAAGCCACAGATCATGGCAGGGTCGCCTCTGGGCAGAGCAAGCCCTAGAAGAGAGGGACCACCTGCAGTTCATTTCACAGGGTTTTTTGCAACTYCCTAACAGAATAAATAGCTATTGCAAAAAAAAAAAAAATAAAATTAAGGCTAAGGCTTATCATACCCTCATATGATACTAAATAATCACAAAATTCCATCCAAGGTCATATCTGAATTTTGGGCTCCAGAAATTGATTTCTTCAGAAAGCTATGGTTATTTCGCTACAGGAAATTCCTYGCATTTTTAATCATGCACAAAGCACAAGTGATTTTTTCATATCTCTTCAGGTTCATGACACATTGTGGATAGTGAAGATGGTGACAGACTGCAGGAGAAACAATTCTTAAAATCTGCTTCCTTTCTTCCCTTCTTTCCTTATTTGCAATCAGGGGTGTTCAGAAGAAATTATTATTCTGAACAGTTTCTCTGAACAGACTTTATTAGCAACYTATTAAAATTAACAGAACAAGAGTGGAAAACAGACAGGAATTATTTCACCGAAATTTGTAGCCATTGCAGAAGGGATTGGAACATCTTCTGGGGGAAGCAAGTAAGAAACAAAATCAGATCAGTTAGGGAAGAAATACCAATAGGTCCCACGTTATAKCATTCCCAGTTTGATAAAAGCAAATATGAATAACATTAATTTGKTTTTGATTGCATACTGGCTAAATAGGACTATAAATTATTAACTGAGRAGCAGATTTTATTTATTGGGATATAGAGCCTTCAATGGAAGACTRACATATGACTGCCACTGCTGAAGAAGTATATTTAGATAACAGGTTATAACACCAGCCTATAGGAGGGACAAGGGCCCCTAGATTCTAAATGTCTTTGTATCTAAAGCTGTGCTGAAAATTAGATTAGGAGAAGAGYTTGAGAAACCAYGGCTAGGGACAAAATGATGTCAAGATGCTGTGTTCCTCCTCATGGAACYGCAGATCTGGGGACTGACCTCCCCKCCACCCTCTCTTGTGTGATCCACASGAGCTCTCTGTTGCCCAGAGAGCTGGTGGTACACAGGCTGTSAGAGCTGGGAGCAGCTCAAGACTCAGTTCATTGCTACTTCCTTAGCTTCCTTATTGCTGCCTGRCTTTCATGCTGGTGATTTACTTCCATATAGACATCTGGTTTAGGCATCTACATAATCCTGAGTACAGCTGCTCTCAGTGACCCACATCAGCCCCTGTACRTTCTTCAAGGTCACTCTTAAATCACAGCCCCCTACTTTCACAACTGTGAGCAAGTTTTGACAGGCCCTGCTCACCCTAATGAATTAGAGGATTTTGGGGTATAAAACAATTAAAGAGGTCACTGCTGTCATCACCACTCTACAAACAGAAAAATTAAAACATGAGAATGCAGCAAAACTCTCCAGTGGCACTCAAGAGACCAGAACATAAATGGTAATATATATCTAGAAAATGCAAATAASCCTGCTTTGGTATTTTGACTAACCAAAACTATAGTTTGGACAGGAAGAGGTCTGATACAACACTTTAACTTTGGAATGATAATTAGGTTTTAATCTTTCATTAACTAAAAAAAGAGGTGTGCTGGGAAAAAAAAAAAAATTAGGAAAAAGATCCTCTGAATTCCTAAGCTTGTGAATTTTAATTTCATATATATATTCTCTGTTCTTCAAGAATTAAAAAAATAATTAAGCAATTCTCTCTTTTTTTTCTGTGTACAGCTTCATTATAATCATCTAAGATAATACTAGTGAAAGGTAAAAGCTTCCCCATAACCATTAGTTAATAGAAGTGGAGCATGGTGAAAATTACTACAGTGAAATCAAACACATGGAAAATAATTTCTTTAACCACTCATTCCCTGATTGTCAGTTTCCTGTCGATACATTGCCACTATATATATTCTTAAATTGTCAGTCATCCCTCCCTGTCATTTTAAAGTTATACCATATGAAATGCTAATAGCAGCACAATGTCATACACCTTACTTTCCTCAGAGAAAATCTAGTTTTTTGCCTCCTTTCTCATCAGTTTTATCTTGGTTAACACATCATRGAAAGAAATCTAGCTTTGAATTCAAGGTAGTAAAAACAAAGTTGTGATCAAATCTCTTTAACAGAATGGAGAMCAGAGGCATAAACTGGTGAACTTTCTTAGCACACTTGAAAAAAATAGTGAACAGCACACTTTAAAAATATCTGGCTTTTGTTTGCTAGTTTTTGAGATTTCACAAGATTAARGTGTGCTTTATCAGCAATGGGTGCAAAGTCAGTGTTAAATCAAAACTGTGAACAATTGCTGTTCAAAAGTACAGCCTTGAAACAGAAATAGAAGGGAAGATTGCATGTATAATATTGAGRAATGATGAAAATTAATTTTCAGTTGATTGAAAAGCCAAGTCTCTTGCTTATTCTACTATAATTCACTATTAAACCAGTGTATGGAATGAACTGACAACAGGTATAATTCCAGTAAAGTGATGTTTTATAACTGACTAGCTGCTTCTAATCTCTGAGGAGCATGGCCCTTCATKCCATACCTGTTTTCATCTTTGTTCTCAAACAATTAATTTTTAAGTTTTTTAGCTTTAATTACATTTCTTTTGAACTTATGATATGACTTTCTCTAGAGAATATGCTGGAAATTATTGGTATTTGAGGGGGAATTACTGATGYTGAAACAAGCCTTGAAGAAGCTGGCTCCGTTTTGGTTTCACCAAGCGTCCAAGCATTGGTACACTTCTAAACAATTTCTTTCTGTATTCCTTACACACAGCTGGTTTTAAATATCAAAAACCAGTCACGCCTTTCTTTACTTATATTCAGTCTCATCCTAAACCAGGCCACATTCACTAACTAGATGGGTGTAAAAGGCTTTACATAAAGTGGATTTTACTCAGCATATCTTTGTTTCTTGCTTCTGATGTCCCTGAAGACCCAATAACTACAAAGCAACCYTGAATAACAGGAATGTAGGAACAGATGTTATTTGGGCACTCTCACATAATAAAGACTTCCAAGAATCCCTGATGCCCAATTATCTAAACACTTATTCTTAAGTTTCCATTCAGTGCATGATGAATTTTGTCTATTTTACCCGAATACAGAAGGAAGGTATTTAGTGTGAAAGTGATGTCAATCAAAACGGACACATAAATGGACTGGGTAACACTATCTCACAAAGCATACATTACATAATCAAATGGGTAATTTAAATGAGATCAGTTTATCCCATAATAATTACAAAAGTGCCATGTGTAAAGAGGGCAATTATTATCTCATTATTTTCAAATTATTTTGGATTATTTTGAATGCTAGAGCGTTATCATATGTGCTATATTATTTTAATAAAAAATCCGTAGTCACACAGTACTTTTAAAAGATAATACTGGAACAAAAATAAAACCACAGTGATCCAGAATACAGACACTCCATTTTGATTTGGAAGATATTCAGTTTCATCAGCATTAGGTCCTGTGAAGGACTTCAACAGGCTTGGTTTGCAGTGTGCCAGAGGTGGTGCATTCACCTTCAGACAAAATTGTTTTAGATTCTTCCTTTTCTCGTCTTAGCTACTTACAGGCACTAACTTCTTCAACTGCTCATGGATAGGCAGATTATTCCAAGAGACAGGATTGCATTGAAGGGAATATCACACAGTTAGCCTTATATTATATACAAGACTACAGATTAATTTGTCCTATGCTTTTCTTTGTAATGTCACCTTCCCCTGCATGATTCCCAAAGATATAAAGAAAACAAAAAAAACACTCTAAATGTAATTGAAACATTTGAAATTCCTATTCTAAAATTAAAGGGAATGAACTGTGTTGTGTCAATTTTTTGAAAAACACAGAAAACTCTCTATAAATTGATCATAGTTAAGCAGAAGTTAACGATTGCTCAGGACACTGACTGTTTTTTAAATAGCAGTACTAACATTCATGGTCACAAAGCCTGTACAAAGAATTRAGAAGGCCTAGGGAAGTTTAAATCACTGTAAACTTGCGGAACTGCTGATTATAAAATTAAAAACAATCTCTAATTTTTGACAAAAAAAGTTAAATGTGGTGTTATAAATTAACAGCCATTTTCCCTTCTATTGCTTGATGTTGCACAAATTAAAAACCGGAGGAGCTATGGAAAGAATTGTTAAATTGTTATTTTGAGGCTAATTTCATCTCTGTATTTTAAATTTTCTGTGTTGATTGATTGCAAYTGACAGATTGTACCAATAGGTCTTGCCTTGACTATAACTTATCAAGAAGCAACATGAAATACTTACCTGTGCCTTCTTCATTAGCATGCTYTTTCTTTAATCAGGATCATTAGAAGCCAAACTCCCTTGGAGGAGTCAGAACCATTCTAATGCTGAAATTCATCGTCTGTCTTAGCTTCTTAATATGCTGCTCTCACTAAGGGTACAGTCCTAAGAGGAATTTATACACAAAAATTCCTAATGCTGTGGGGACTTTCCTTTGTAATATACATGAATCCAATATAAAAAAATATGGATTATTTTCTATACATTTGTGTCTGCCAGGCATGTGAAGTCCAAATAAGGACAARGACAAGGGGGATAAAATCAAATATGAATAAATGATCTTTCATGAATGGAAAAAAAGAAGGTTTTTAAACACAGAGCATGTACATTCAAATCACCTTGAAGAAAAATCTAATGTATGCAACAAGCACTGCTGAGACAGGGGAGGCACTAAAAAGGTAACACTTTTGTTTGAAGCAACTTTGAAGAATCTGGTCAAGAGTAGCTGTTCACTTGTTTGCACATAAAAACATTCATTTCCAAGCAGTTTGTCTCACCTTGTTCACAAGTTTTTACTATCTTGTGTATTAACAGACAATGAAAAGTTTTTTCTTTTTTATATAAGGTTTAGATTTTATAGGGCACTTGCCTCTAAAGGGTGTCATAAATGTTATTTTTAATGATGTAGGCCAGCAGGACTGCCTTGGTGAGATTAAACGTAATTTTCCTCATTAGTGACATCTTTGACCTTCCACTTCAGAGTGGGAAAGCCTGCAGCAAAGCAGAGTGCTAAACCCTGTTTTTAGAAATATGTGCTGAGGAACCTTTTGTAGCAATRCAAAACAAAGTAATAAGCTGTCCAATATGCACTACTGAGGTTAATTTATTGCAAACCTCTCTTGGAAGTGATCYAGCTGATCAGGCTGGACTTTGGGAAGAAGCTCACTGAGAGTGATCCAGAATGCTTATGTCCAAGGAGCAGCCAAACCCTCAAGCACCAGGGGCAAGTAGTCAGCTCCTTCCTATGGGTTCATATATTTATTTAGTTATACAGCAGAGTCTGGCTCACAAGGCTGCACATGCACAAGTAAGATATGAGAAACAGGGTTCAGGGAACTGCTTTGTCATTCAGAGGCAGACAGAGAATTTGTGCTTTCTCCATGAAGGTTGAGGTTAACCCTTGACAGATTATCTTGATACATTTTGTGCAGYGAAGGCTCCAGACACAAGACACAGTCTGTTTTCCAGACAGAGAATGTCTAGRTTTGGGATCTAGCTCTTCCTTCACTCAGATAGGCTTGAGTGATCCCCTCAGCAGTAATCACCACCTTACAGGATGTCATGGATAGGGAAAGACAGAGGACTTCRCTTCTCATGAAGCTGAATCTTTATGCAGAAAAAATAAGGCACGGGATCAGATTATTTTCAAATGCATTCTTCCACCTTTACAAAACAAATACCTCTATGTTAAGTTCCGTAGCTCTGTTTTACCTATCATACTATAAAACATAATGAAAGATTTGTGCTACTGCTGCATCAGATACCTTGTACAATAGGTTTMTCTTTGGAGAAGAGTGAAGATTTATACAAGTGCTAACTGTAAAAAACAGAAATTATAACTGCATAAAAGATTATGAGACTAGCTTTAACTAGGTATGATTTTTGCAGTGTGTTCTTTTCATGAGTAGTTTATGATTGCATATATTTATAGGAGTACATGAGGTCAGCATTACAAAAATGTCACTTTTTCTGAGTATTCCATTTGTGTAGCAAGTGTCAGAATTCAAACACATCCAACACTATCAGAACTTAGTGTATACAACCAGTACAACCAGTACAATTTAAGTACCCTAATTATAATTCCAAACATAATAAGAAGGTAATAGATACAAGGATCTTCTGCATCCAGCTTCTAGAGAAGCCCATCAATTTAAATTTCTACATTTAATTTACAAAAATGCTTATTTCCAGTTGTCACATTCTTTATAGAAAAACTTGAATATGAGAATAAAACTTTGCTACATTGACAGGCAGATCTAAGGCATACCTCAGGAAGAATGGAGTTCAACAARTGAGCTTTGAAAATGGTGGATGTCAGAAGACTATACTGGTTCTGCAGACAAAGGAAAGGGACAGAGAAAAATGTGAACACTTTTCATAATAGGCCATGTCCTGCCATCCCATTAACAGCACTCTGCTGAGCTTGCCTCARCTGAGAGCCTCCGTACAGGCAGCAGCTCTGCAGAGAACAAGAGCTTAAGGACAGAGGCATGTCTTCTGAAAAGCTAAGAAACCCAGTTAGTTGAGCATTTTGTATCAAAATCCATTTGGCTATGTGTAAAGCACTGCTCTCTACTGTATGATCCATTTTTTCTCACCCTTACTACAGAAGTTCTAAGCACATTCATGGAAGCAACTCCATACAGCTCGCTTGTGAGCACTACTAAAAGAAAATTGCATAGCTGTTTAGGACAAACACATGAGCTTTTTATCTCACTRAAACAAATGTTTAATGTTCATACAGGCAGGAAAAGAGGAAAGTGTGCAATAGTAAATGCTGCTGTTTTACCATACAGGTTAAGGTACAAGTGCAGTAGGACCTTCAAAGCACACATTCCTTGACAGTCAGTAGATAAGCACTTTCTCAACTTGTTGTCTGTCAGTTGTGCAATGTGTTTCCTTATTCGTGCTTTAGTTAATCTGGAGGCTCCTGGGTTTCATCCAAGTCCTTATTTCTGACAAACATATGGGCAACTAGGTGATGATGTTGATGGCAGAGGGTGAGAAGAGAAGAAGAACAGTCAGATGTCTGGAAATTCTGCATCTAGGTCAAAAMCATCCCTTTTTTATGATCTTACATTGATACTGAACAATAGGATTGAATAGCATAATATACAATGTACATATTTTTTTCATGAAGGACTCTAAGGGGTCTTTTAGAAGATTCTGCCCATCACAACCCTCTGACAGCTCTGATCAGAGTCAACAAAGCCAATTTAAAGTGGTTTTGACAACATGAAGTTGGGCTTGTGACCAAATGTAGTGTATTATCCACAAAACAATTGAGTAAATTATTAAAATCCTTTGTCTAATTCTGGGAATATTTACAAATTTCTGCAACCATTAGATAAAGACAAGCCTAGAACCCTTTTGTCAGCTGATACCATGCATRGTTGGTTGCCATTCTTTTCTCAGGAATATTGCCTGGGAGATGGGAAGCAAAATTGAATTGTTAATGTTATGGCTAGAGTTCAGCAATTTATACTTAGAATCTTTCTAGATTATTGTATGTTTCACAGTGTTTGGGACATCATCTTCACTGAGATTCTTCATACAGGTGGAGAAGTTCGTTATTTGCTTGTTGCTTTCCTTGCTAAAACACATGATGGAAGAAGACAAATTTCAGGAAAATCTCAAAGCAGACCTAGTATGATCTGTSTCAAGCAAAGATGTTTTTTATTTCCGTATTAATGAAGACAAAAAGAAAACAGTGGAATTTCTGTTATTTTAAAATTGGTTCATAATTTTGCATGCAAATTCTAGCTTTAAATAAGTTTCATATTCTGAACTTTGTGAGTAAAATTTCACTTTAAACATCATGAATTAAAGGCAGAAAAGCAAGATAGAATTAAAAATTTAAATAATAAATCATTATTTGATTTAATAAAATGTTTGCTTTGACAAAGGAGCGGAGTGCAAAATATTATTCCTGCTGTGACCACTTCTGACTTCTTTCAGGAACAATCTAACACAGCTATAGTACATCTGTAATGGATATTAAGTTTTCTTCATTTTGCCTTCTCCTTTTATGTTTTGTAAAATAAAGAAAGAGAAAGAGAAAGAGAAAGAGAAAGAGAAAGAGAAAGAGAAAGAGAAAGAGAAAGAGAAAGAGAAAGAGAAAGAGAAAGAGAAAGAGAAA
>CADDXX010000326.1:194749-232982 GCA_902810485.1 Alauda arvensis
AAAGAAAAGAAAAGAAAAGAAAAGAAAAGAAAAGAAAAGAAAAGAAAAGAAAAGAAAAGAAAAGAAAAGAAAAGAAAAGAAAAGAAAAGAAAAGACCATAGCTTTAATCCTTCCGTGATTGGCAGATGGCAAAGCTCTGAATTATTTAACAAAAGACATAACTTCTAACAGCATAGAAGTGACACATAGAGAGGAAACCTTCAAACAGGTGAGAAAGAACACAAAGAAAAGTGAAAACCAGAGTCAGCTATATGCCCTTTGTCCCAAACAGCACTTCATTTCCTCCCTTTTGTGTTCCTTCCGTCASAAAGCTTCACTACTCGGTGGCAATTGTTACAAATAAATGCTTGTTTTTCTCTTCCATAATTTCCAGTGTTAAGAGTGAGAGTGTTTGAAGAAGGTCAACTAGTATCAAATGTGAAAGAAACTGATACTCAACCCGTTCTTGCAGACTCAAAATTAGGCAATTGAAAGTAACCAAGGCATGTCAGACAACATCTTTTTAGGAAGCAATACCCCATATCTGTCTAAGAAAGAGATGACAAACAATAATAATAATAATCATAATCTCTAAATCTTTGAAGAATTTCTGTCATCCTACTTTTTCATTGATAAATAGATTTCTACTGAACTCTTTCTTCACCCCCAAGCAGAAACACCTGGAAACTCCTCACTTTTCCATTGAAGAGTTCTTAAAAAATTAAAAATTTATGGAGAGAGCGTTTTGCTGGTTTGGATCCTGAAAAAAGTTTTCTCAGAAAAAATACTGATGAAAATATCTTCTCTTGGCCCTATTGCTATGACTTACTATAGCAAAAGCTCATATCAGCTGGAAAAATCTGAACAGGAGCACCACTGATGTCCTCCTCCCCCTGCAGAATGAGACACTAGCGAGAGGTTTTCAGAAGTTCCCTGACTGGAGTTCATWAATACATCTGGTCAACTATACTGTCAAAACATTTTTCAAGAAGAGAGTTCTGCTAGAWTTTTCACTTTGCATTGGGTTTGCTATTGCAGAATCCCAAACTAATCACAGAAGTTCCCAACYCCTCTTTTTAGAAGTTTTATGTCAGTGTAGCAGAAAAAGTTACTTACAAGTCTGTGCGTGTTTAAACCGTGCTCCTCTTGAACCATGCTCCTGTGAGTGTTGTATGCTCCTCTACAKAAACACAGAGTTGCTGTTGGTACTGAGAGCTCAGTCTCATACTTCACACATGTCATTAAACATGGTGTTTGTACCCCCAAGAGGGACAAACAGCCAAGGAGGGCAGAGCATAGCCCAGACTCTGCAGAGCTGTGAYCTGAATGCCCCCAGAGTTACCTGCTTTGGGTCTTTAGGTCCATGGGGCACAGGACGCCACTGGCCTGATCAGCTGCAGATGCAGAAGCACATAGGGGCACACAGCCAGTGTACTCTGTGACTTGTGTCACAGACAGAATCAGACAGGCCTGAAAGCTCATGGGAAAAAGAAGAAAAAGAAGCTTCAGTAACACAGACATTAAAATCAAATTTACACATGACCTAATGCACAGGTTTACTGCATTTATTGGTGAACTTTAAGAAGATGTAACAGACTGAAATAATTACCCTAACACTTGGAGCCAAATTTGAATTGCCTGCTATTGTATTCACAGTCAAGCCTACTTCATTTATAGAGGGGATAACTTATGCACACACAATGAGGACACAAGTCAGTTTTTCCCTTCCAYACCTGGACCTACATCTTTGCTTGAGGTTGTGCTTGTGCATGACAGCAACAACCACAGGCAAGGCTGAACTTCAAGATAATGGTGAATTGTTGACTGAGTCATGATGCAGACACACTTGTACATGCTCCTGAACATAGTGAGGGTAGGACCAGCCTGCTTTTCTGAGGCTTCTCCCTGAGCCATCCCATGTGAGTGCATGCTGTGGATCCTAGCCAGGAGCAGCACCAGAGGCATACAAATCTGAACACCCCAACATACACATAACAAACTGCCTGTGAGGCAAAGAACAACTCTGAAGGACTATGATGTAGAGCAAAGCAACATTGAGGTGGATTTTATGACCAAAATGTGTGTAGGTAGAAGTACTGGTAGCCTGAAATTCATACCACAAATTCTTCTTTTCTTTATTGTTCCCTTCATCATTTGTTAAAATGAAGGAACTGCTCCCCCAAAATATATCGTAAGTCATATCCTGAGTGCTGTTTGGTATTATTGCCTGACTAATTCAAATTACATGGTGACCCTGGCCATTGTAGATCTTTAATAAGAATTAAGTGGTGCTATTAGCCTTAGGTATAATTGTTTATTATTTCTCAAATATTAACCAATTATCTAGGAGTCTTAAAGGGCAGACAGATAGTTCTACCACACAAACACCTTGGGAGGTAATTACTTTTTCATTTTATCAGTTTCTTTCACCTAAATATGACATTTCTTTTTCCAGTTAAGATTTAATGAAAAAGCACCACCAACAGAGACAGTGGTCAGAGAACTGCACGAGTTTCCAGGAAGGGGAACATTTATCAAAACATACTGTATGGTTAATGATAGTATGCATGGATAAAGAGGCCTGTAATATACAAAAACAATAAAGTTGGATTAGTGTATCGAAGGTTGTTTGGACAAGATTCAGTTCCATTTCCAAGAGACTTCAATTTCCTTTCACATAAACTCTGTGAAATACTTTATGTGACATGTTTATGACTGGCTGATTTTATGAATGTTATAATTGCAGACCCTTATGAAGGCTGAGAACAGAATTGCCCCTTCAGCAAGCAAAAAAGCAAACAGATGAACACGACAATTAATAGTTACAGTCAAAGAAAGAAAATCCACATATCTCAATTACATTACATCAGATTACAGCACTATGTGGTATATACCATACTATTTATTAGGATTATTGCAGTTATTAGGATTTTTGCAGTTTCTAATGACTAGCAGAAAAACCCACTTAGGCAATAGGTATGAAACTTTAAATTTTCTCTGATTTATTTGGTTTACTTTCTCAGCATATTACATAGTCACACTTCAGAAATCAACCATCAGATTTACTTTTCACATGTTGTAATTTATGCTTAAATTTTTTCTTAGGAAGAACTCATTCCCTAGAAAAATACTATTTTGTTTCCCCTTAAAACTGTTTCTTTTTCTTTGTGATGTAGATAGTTCAAGATATTTAAACACTATGGGCTATAAACTTGCCCTAGACATACACTTTTCTTGAGCAGTCATTGCAGGAAACAGCCCAACAAAAATTTTTAAGTCAAAATATAAATATAAATCAGAATCATCATGTCATGTGAATATAAAACAAGAAAGTTGTGCAATCTCACATCCTAGATACAAGTAAATATAAGATAAAARTAGAAGAATATTTCTATATATAGACTATTCTATATATATAGAAATTTAACTAAACCATAATAATTAATTTTACAGGTAAAAAGCCAGACAATGACTTAAACAAGTTTGATGAAAGAAAACTCTAAGGYTATATAAAGTTTTACAGACCTTCATATCCCAAGAAAGAACACAGTTTTTAATGTCTCAGCCCATCAGGACAAATTTTTACTTGCAGAACCAAAGAAAAGGTTGTAAGGAACCTCCACAGGCCACTTAATCCAACCTTCTGGCTGAATCAGAATGAGCTTCAAGATTAATTGGTCAGGGCCTTATTGCAGCTTGTGACTGCTATATTCTGGCCTTCCACTGTACATAGCTCTAACCTGAGCAGGAAATGTTCTTGATATTTTTGTACTTCTGTCTGTACCTACATGTTTCATGCCTCCTGTATATATCACAGATTCAGCATTATTTCAGATCCATCTTCTGAACACTTTGTGGAGTTTTTCCCCTCCGGACTTTGATGCTTTGTGTTGTAAACATAAATTAATCCAAAATAAAAAAGAAGTACAAACCTTATTTCTGTCTTCACTCGAAGCTCTTCCAAGTTTTTCCTGGGCACATCAAATCATTTTTAAATCTTGAAGTTGTAGATCCTCAACAGCCTCTTGAATGACTTTATCCTATATATCTCYCCATCTAGCTCTCCAATAACAAGTAAGAAATTCAGAATTTCCTTTCTTCAGCTAATTCCTTATATGTCAGATTTTCTTTCAAAAAGAAAAGTAATATAGTTCAAACAAGAAAAAGGCTAAAAACATATATAAATACGACAGTAAATTTTTATGTGATGATAGAATTCAATTTCTCTCTCAGTTGCTTATTCACATTTCATGTAGCAAGCATTTCTGGAAGAAACATACCTTCCTATCACTTTTATATACTTTATATAGTTAAAAATAGCCACAATTCACATTCCTCAGTCCACCAAAAAACTCCTTAGAAAATGCCTAGAAAGAAAGAAACACATCTGTTGAGATAGACAGACATTTATATTTATGGTCCAATTTTTTAATTGTCATTGATCTCTGGSTCACAAATATCTAGATGAATTTTGCATGCAGAAAAATCACTTTTGYTGCCACTTTATCAAGCAGTTGTATCCTTTTAATGAAGACTGGGATAAAAAATATTACATCTATACTTCATTGAAAGACTCCCCTTCAAGTAAAAGTTGCAACTGTAGGTATTAATAAAAAAAAGCTACCTAACTTCCTGAGATTGTATTGTGGGGAGAGAATAATTACTGTTACTGGTCACAGAACAAACATTGCTGTGCATTTTTTCAAGAACTTTATTGTGTTACCTGTAACATGCCTACTAATTCATCACCTCTATGTCTACTTCTAACTTTTCAACAGTCTCACTATATTAATAGTGCCTTATTAAAATAGAAACAAAACATGGCAGAGTGTTTCCCTTTCTCGTCACCTGCACATCACACTAAAAGATCCAGGGTGAATACTAGTGACTRTCAGCTTTTAAAGGAAAACCTATCAGATTAATCCATTGCAAAACCCTTGAGAAAGCTTTTTCCTTTTCCTGCTATGCAAGTGAACTGATCATAGTAAGTTAGTGGGTTGGAAGACAAAAAAAAGCTCCTTCATTTTCTATGAAAAAATTTCTTAAAAATCCTTAACCAGAAACTCACCAACTTCTAAAGGATAATTCTTTATATCAAAATGTGAGATATGTAAAATATAATCAAATATATTGCAAGATACTCTTTCCAAGAAGTATTCTTAGTGCCAGGATGGGTTTATACACCATTCATTTAAAAAAAAAAAAAAAACTAAGCTAAACCAAACCAAACTAAATTAAATTTAAAAAAAAATAAAACAAACAAACCCTAACCAATCCAAAACCCACAAACCTCAAATACTTAAATTCTTAGCAACCTCCATATCACACCATCATATATAGATAAAAACTTCTAAAAAACAATGTAGAATAACACGAAGTTTTAAAAAGCAAATCACTGAAGTTTTGAGGTGTCAGTATTAAAGTTGGCAGTAAAATTTTATTTCAGGGCTCTTGTGTTGTCTTAAAATGGTGTGCAGTTAATTAATCATATGCCATTCTCCACAGAAKTTTACCACTTCCTTCAGCATRCAGAGTGACTGACATTGGTCCTGAGATAATGATTAATACYGGGCTGTCTTCAGTKTGYRCYTTTCACAGCTTTTACTTTAGCTCASTTTAGCTCAAWTCCCAATCTGAACACATACTCTTTACTTTTCCTGTAGTTTTTCCGTGCCACTGTAATAAAATAATTTATTTTCAAAATAACAATGTGATGTAGAGAGATGTAGCTATTTTCACTTTATAGAGAGCTGAACCACACAAACAGTGAAGTCAGAAATTTCCAATGATTTTAAGTATACAGTCTTACCCAAATGGTTTTCAAAAACATACCAGAGGTATTCTCTAAAATGCAGCTTCAATTGGCTTTGCTCATCATTACAGCTTCTCTCAGTACCATGGCATGGGGTGAGCCCAGGTGCACAAAAAATGAGGTACATACACTTAGAGATCCTGTGTGAAAAATCTGGTGTAAGGAGCTGGCTTAACATCATGACAARGCAGTAAAGAATTTGGTTCTCCAGAGAGAAGCAATTGCAAGACAATATTGCCTCTCATCATCAGCTGTAATTAGAAGATATATTCACTCATACCTTCTCAWTCCTACACTAACATGGGAAGGAAGGAGATAACAGCTTTATTAATGACTACATTGGTTCATCCTTGGTTTGTGTCACAAATAAAGATCTTCATTGGAAGAACAGCAAACGGTTACATAATGAAAAAATGTACCTAAATGTGCCACACCAACCCTACACTGATTTCAACATGAACCGTTTGGGGTCCTGTCTCCAAAACTGCAAATGCTGGGAACGTAATGTCAGCTGCAAGCTAATCTTAGTGGTATTTAAGTTTTCATTACCTTCTCTTTCATATGTTTTAACTTCAGAGCTGCACAGGCACTAAAGCATGCCAAGTCTTTACAATCTGGGCAACTCAGCAACCAGCTTGTGCTGGGGCCCTTGTCTAGTATCTAGAAGCCATGCATTTGTCTGCTCTCATCTTCCAGGGCTTTGCCTCAGCCAGTGCTCRCAAAACRCATTTAATATGCTCCAGAATTATCRTTTCTCACAAAAAGTAACACTACAGTCAGAAGGAGCTCATTTTCTGGCTGGTTTTAAAAAGTACTGACCCCTTTTTTCTTTGGAAATAATATATAGCTACCTGTYTCCATGAGGTGGCTCTGAGCTGTGCTATCTAAGTATATAAAAATACCCCATTTTGCTCATAGCAATGCAGTTAAATTGCAAGAATTAGGATGCACCCCTGTTCCAACCCATTCCTGCTTCTTAGCTTCAGGCAACAAGATGCTAATTGGGTTGTTCAGCATGCAAACATTTTGAATTTCATTCCAAAGTACATGATGTTCATATTGGGTGATTAATGAGAGGCCAGTGTCTCTGCTTCTGAGATTAATTCTTTATGTACATTCTCACTACCAGTGTAACTTTCTTTTAATTTCTGTAACTCTGTCTGATAATTTGCTTCTTCTTRATCATTTTAATGGAAGACTTTTCAGCAAATCAAATGTCATGGGCTTAATAAGAATAATAAGAGAAAAATCACATTTTCCTCAGTTTTCTCTGTAGCTTCCATTTACTTTCATAAAAAGTTCAAATTCTTTAATTATATCTTTCAGATGGCTGCTGCATATTTGGAGAGTTCAATTTGCAATGGGGTCCTATGCAGTTTCTGTAATTTTTTTATCAACTGTATTTCTCTTTCAAGAKATTCCTTCCCATGCCTTTCACTTCCATCACTGGGTGACCTTTACAAGTGGTGGTGAAGAATTCTTTATCATAATTAAGTCTTTTGTACATTCAAATAAGCTGTAAATATTTACAAAATCTTAAAAAGTATAGCAAGAGGTTTGTATTAATTGGTKCCTGGATGTCAGGCTATCTCCAAGGACAAGTTTACCCAAAGCCAGTGCTGTTGCATGACAACCTGTACGTATCAAGTTTCCCCTGTGCACTCAATGGCCACTGATGSCTTGATGCTAGATGTTCAAGTGCTAAAATATGGTGCCACCTTAACTTTTTAGTTGTCTAATTTCTCTGTCGTTTAGTTGTCTAAGTTCTGTGTTGTAATGTAATTGGATAAGAACTGAATAAATACTTCTTGAGCAGCTACAAGTGTGGCAACATCTAACCTCAGTGTTTGACTTCACAGTTCTAATAACATTTTCAACGTAGCTTTCACTGTACTTTTTTAGTTTTTCAAAATATGTAGTGCTATCCTCCTCCTCCTTTGTTATTCCATAGCATTATTTTGAGGCTTGTATTTCATCCCCCTATTGCTGATGAGCTGGYCCAGACTGTGTATGGAACACTGCCAAGGGAGCCCACAGATATGCRTGGAGACTCTTTTTCCTTCTCCTTGAATAAGAATGAGATGCTTTTCCCAGATATTTGCCAATAGCTGGGAAGAGAAAATTTTAATTTTTAAAAGAA
This sequence comes from Alauda arvensis, assembly GCA_902810485.1. Lineage (NCBI taxonomy): Eukaryota > Metazoa > Chordata > Aves > Passeriformes > Alaudidae > Alauda > Alauda arvensis. The sequence continues at coordinate 202,681 of CADDXX010000326.1, forward strand.
GCTTAAAAGCATGGCTAAATCTGAGTAGATTTTTGTGGGATCAGCAAAGAATATGTCTACACAAATATATTCTCTTGCCAAATTTCAAGTCTTTCCTCCAAAGAAAATGGACTCCAGATGAAGAAATGACCACAGAAAAGGTCATCACATTCATTTTTAGTACTAAAAAAAAAAAAATAACAAGGGAAAAACACAGCTTCACTTTCAGAGGTGGCTGAATTGTCACTCCCACTCCTACCTTTCTCTCTCACCTCCCTTTTGTCCTGCTCCTTATAAAAAACATCAGACAAACTTGGGCACTTTGAAWGCAAAAATTTCAGACCAGAGGTTACCAACAAAACTGTCTTGTTATAAAATCTGGAAACCAAAGTCTTACTTAAAGTGCCAAGAAATCTTTAAAATTATAAAAAAAATCCCATTAGAGGGTGGTAAGATCTCCTGTCATTTAACCTTGGCACTGAAAGGAATAAGAAATTCCCTATTATTTTTTTCTTGATTTTTTGATACCTCCATCTGCAACAAATAACTGGAGTTCATATAAGACTGAATATGCAAAACCTATGGAGTTAAAAATTAACACTGTATGCAATGTGTAGTATTTTTCCTACATAGTAGCTCAAACCTGACTTGAAATGGTTATGGAAATTTTCAGTTGTCATAGATTATTTCTTCTTGTATTTGAATATGTTTTTTCTGGAKCAAGAAAACATTTGTTTATATTAASATATTTGYACATATATCAAATTTATAAATCTGATAACATATAGACTTTTAACATCAAATTACTTCAGTATACTATTAACACAGAGGGTTAACCAAATACTATAGGATGGATTCCAGTCTTTTCCATTAGGTCCTTTGCAATTCAATACTTTTTGTTACATTTTTGGAAACTGAAACAACATTCTCTCTGGAGACCCATGTGCAAAGTAACATGGAAATTTTCTCYAGAAAAGGTATTATTTGGGATTATCATTATAACTAATATCTAGTTTACTACTTTGACCTAAGTATTTCTTTTTTGCACCATGGAGCAACACTGCATATATGAGGGCAAACACTTTTTTGATTGCTCTTTCATTTTGACAGATGCAGTGCAGAGACACATAAGTGACACCTACTGAGAACAGTAATGGACTTCTTTCCTGAATTTTAAAACTCAACAGAGCATATGGAATCTGGATTCAGATGAAAACCATGAAAAATCCAGACATCTCACTCAGTAAGGTAATAATAATAATAAAGAAATCACTTTCCAAATATCTTTTGAATCATTACCTGCATTTCTCATTCTAAAGAATTAAGAAACATATTTTAATAATTCTGACTGGAATAGAGCCCTCCTATTATTGTAGGCTGTACTTGTTAGACCAGTATCTTGAAACTGGTTTTGGCTGYTGTGTAACCATGAAAAATATTGAAACTCACCAATATATAAACMCAAATGCAATGATTTGCAGTTGTCCTGTTTTCRTATATGTGCAGTGATAAACCAATGTCAATGGTTTTACAATGCAGGTTTTTGTCTGTATGTATAGCTTTAATGAAAGAAAATTCACCCTCAAGTGAATTGGCTTGGTAGTAAAGTTCTCAGTGAAAAGCATTCTGCTCTGTTCTGGAGAAAGTTTGCCTGGATGAGTTCTAGCATCTGATGAGCTGGAGGCTGACTGTGAGAGGGACTTTCTCATTCACAGACATTTTCTCAATCCCAAGCTTGAGAGGTTTTGTTTTGGCAAAAGATGATAATCACTATGAGAATGAGAGGTTCACAGGCTGAGCTGGGAGTGTGAGATAAATATTTGACATAAGATAAGGGGAGGATGATGTCTTGCATCAGAGATGGTGGAAACTCCTTTTAAAGATGGTTCTGTAGACAAGCTTGGAGGCCCCTKTACTGATGTTTTAATGTAGCCCTTTTGCAGCTTCCTCAGGATGAGTGACAGGAGTGAAAGCAGTTTGTGTGGAGGTGRGAGCAGATCAAGAGCTCATCCTGAATGCAGYYRTGAACAACRGACACACCAATATGCAGGGTCACATGATAAATCCAGATCTACAACCAGGAGAAGACTTTTAGATCACACATTAATATTTTCCCCTATTTTTCCACTGCTGTATCTGCTATTCTGATTCCTAARCTGGCCCTCCAAGGACACCAAACCTGCTGCATTAAGTAAGGGAGTCAGAAAAGCACCGTGAGATGATTAGGAGCACAGTTAGGGAGGGTACTATAACAGAAGGACAAGAGACTGCGAGGCAAAGCCCTGGAGGTCTCCCAGAATAATTCTTCAGAACTATCACAAAGATGGCAGAGCAAAATCATGTACCTGGAATATATTGTCTGGGTCTTGAGGGTTTCTTCTCTCCAGTTCCTCAGTGCCCTGGTAGATGMCAATCAGGAATAAAAACAAGGTTCACATCACTTAATTTGATTTCATTTTGCTTAATTTCATTAAGCTGTGCCCACCTGTAATTAATTTTTAGCATGACAGATATCATGATCTTTTTCCTAAGTTAAATTTGAACAAGAAGTTCTGGGTCTGTGCAGAGTCTATAATTCATAAYCTAATTTATATCTTCTGCATGAATGGGAATGCATCAATAAATCCTGGGCTATGCAAAATTGTCAGGACTTTTTTGGTGCAACCATCTACTGAAATACTGGATGAAATTGTCCTTCTGTAGGTAACAAAGATAGCACCTTTGTGTGCTTAACATCCCTGAAAATTACAGCTATTATTCTATCAACTTTCAAGGTTTCCTTTATAACTAGGAAATTTTCCTGTCTCATTGATSTAAATTCAAGTGGGTAAAGTAGTCTGGCACTGGTGTGGGCAGACACTGAAGGGAAAAAGAACTGAAGCTTTTGTGATGGTCAGAGTTGAAATTTAGTCAGCTGAACTTTTGAAAGATGGCAGACATATTGGATGAAATTCCAGATGACATATTAAGTTGGACAACCTCATATTTTCCCATTTCTAACTTTAGTGATTTTACTAAAACCAAACAACAAACATAACAAAAAAGCATATAAATAATGGATGCTCAGAGCACTAGTGACTCATGTAGAGTTGGGAGAATTATACATCGTAAATAAATCATAAGATAATTTTTTCCTTTTTCTATTGGCAAATTGTCTTTGAACAGCTGATAGTTTTCCTAGATTTATTTATTTTAAATTAATCAAATAATTATTCATGTAATTAATTAATGGCTTTATCTAATTGTAAAAGTATTATTTGGAAATCCGCAATAATAAGGAATTGTAGGGCCATGATTGCACAATATTTCACTTAATTTATTTTTGCTCTGGGTCAGTGGTGCAAAATTTCAGCTTCAGCTTCCAAATATTCATGTATGTGAATTTTAAAATCCTTTTACAATAATAGTCTTCAATATTTTCTTGTAAACTTATTTACCAGTGAACATTTCTATAATAAACCTCTTTATTTAAACTATTTGCAGAAATCAAGCAAAATAACAGAAATAAAAAGACCAAGTATTGAAAGAATATTTTCCAGGAAATAGTTTCAAGCTGGACTTTTAGCRACAGTGAATTTTTTACTAAGCTTTGCTTATTCCTGATATCCACACAAGCATGCACTCACTAAATGGTATTAACATTTGGCAAGGCAGTAAATGTGCAGGTTATGCCATGACCCCTGATGGGAAGAGGAATATCACAGAGCTAAGGGATCAACAGAATGAGGCTTCAATTCATTAGCTCTTCAGGAATCATTTCAGATAGTTAGTACCAGAACTCCCTGATTGACAYTCAACATTCATTGAAAGACAAGTTGAAGTCAGAAAAGGTAAAATAAAAGGCTACAGAAATGGCTACAGGAATAAAGCAGCTGCCTTGAGAGGAAAATAAAATAAGTCTTTTGTAGAGAACGATAATRGGAAATAAAAATAGGTTTATATCATCATGATGATGGTGGTGTAAGATCAGTGAGAATTGTGATGTAGAAAATTCCTAAAATCTGGATTTCAGAGCTCAGAATCTCATAAAAGATCATATAAAACAGATGGAAAAAATTCYATCTTTTTATTAAATAGGTAACGAACTTTTAAAATGTGTTGTCACAGGAGACTGTGCAGACATAATATCAGTRTTTCAAAATAGATCAGACTAAGATTCTAGAGAGTATATGCCAGGATATATACTCTATCCCATATCTGTATGTATCACTTGTTCAATGGCTGTGAATCCCAGGAGAGGAAAAAGGCAGGTGGCTGAGTTCACATGTTCTGACTAAATACCATCCCCCACTGCCAGTGTTAGASGCAGGGTGTGGTGTAGGAAGCTGGCCTCACTCAGTAGGATGTTTATCACAGCCTTGTAGAATCTGAAACTTTTCTGGTATACACACTTTCTGTTTATTTCTGCWCAAAATAAACATTAGTTTCCTATGCACTATCAATCATTTTCCTGTGATCAGGTAGCATGAGGCAGAGGTTATAAAAATTTCAGCACCTTCACAGAGCAGAGCAAACTTTGTATTTGTACAYGGTCCTTAGAGATCCTGTAGGGATTTACTGGGGCATATTCATTCCACATCCCCCTCCCCATATGAACTCTGTAGAGTTTCAGAGTCTCACAAGACCAGATCTCTAGGCGTTAAGGTTGTTGTTTATGAAAGATGAAGTATTAGTTTTGTTCCATGAGAAATTTCTATCCTAAGGGATCACCTCGTCTTGCGCTTTGTGTGCTGGAAATGGGAAGCGCACATGAMCAAGTCCTAACCAGTGCTGGTGCTCTGATGTAGCTCTGCCTGCAGTAGCAATGAAAATGATGTTGAAATGTACCTTAAAAGCATGGTCAGCTCACCTGGAAATWTTTTAGGAAAGAAGACATGTGGTCAAAAGCAATTGTAAAAAAATTTTTTTAAAGACCAAAAGGGTCAGAGCAAGCTCACTCATGGGTGTTTAAAGAAAAAAGTCCTTCTGGAGTCCATAGCTGTCAGTCTCTGCCATGGCTGACAGAGAGAAAAGAGGTAGTTTTTCTTTCATGCCCTATACTTTCTTCCTCATGACATAAACAGGAAAAACAGAGAATAATCGACACTTTTCTGCTACCCATTTCTCTTATAACAGCAGAGCAATATAAAAGGGACTCTTTAAGCGCCACCCATTCACAAATCTCTTAATTTATAAAAGCAACATAGATTTCACAAAATCACATATTTTTGAACTGAACAGATAGAACATTTTCCACTTTACATAACAGTGAGGAACTGGTTGCACTGTTTTGTTTATTTGTCTGTAAAAGGTACCAATGACTAAGTATTCAGGCTGCAAGAAAAACAGAGTTCCCTTCCCTGCCTAGCTGTATATGCTATCATCATATCTTTGTTGGTGAAACCCTGAATGCAAACCTGCAGCAGCAACTCTTCAAGACAATTCCTGCAGTTACATAAATTCAGTTTCTTGTCAGAGAGATGTTTTCAGTTTAAGGCATGCATTTAGGCTATGAAGCAACTGAAATGATCTCTCCGTGTTTATATTTCTTCTGTGACACAACAAACTTTCAATACAGAGGTCAAGCATCAAAGGCAGTTACAGGTTGTTGGCATTCATTTGTCTTCTGGGTACAAAAGAGAACACTTATTCACTTTGAACATTGAAGAGSTGAAAGAAGACTTTAAATCACTGTGTGTTAGAGGCTAGTTCAAAGAGCATGGATTATAACACCATGCTACTGGTCTATAAATGGAGGGAAGTACATAGGGACTGAAAAAAAGCTTTAATAAAAACCCATGAAAAACCCACAGTGTGTGCAGAGCTGCTGTTACAAGTGTGAGAAAAGAAATTTAACAGGRTAAGGACTTACACTGAAATTTTAAAAAATCAYATAAAATAYAAATTAAGWTGTAACTTCATTTAAAATATTATCTGATTTACCCCAAACCTTTCTATAATCATACTAACAGCATGAAGAAGAATGAAGTAATTCTTTGCAACGCCACTTYTTCTCTGGGCACTCTCCTTATCACCATCAAGGAGCCTGTGGGCAGAACTTGAGAAGCAGTACTGYAGTTATGTGGGAAAGTAGTACTGAAGTCTGAGTGCCACCTAGAATCTGGGTGATTTTAGAGTTCAGTGAATGTGGAAGACGCTTTTCAGSATGGCTGAACTGAAATTTAGAATTAGAATTCTAAATCCTGTTTAACTCTTCTCTAATTAGATGCCTACATTTCATTTTGGGGCTAGGAGAAAGGGTTTTCAGATTCTTCCTTTTTTTCTCTGGTGTTCTCTGTTCTTCATAATSTGGCATACAAAGTAGCTCTAGAACTAGAAGTTATGGGATTTTTTAGAAGGTAAACTTGAATCTTTATTTCAATGAAGCTTTGATAAATATATTCTTCTGACCCTAAAGTCTAGTACTATCTCTGTATTTATGACTCTGTAGTTGTGCCTGTGCATAGCTATTTTTGGGGCCATAATCAAGTTCTTCTTTCAAAAATATTGCTATTTTCTCCAGAAATTTTAAGTCTAAGCTTTACCAAGAAAAACTTACTATTAAAAATTTATTCATTGACTCAGAATAAACCCCATATAAGCCCTTGTGTAGTACCTGCATTTTGATTTTACTTATTTTGATAACTAAAGTGTTACTCTAAAGGAACGCATCGTGAATATGTGAATATACCCTTTGCTCATGGCTGAATTCACCTTTGAAGAATGTGAAAACTTCTGTTATTATACCAAATAGAATCATAGAATATATTGAGTTGGAAGGGACCTCTAAGATTTGAACTCTCAGTCTCAGACCACTCAGTTGAACCCTTTGCAATGAACATCTTCAAAAGATTCAAAACTCAKTTTTCCTAGTATATTCATACCCATRTATTTATTGTTAAAATRTGTATGCATTGTTAACATATTGCTAACAACATGTATAAATTCAGAGCATCCTTATGTGGGACTTCCACATAATAAAAAAAAAAAAAAAAACTTTTTTGTGTCTGGAAGACAAAAATTGTAATATATGAATGCCCCCTGTTCTTYCTCCTCCTTCCCTTAGCTTTTATATCTGAGCTGATGGCATGTGGTATGGAATATCCATTTGGTTAATTTGGGTCAGCTGGCCTAGTTGTGTCCCCTCCCAGGACCAGCCTTCTGGTGGAAGGAGAATGTTGSAGAGGGCTGTTGCTGTGCCAGCCCTGCTCAGCAGCACCCAAAGCACAGGTCTGTTGAGTTATCACCTTCCCAGCCACCAGCACAGAGCTCAGTGAGTGCTCCTGTGAGGAAATTAACTCCAGTTCAGCCAGACCCAATACACCAATGGACCAAAATAGGAAACAAAAGGTATGTAAGCCAGAAAGTTATCAAGAGCTCAAAGATGAAGGTCTGAAATCATAAAAGCAAAGTCTTTTGCATAGTTCAGCTCTACAGTTTTTGAAGGTTGGCACTCAGCTCCTGGACTGGAATTTACAAGGCCAAATACCGTGGCTGAAACTACTAAACATATAAATTTAATTAGGCAAACTGAAGTTAATGGATYTGCATTCATAGTAAACAGCATGTTGAGCACAAATGTATTTAAACTATCTAATAAGAAACAACAAAAAAAGGATTTGTCTAAAACTCAACCKCCTCCATGGAAGCTTATATCACTTTGGATTTGTCACCCAGCCAATTTTTTGCATAGCAGATTACTGGGTCAAGCTCTTGCCTATGAAATGGGAAACTTCCTCCACCACTGAGAGGTTTTTACATATTTACCTACATTATGCAGGTATATAACAYCACTAATCTTATGTTATGGATAAAAGTTTTTGTATTTAGAGAAATACTCTGCAATTTTTAATAAAAAARTCCAGAAAGGAAGAAMAAATGTGAGACAAAATAAGCATGACCTGGCTTAGTAAGCAATAAGTTGGTTTGAAAAGCAAATTTTGCAGCTCTATGAAACTTATAACAAAATCAATTGCATGTATGTAGAAAAGTTAAGTGCTGAAATGCACTTGTACATTGGTTCACTTGGTTCTGTAGTCATATGKGGTAGGACAATTCCTTCACAAGGATGCCATCTGCATTCTGGCTCAAAGCAACTGGAGCACTTCTGAAAGTTAAAATGGACAGTTCAGCAGCCAACACAGCAGAAACCACAATATAAACACTAAAGAAATGCCACAAGCAGGAATACATATGTATTTGTAACAAACATCCAAGGTGGAAAACTTGTTTGCACAAAGAGAATAAGTAAAATGTTTGGGTGAATAGAATTTATCACAGTTTGCYAGGGTGTCAAGGGAAGAATAGGTTTGTGAAACATCTCAAGTCCCTTAGAGATAGATCATAACAACTGAAGAAGATTTTAGTCTCATGCTTCAAGGAATAAAGTTAGACCACTTGTCCCAACATACAAGCATCTCACAGGAAAAACYATCCCATCCTATGTTAGAGTATGCAAATCAAGTTTAATAGGCTCACAGCTCTGGAAATTATTGCATGAGAAGAGAAACAGMGGGAATAACTATATAACTAGTCACTGTAGGTGAAAAAGCCCCAAACAGATCTCATATTTATACACAGATTTGAATGAAAATAAAATGAATTTATGTATTGTTCTAAAGCAGGAAGGGAGAAATGGTTGACATCACTTTTCTAAGTTGGAGCAACCAGGGAGGTTCAAGTGGAGTGTTTAAAAAATGGGACATTTGTTCAACACTGCTGTGAAAACCACCATTTCTTTAAATTGATTTATATACAACATCAATGACATTTCACAGGAAAATACAACATTTGCTGCTCTAGAACTTATATTAAAGTCTAAAGTAATTAMATCTTGATTTGAGAAAAGTGGTAGAAGGCTGTGATGTGGCTTAAGACTGAGTTGCAAAGAGCAACAGCAGTCAAGAAGTGTGAGTAATGGAAGTAACATTTCAGAAAGAGAATAAACTGTATATGCAGTTAACAACATAATCTGAGCCAACCCCCAAATCTGTCCTCCAGCAATTATGAAAGGGTCATGCAGACTCATTGGAATGATGAAATACATAGAAAAATATATGTTTAACCTCTTTGAACCAGCAGCCAGAAAAATACAGTACATGATGCTGGATAGCTTAAAATTCTTAATGAAGTGTTAAAGGACCTGGAGGGATAATGAAATACACTAACATAGAGGTAATATAATAGTAAATGAAAAATCAAAACAGCACGTATTTAAGCAGAATAGAGACACAGCACAAGCAGGTTTTCACTATCCTACAATAGGATACTGGATCTAAAGAAGAAACCACAGACCCCCTAGACCAGCAGAGGACACCTATAGTCCTAATATTTAATTTCTTTGTTTAATGGACTAATTAGATATATTCAAAACATTCCAGAACCTTAATATGTCTCACAAACTGTTGTTATTTTTGTACTTGAGAAGATGGGAAATACTGGACTTAAAAGAGATTTTAGCAAGAAGTTGGAGCTATTATCTCATGCTGAGACTCTTGCTACATAACATTGATTGGTCAGAAAGAAAGACCCTGTCAGCCTCTTTTGCTAAGAATGATTTCTGAACAAACATAGCTTTCCCATATGAGGTGATAGCTTAAAAATAGGAATGTATCTTACCACATGCAGTTTTCTGTAAATGAAGTAGTGACATCAAACACAGTAGTTGTGGGCTTATTTAAAGTTGACTTCTTAACATGGTATCTCCACTCAGTAYGACAGAACAGAGTTAAGAGCTCAGCAGTAAAATTCAAAAAATTGCCATTTATACAGGGGAAAAAAAAATAATGGTAGGTTGAATCATTCCCAAAATGAAACTCATAATAATTCTGAGCAAATGACTGCTTTTAACAGTTATTTACTCTGTTTTATAGCACAATGTTAACCTAAGCCATAAAACATAATGACTTGGACTGCAGAAGTGGCAGCACTTTTTAATTTTCATTCCAAAAATACTAATACATACTGTTTGTAACTTTTGCTTTAGTGCTTTGTATTTAATGCGCAGGAATTTGTTGTAAATTGCTATAAAAATTGGAATTAATTTCTAAAGCAAAATAAAAGCAAATTATTTCCTTCTGAACCCCTCAACCATCTCCTGGACCCATAAAATAGTTTCTTTTATTGAACTGCTCATGAAAAATGTAATGTTTTTCCAAAGTAAAGTTCTCTGCAGTGATGTGCCAAGTGATCTGATCATAATGAGGGAGCTGGGTAACCATGGAGTTTGTTTTCATCTACTTCATAATTACATTGCTTATAGTTCATGTTTTTAGCCTGCAGCTACCACAAAAACTTTCTCAGTGTGTTTGACTGCCAAATCAGTTTTTCTGTCCTTGGTCTCTGCAGCAGCCGTGGCTGGTTGTAGCCTTTCTGATGGGTATCTAAGTGGTCTCAGGCATAACACCTTGTGCCTAATTGAAGCTAAAGTACTGTACAAGGTGAAAATCAATGTGTGGAGGGGAGAGAGAGTGATAGAAGCTGTCAAATGCCATTTCTGACAAGCACTTTCGGCTGTACAGGAAACAGAGGCCTCTCATAAGATGGAAAACTGTGGTCCCAAGTCTTTGTTTACTAGGTGTTTTCATTCTCAATYCCCTAAGAAAATTAACTAATAGAACCATTCTGTTTATTTTTTTAAAGTAGCAGAATCACACAAAAAATTTAAGTGTGACAGAGGCCTTTATGCAGAGAGCTTCTCAGAAAGAAAGCAAGAACTAAATTTCACAGATATTTTTGGAATACAAACAGTGAGGAGAACAAGAAACAGGGAAAGATTACTTTCTAGATTCACTTCTAACAAACAGGAGACAACTGGATGAAAATCRGAGGATGAAAGGCAACTCTGATGGACTGCCAACAATATGACAACATTCATTAGTAAAGACAAAAGAGAGTGAAAACAGAATATTAAGACCAAAAAATGTGTGAAAAGCAGACTCCAATAAACTCAGAGCTTTGTAAGTATACTTTTGTGAAAAATAAACCCGATGAGATAAAAAAACTGGGCTCTGAAAATTTAGCTATTGTTTTAAAAATTATAGAAAGGGCAGAAGTGTAAATTACAGTGGCAGATGAAAGCTAGAAAGYGAAATTGGTCATAATGAGTTTTTCAATCACTTAAAACTTAAGAATGAAGAATAAAGATTAAGAAATCAGGTAATTTATGAAGGGTCTTGGAAGAATAGTTGGAGCATGAGGAAAAGAACAGAAGAATCAAAGCTCAAAGCAATCACTGCTGGCAAGAGATGTGAATAGAAAGAATACCAGCAAAAGGGCTGGACACCTCCCAAGGGACAAGGAAGCTATCAACACATGATATCAAGAAACTGAAAGTAAATCTAATGTCTTTTTTGCTTGAGTCTTCACTAAAAGGTCAAGTTCAGTCAAACAGGCAATACAGTAAATGCTCACGACAAAAGAATGAGTCAAGCTATAGAAGGATAAAAACAAGCCTGAGATTGCTAAAAATATTTATACACTTGTAAGTCAGCTGCACATGCCCATTTCCACTCCAAGGCAAGTAAAAATAATTTCACTAATGTCAGAGGCATTAAAAGTCCTTCTGGAAAATTTGTGACAATAAGTGAAATTCCAGAAGACTAATATAGCGGAAATAACATCCTCTTTTAAAAGTGCAGGAGAAAAATAGGAATTGCAAGCAGTCAGTTTAACTTCACTGATGCAAATTAATTACAAAATTTGTAAAAAGAGGAAAGATAATATGGACAGAAACAAAAGCCAACATAGTAGTCAAACATGTCTAATTTTCTTCCACAAGATGAAGAGCCTTGGTGTGTGGAAATACAATGTTTTCATGTCAATAAAATGCAAACACTTCTAAGACAACAAACAAACCAGGGGACAGAGTGTGCTGAAGTATTTTGGGAAATCGTGCTTTCACTAGTGAATCAGAGGTTAGAAAGAGTCAATTTCCAACAGGCAAGCAGCACTCTGAGAGAGGTAAATAGATGCCCTATCCCAGAATATGCAAGGCCTCAGCTAGCATGGGGTCATGTTTCCAATGAGAGGCATTGACCACACAAGGTCCATGAGTAGAAGGCAATGAAGAACAGTAAGAGGTCTGAGAGTGGGTACTTACAAAGAACTTTTGAAAAATAGGGGTAATCTAGTTTGGAGAAGATACACATGGAGGGGTAAGTATCTGATGTGCAAATGTGATACAAAAGAGGAAATAAATTGTTCTCCACACTGAATGGGGATAGGAAGAAATGAAGGATTTAAACTGGGAGAGGAAATTAAGCTCCAGACTGGGAATATAACTTCCTAGTGGGAAGACTAGACAAGAGAAGGAATTSATTTCCCAGAGAGACATTAGAAATCTTGGTTTTTAAAAGCAAGTGGRGCAGACATTTTCAGCACCAACATGAGATCAAGGAAAGGGACTGGATTACCTCATTTTCCTTGTGTATCTACCTGCCTTACTGCTGAGGGAAGGGCAAGAGGGAAAGACAAAACCCATTCAAGGTGGAAGAACTTACTGAGAGGACTGGATAAAATTCACCACTCTGCAAAAAGTGAATACCAGATCTGTGTAACATGAAGGTTTTCCCAAAGTCCCCCAGATTAAGTGGTGCTTAAGTGCTCTAATGGAATTACTCTGTAATCACTGATCTTCTRAACAGGAATCCTCCTGTCTCTTCCAAAACAAAGTGAACCAAAACCTCTGAATTGCTCTTGTTATTTCAATTTAATCTTGTTGACTGYATTATTGGCAGGAACTAACCAAAACCAAAGCCCCACTGTGTAAAATATTATATTAGAGCAGAAGAATGAATAGTTTTTTCACCAGAGGGCTCACAGTGTGAAGGTAGATGCAATTTTTTCTTTCTGCTTTCTTTTATCTTTGAGATCTCCGAAGAAATGTAAATACATGTTTTCAGTATAGATATATTTGAAATTTCAAGGAAAATTACTTTTTATCACCCTGATTTTTARTGCTTACAGTTTTTCATAATAAACATTCTAAAAGTTGAACTRTTAAAGGGCTATTTTAAAGAGATTGGGATTTGAGTGTTTTGAGATTTGGGGGTATTATTATTTTAAATGTTTCTTTTCATAAAATGTCTTTGTAGTTGGAAAAATATTCTACAAATTTGCAGTTACCAGTACTTGAGAACAGAACTAAGTACAACAACTGTATCGCACTAGAAATTGTTTGTCATTTCTGAATTACATAACCTGTACCTTGTCTTTCYAGTCTGAATCTGATTTTGYAAGCCAATTCCWTTTTAATCCAGTCCAAATGTCATTCATGGCTATTGTCAAACATTCCATATCTTTAATGTGACCTAAAGCAAACAACAACTCACATGGAGAACRTATTGCATGAAATGACTTTATGAGTTTTGAATCTCTTAAACCTAATTGTTTTATCTCARTGTCTTTCAAAACTGTCCTCATACTTTCAAATTACTGGAGCASTTTTGCTATGTGGCTAGCACTTTAAAGTATATTTTTTCAACATAGTTTTGCTGGAGCATGGAGGGAATGAAAGYAACATCACAGCATTAGAGAAATGAGGCTCATGGTAGAATGTACTTGCAGTGTGAATGAAACAAATATGCAAATATTGTGTACTCCTTTCTAGAGAACACATCACAAAACCATGTTATGTACATGACTTTTTTTCTCATAATATGTGAGAAAATATCTTTAAAAAATTTTTAAAGTAATATAGCTAAAYATGGGATTTCTGTTATAAAGGCCATTTTATTAATCCCAAGGGGTTTTTTCACTGCATTGTCTGTTTTCACAGATTGTCTGTTTTAATTACTTTTTCTTCAAAGAAATAACAATTTATGACATCTAAAGTCGGTGTTGATCTAAACGACAAACTATAAAATTTGTTTTAAAATAATTCTTAACATTTTCCCATTGCAGACAGTGATTATCTTAGGTTAATATTAATCAGCAAATGTAATAGGTTTTTATATTTCATTTACAGTTTTATTCTTTTAACAGTGTGTTGAAAATACATTTACTGTATCTATTGTTGACTGAACCTTATATTGTTTTTGTCCTATCTTTTTCTCCATCCCCTTTGTAACAAGCAAATTGAATTTCTGCAAAAGTCCAAATGGTTATTTTCTTTTTGTCAAGATTTATTTTTGACTCTTTTTCTCTTGGTCTTAGCACTTTCTTTTAGATCTTTTTTTATCATAAGATGGTTAAATTATCAATACATATTTTTCTAGGTCCAGTGTTTTGGCTTTATGTATATACATACTCATCTTTAGTAGACCAGTTAATGAGCCTAATCCACTATGCTTATTTTCACCTTCTTTGTTGAGTATGAATGGACTGAAAGGTTTGTGTAAAGTTTGGTTGTGTGATTTCATGATTTTTTTGAAGCAGGTTACGTATGCAAAATTAACCAAATGGGTAAATATGAAATGCAGTTATCACAAATGTTATGTATTTGATAGAATATGAAAATAGGCAGTATCAATAAAAGTATAACCTGAATAAAAGTTTAGCAATTTTGTATAAAATATATTTCAAGTGAAATTTCAAATTATACTACTTTTTTTTATTTCCATATTCAACACTGCAAAACCAGAAAATATTTTTTAAATTTTCATTTCATTTAATTGGTAGTTTAAATCGAAGGACTGTAATTTAATGGGTTCATTACCTTACAATGAACCCATTAATCCATGTAATTTATTTACAAGGCTGAAAATCTGACCAAAGCTTGCTGTAATAAAAGAGGTAGTAGTTTTCCCTCATTTGACTTAAAAAATTTTAATATCTAAAAATTTTAAAATRCACATTTTTTTATTATATAATAGAATATCTAATTTTATTGTTTATAATAATACACTTTATTCATTTACAATATTTATGTTTTGTTTTGAAAATTGGGAAACATATTTGTGGAATTTTTCTCCTTGTTTAGATATTCATCAAAGACACTACAGTGAAGTGGCATGGTCCAAAATCTGTTTGCACATTATAGCACTTAAAAATGATGCAATATTATTACTTTCTTTATGCAAATGAGAAGTGAAATAGCCTTGAGATGATTTAGATACACCCATAAATCAGACAGGCTAAACAAAGTAAGCTTTGCTTTGCGCAGATGTGACAGCCAGATGTGGATCTGCTTTTTATTTCATAGCTGTAATCTGTACTGGATTTAAGTTATTTCCTGAAAAATAAGGCATGCACTCAAAGCTGAAACATCACTAGTTGCTTCAGGTCAGTACTTTTTTTTTAGAAGGGATCATTTCTCTGTTTGGGCTCTTTCT
Source organism: Alauda arvensis (assembly GCA_902810485.1). Lineage (NCBI taxonomy): Eukaryota > Metazoa > Chordata > Aves > Passeriformes > Alaudidae > Alauda > Alauda arvensis. Next base: position 217,911 of record CADDXX010000326.1, read on the forward strand.
CTGGGGAAAGGTGAAACAGGAATTGTTGTTTTGGGGCGCTTTTTTTAAGAGTTCTTAAGAAAGRCCAGTAGATTTCATGGCATCTGGAATCAGTCCTTAGTTTTCTGCTTGTTTAAAAGGTTAATTAAATAGTTTTTGGCCAGAGGTGCAAATTGTTTTCACTGTTACAAGTTTGTTTCTATTCCACATTAAGTTAATGCTCTTTCAAGCCATATACTGCATTAAGTTAATGTTCTTTTCATTAAGTCAATGCTCTTTTTCTCATGATCATGTTTTAGTGTATTATTGGCAGGGTCCATTGGCAGAACATGAAGCTTTCATGTTTTTTTGTTCTATACAGTTGCTAATGCCCTCTCTAGAATTAAGATACCAAGGCTTTTTCTTGGCATGTGCATTCTTCCAATTAAAGGTAATGGGTGAAAGATTGTCCTCCGTTAAGTCGTCATGATCTCCAAGAACTCYGTGCCAATTTTATTGGAAGTGATGAACAAAAAAAATCTAAAATTTTAGCTGTGATTGCCTGTATAAGATTCAAGAAAAGTACTATCATCTCCCTGTTCTTTGTACAGTCCTAATTCCTGTTGCCTTGAAAATGTATACTTCACATCTAACCCCTTGCTCTAAATCTAACCTCTGCCTGTTCCAAATTAGTCAAAAACACCTAGGTGCTTGATAGTAGGAGCCCAAGGTACTGATGCTTTCACAGAAAAAAAACAGTAAACACCCTTCACTTGCAAATGGATGAAGCAGAAGGATGACCTTAAAATATACAGTGCATCACCTTTGCTTAATCTTTCCTATTAATCTGCTTTCTGTGGGCTTTTCCTCTATTCAGACTGATTTTCCTGGACTGTCTGACAGCTACTAGGCAGTCATTAGCTCTGAACCTCACAGCTCTGCCTTGCTGTAAAGAGTAAAAGGCTGTGTCAAACTGGCTTATGCTCATCAGGAGTTAGACACTCTGAAGACCCTCTTTCTCTTCTGAGAGCAGCACAACTATATCTGTGGAGTTAACTTGMAAACATTTGTCCTTTCCCCTGTATGTTCTAAACAAAAGGTCTGCTTGGTACATTTTTAGACTTGCAAGGCTTCCTTTAACTAAAGTTAATATGGGCTTGTAAATTTTKATTCTTTTAGGGGTTTATGACTCACAGCAATCTAGATGGAAGTAATTTGGTAAGTAGGACTAGGATCACTTCTTTTTGTCCCTTTATAAAAATATGTTCATGAAAGGACACATAGTAATGCTGTCAGCTAGACCAAGGATATGCACACCTGGTTTGATACCACTCCATTGAAAAGTAACATGAGCATGAAGTACAATCCAGCTGTCTTGGAGTTTTCTGCGCTCAAATTMTCTGACTGTAGTTTTAGACATGGTCATGAATTAAAAACTGATAGCAATAATTCAGCTTCTCAAGTTGCAGCATTCAGCATATCTTCCCAGAGAAGAGCTCTTTCCTCTTTTTTTTCTTTTTTTTTTCTATTTTCTTTTCATCATCTGATGAACCTTGATGCAGGTCAGCTATTTACCTGGTGTATATTTCATATTTAGTTTTTTGTTAGGTATTATTRTCTTGGATAATGTGGCTAGTTCCTGTTAATCTGGAAAAGAGWATGGAAATAGGCAGATGTAATTTGCTTATTTGGGCAGATAGGAGGTTAGTGAGTAAAGCAATGTTGGTTGGCATAGGAGAGTTCTCAAGTGTAATGACTCAGTATTAATTTAAAAACAGACTTAGAGAGTGGTCAGATTGCAATTTATAATCTGTCTGAATAAATTGGCCTGCAAATCTACACTACTTTTGCTGTGTTTTTCCAACAAGTGGTTTGTCCTGGAACAYGGTAAAAGGGCAAATCCTGGCTGTAACCCATCTAGAATGGTTCTCTGGTAAACAAGTGTCTGTTGTTTTGTCATGACAAGAATTACAGGACTCTGTTTATTGAAWTTTTAATGTTAAATTCACTTTTAAAAGTCAGTTGAGGTCTCACATAAACAAGGTATCAAAAATGCAATCCTACTTATTATTACTGCTTCCTGCTTCAGTCCATCACTTGCATTTATTTCCACCATGATGACCAATCTCCTTAATTTATCATCTCATAAATCAAAAATTGGAAGCATTTTTATGTATTTCAACATCAAACATTCAGGGTAGTTTACRAATGGCAATCCTGGATGATGCTGAATATTTTGTCCTTGAGTTTGTGCTCAAAATACAAAATTTCAAAATCCAGACTTCAGAGAGAGATCTGACTGGCTAGAAGAAGGTGTACTTTAAATAGAGAATGTGGTTGGTTTAAGTCACAGTATTTTTGAGAAAGACTACATGAGCCCTCTGTAGATGTCTTTATAATGAGCTTCCACATTAATTTTAAGAAATCAGTATGATGTGCTGCTTGCAGATTATAATGTAATTCTGTAATACAAATTAGATCAGCTTTGAATGTCTTTGAAATGTAGTGTGTTAAAAATGGTATGTACAGGTTAAAAGATACAGATTCAGAACACCGGGATTTACATGAAATTATCACACATGCTTTGATAGAGCCCTAGACTGATTCAAAAGAGCAAGTTTCATATGAAGCTGTCTCATTTTCTTTGATAGCCACCTTGATCTTTATGCAGTCATCTATTAATTATATTACAGATAAGGTAAATAAAAGTGTTGAAATATTGAGATCACAGCCTCCTTTTTTCTTGTGAAGACTAAAGGTATGCTTCTATGAAGTCAGTGAGCAACGGGGAATGATAAAGGTATTCTTTAGCTGTCAGACAGTATTTATTTTGACACGTGACTGAAAGATCTAGAGTTCAATAGCTAAGAGCATAACTGAAAGGGTAAAACTTACATATGATCTAGACCAAAGGTGCTATAAGACAGTCTATGAATTTTCCAGGGTCAGTGCACTGGATAAGAGTATGAAGGTTTTCCTGGAGGAATTATATTTCATTTAGTTCTCACAAGACTATACTGTAAGCCTCATCCTGCCGTGTTCTGATCACGCCATACAATTATCACTAGCACCACTCTGCATTCCAGCTTGTTTCCTCTCAGGTTTGGCCTCTCTGATTGCCTCACACAAACAGCTTGAAAGCTTTAACCCTRTTAGTTCTAGAGGAGCCCATCATGCTTAGTACAGACTAAACATAGGAAATTTGCTTATTTTATCAGCGTTCAGGATTTAGCAGTGTGGATTTTGAATGTAGAAATTTTCCAACTCTTTTTATTTAAAGGCAGCAACATTTAGCTAATAAATGACTGTTACACTGTCGCTGCAGAATACTGTCTCAAGAAATTGGCTTACCTGCTTACTCTTTAATTCAGAATTTTCCAAAAGCAAATTCCTTTGCTTTCAGTAAGTCTTAATAGAAATGTCTAACCTATAAAAGGTATTTATCACTGTAGGGATGGAATATTTAGCTGAACTAAATACATTTGTTCACCTTAATATTAAATTCCAGTATCCTGCCCTCTGTAAATACAGATAACAGAACCTGCCACGAAAAAAAAAAAAAAAACAAACCAAAAAAACCCACGTGTATCTCTATTAGAACAATAGCTTGATTTAAATAAACATACAAGTCCCTATACAAAACCTTTGGAGTGCAATAGGTTTAATTCAGTTCTTTGCTTTTATAGACATTGGCATTGCCTGAAGACTACTTAAGAGGTCTTCTTTATTTTTTTTTTAGGAGATGTCCACATATATTTAAAATTTAAACTAATATTGCTAACATTGCATGATATGGCTCACTGTGAGATCATCAAAAGTTAGTTACTACACCTCTGTCTCCACTGATGTGCTAAAAATATGAACTATCAATGTGCCCATAAAGCACTCCAGTTTGCTGTATTAATTATCGGTGCATTTCTTCTTTAGGGAATTCTTTTCCTGGTTCTGTATGTTTCAGTCATAGTCATTAAAGGGTTTATTGTCCTAACACGCATATCATTCCTACCTCCATTGACGATATTTATGCTATAAACGTATGAAGAGGGAAAACAGTCCCTATGCTTTTAAAAGTAGTTTATATAAATATTGCAAGAAGAAAACTATTCAGAACCCTGTCCAGTATTTTTCTGTACTAAAGTTCTTTTGTAAACTCACTTTGTAGTCAAGACAGATGAGTTTTTTGTAAGTTTATTTTTCTCAAACCRAGGAATGCAATTAGGTGACTTTTATCTAAAACATAAATCTGCTGACTTGCTGCTAAAGTTTTGTAAAATGAGGAGGTAGGCAATGGTTACAGCAAGAATTTTCTAGACTGCAATTGTATAGGTGCTTTTTCCTAACATTGTGTTTTTCTCTACAGAATCATTATGTGCTAAAATAGTGAAGCCTATAGTGGCTATAGACAAGCTGAAGAGAATATGGAGAATAGAAGGAAAGAGAGATGAACCCAAATCCCCTGGAAAAGAAATAATAGAAAGCTATGGAAACATTATTCTTCTTGTAGGATGACCAAGTGATATCCTCTGCTAGATAGGTTTTCATGTTATGCTRTGTGTGTTAAGACCATGTTTGGTACAAGATAGAGAGATACTATCTGTGTGTGAAAAAACAGTGATTTAATGTAGCAATGTACTAATGTAGAGAAAGAAGCTTATTAAATAAATATGTATGTTTTCCATAAAATAGAACTGGATTTATGCCAAGAAAGAATGAGCACTTTGGCTAAAAGAATATAGCTTCAACAGGTTTCCATTCATAAGCTAAATTTACTGCAAAAAAAGATTTTCTACTGGGTATGAATGTTCTTTGCTCTTCTGGCCTTAGGGTGATTACTCTAAAATTGTCAAAACTGAAAAATGATGTGTGCTTATTAGTCATGGGCATGCTTGACATTTTTGAAAACTACATCCTGAACTATGCATCAGACCACACAAGGTAAGCTTTTATGGACAACTTAAAAATATCCAAGACTTTGTTATGCAGATTTACSTTTTTTGGTTGTTGGGTCTTGTTAAATTTTCTCAAGAGTGGGGTATTGGGAAGGAAGATAAAAAAAAAAAAACCCAAAAAACAATTGCCATAAGTCTCATCTCATGCCAGTATAAATACTTTTATTTTAACACACTTCATTGTAGTAGAAAAGTCATTCTGTCTTTATGTCTATTAAAAAAATCTTTAAATTGTTAATTTATTTTCCCCTCTGAATAAGCTTGCATATGTATTAATTCATATATACATGTCACCTGTTGTTTGGGTGCTCAGGTTTGGGGTTTTTTTAATTGATTTTTTTCTGATTTGGTTTTTAATTGTTAAAATAAAATTGTTAAAATAAAATTATCTGCAAGTCATTCACTACAGTATCAAATTCAGAAGCAAAGGCTTTCCAGATTACCTCCAAATGGTTTTTGATTCCTGACGTAGATCAACATCAACAATGACCATGGTATGATTGAAGAAAAACACAGTGCACAAACTAGCTGGAGGCACTGGAGTTGCAGCCAAAGTCTCTTTTGATGTTCTAAACCAATCCTTGCCCTTGCAGCTGTGAGAGCTGGCACTACTGGCATGCTACTTGTTGGTGTGCACAGATACGAACCTTGCGATAGCACCGTGAGAGTCATTAGAGAGAGGCTGACCTCTTCTAGGTGGCAAAGCAATTTTCAAGTAGAACATCGGCCTTCAAGGGCAAGTAACAGATGAGCAGGAGAGGGATTGTTTGTTTCTGGTTCATAGTTGGCATTTTTTTTTACCTCAGTACCTTTTTACCTATGGCCTATATTGAATAAGAAAAATCCACTGATTTTGCTTGCATTGACTGTGGCTGAACCATTTAAAGTAGAATCTTGAAGTATTTTTTAGCCTTTTTACTGAGATTTTATCTTTAGTATAATTTTCTTCCAATATGGACAGTTTCCATGTTAAATGTAGGTRTACCTACATTAATATATTACATAAAGTAGTTTTAAAGATAAAGCTAGCAGTTAGTTTTTTTTCTGCTTGGTTAAAAACTGTCTGCCCTTGTTTGAAAATAAAAATAGGTGTTTTCTTGCAGGAAAATCTATATCCACAAGACTAAAAGACACAGCAAAGGTAGACTATCTGAGATCAGCTGGGGAATTCTGAGACGATGTTGCATTGACAAACAATTAGAAGAGCTTGATTTATCATACATCTTGAAAGGTCACTCACCCTGTGATAACAGAGGCTGACACTTCAGACCCTGGCTTCCTCTTCCAGATCCTCCATGTCTGAGCAAATCCAGCAGTGCAGCACACTAGTGACCACACAACAGATGTCTGTACCTGGTGACCTCAGACCAGGGTTTGTCTGCTCCTTAGCACATCCTATTCCAAAGCTACAGTGTATGTAATCATGGATGGTGTGCACCACTACTGTAAATGCTTTTCAATGCAAAAGTAAGCTTCAAAAGGAATTTTAAACCATCTCACAATGCACGCATATCTGTAGTGCACAAATAAGACAGGAAAGAGTCACACCACCTTTTTCCGCTAAATCTACAGAATATCCATCTAACACAAAACAAAGAAYATTGTTGCAGAAAGTGTAGGTTCATTCAGGGCTGATTAGAAGGCAGAAATTATACACTGAGCCATCCATAAAAATTATGCCATTTTCACCATGATTCATTTGTGTTCTAAGTTTTCTGCAAGCTGGTCAAGGGATGCCCCTGTAACTCCCACTGATATATTRGCATAAGAAGTTCTGAAAGTTTGTCTTTCTCTAAAAATACACTTGAACTAGYTGAACTTCCTGATCTACTTCTCTCCCCAAAATAAACAGTGAGTGTGATTTGTTTGCATTTGAGACGTTGCTCTGAATACCTTTAAGTGCTTTTGTAGAAGTGCATTTAACTGCACATATTATTTTAATTTTTTTATTATGCAATATTCCCAATATAACAAATCTCAAGGATTTCACTGGAACATAAAAAAACACAATATCTCTAATATGATCTGTTAAAAAATAGTAATTATAGTTAATATGTTAACATTTATGAAAATCCTGAATTACAATAGATTATTTTGGAAAAGATCCCATGTTATTTGTTCCCTAACAGTCCCAGGGACATTTGACTTTTTCCAAAAGAAATATAAACCTTATGTAAAAAACTTTAAAAAGTTGGTGTGTGTATATGTCTAGAGAGAGGTTACTTTCTTTTTCATCTTTTCTTCATCCAAATTCTGATTTCTTTGCCTTTGTCAGCTTAAATTAGACTTTTAATGTTATTTTAGCATTTTTTATTTAATATGTACTGAAAATGGTCTAGGCATAATGTTAGCACAGCTGTGAAATTTGATTTTTATCCTCTTTACTAAAGGACTTGTGGGAGTATAAAGATTTTTATAACAGTGCTTCCTAAGGAGGTAAAAACAATCAATATACTACCACCAAAAAAAAAAAGAAGTAGATAATTTGCACAGTACTCTTGACCATAGCAGTGATTAAATAAACACTAGGTAGAGTCACCCACTGCTTACAAACTGGTATGGATAATTTAGCCACTACCATCCTCTCCTGCTTTTATGTGTCCAATTCTGGCACTGTGACAACAGCTCCAATGTAGTTCATAGAGTCAGTCATATGATAGTTGAGTTCAAAGAACCTCTGGAGGCGATCCGATCCTGCAAGGCCATATGAAATTGGGCTGCTCAGGCATGTGTCTGGCATAGTTTTGGATATCTCCACAGAAAATTCAAGAAGTTCTTGCACATGTTTGAAAACTTTTGTGGAGAAAAGATATGGCTTTTGACATCCTCCAGGGTAGATAGGGACAGCAGTAAGATCTCCCTTTCACATGCCCCTCATTCTGATGAACAAAGATCTAATTCTCCCTGCCAGGTGTTCTGCACCCCAGTCWCTGCTCAACCTGGTGGCCCTCTGATGAGATTTCCCCGGCAAGTCACTGCCTGACTTTCACTACCTGGGGAGCACAAAATGGACGCAGCACTCCAGGTTTCTCTCCTTCTCAGAGCTGAGCAGAAGGGGACAGAGAATTCCTTTGATCTGGACCRCCCTGGTTAGCTCACCAACACCCTTTGTTGCAAAATTATCTCCAGTTTTTCTTTACAAATGTTTTGGTTGCAGTGAAGAAGTGGCTATAGTTGGAAGCATGCTGCCTGCTGCTGAGGACAGAAATGACCAAGAGCATGCACACACAGCCTATGTTACTGTGGGGCTAGGCTGATTTCTCTCCAGTTTCTCTTTCTCCCATGTTCCTGCCTGCAAAAGTGTCCTTATTTGGCCTAGCCAAGACAAATACTCTGAGCTCTCATCTTCTCCAAAATGATGGCTACCACTTCTTAGCCCCCACTGGAAGTATGAGCCTTCAGGTTGGAAATAATCTCATGGCAGCAACAAAGGAGAACCCCAGAGCGCTATGGCCTGGTTGCTCCATGCCATCTGCACTCTTTGCAGCTTTCCATGGTGTACAACCCACTTTCAACGCATGCTTCTGCCTTTGCCTGTCCTCCCAGAGCTTAAGTTTTACATCCCACACTACTTTCTCTGGAGGCCTGATTACAGCCTGCTGTCTTGAATCAGCCTCTGGGAAGTCTGGGGAAACACCTGACCCCTATATGTTGCAGCAATTTTCAGCCAAGTTTGGTATCATTTTACTTTGGTCAGAAGGTCTCCTCTTTCTGTGTCACATGAAGTAGATGGGGAAGCCCATGAGGGCTGGAGACCTATACGTGCTGAAGCCAAAGTAATTTTRCAATATTGAAAAGAAAGTCAGGTCTTCTCCACTCAGCTTCTTTGACAGTTGGTATAGAAGAGATCCACTTCTTCACTCTACAGAGGAAGGCAGAAGCACTGCAGGTCGAAAAGAAGGTATTACATGAATGGCAYTTTTGACCACCAGGAGATTATGTCCAGGCTGGCAAGGCTGATACCTGTGTCCTGCCCACAGGATAGGTCACTACCCTCCARCCCAGTTAATCACTGGCAGGTGTCTATGCCACCTTTCACTGACTCAAGTCGCTGAGCCCAGGATAGGCAAGATTGTGGACTACAGATGCCTCCCAGGTCTGCAGAAGAAAGGAAACAATTAWTTTGTCTGTTCTGCAGGAAGTCTGTTGCTTTTTTCTGGAGAGAATCTCATCCAGAGTCATTCACACAGGCAATGGCTGCATCTCCTGATGGTCCCTCACCATCTCCTCTTCAATCTCCTATGGGTCCAGGCAGGCCCCTGATGACCTCAGAGCAAAACTGTTTCGTTGCCTCATGCATTCAATTTTTCTCCTAACGTATTTATCTTTTGCCCTGGCTCCCCATACCCTTCCTCTTACAGGTTTTCTCCCTTCAGCTTGTCAAGCCTTGACAGGCTTGGCAGGCAAAGGTGCTGGAATCACTTTTCCAGCAAGGAGTGGATTGTCCACTGCAGATTCCCAGGGWGATTCCCAGCTGGACTGGGCTCTGGRGAAATCCTCTTTCATTAGAAGGTCRGTGTAGYGTCCTTCRTGCTCCAATCAGAGCTGACAMCAAACCCCCTTTYCTTCCTTACACCCCTGACTGCTCCAAGGCCCCTCAGTGATCACAGATATGACTCAYAGCAAGTTGAGGGGATAGTCCTGTGGGTGGATTTCTTTTAAGGACTTTTAAGATACAACAGGTTACCCAGTAAGGTCTGTCAGGTGGCTGGGGACAGCAAGGGGCTATTGAGAAACACATACCTCTGTTTCCTGACTCCAGGATTTGAACTCTTCCATCAAAGCCATCCCACTGAGGGGCTTCTCCAGGAATGTCGGGAAACGTCTCAGTATGCCAAGGAAACCTCCATCCCAGTTCAGTGRGAAAGCTTATACATACATTTCTTGTTTATCATTCTCTCACACTTGATGAGTTTACAAAGGGAAAGCAGAAAATGTCAGTAAAGTTAAATTTCTTATTAGCATTTAGAATTGATCAAAACTTCCGTCCTTTTTTGAGAGGTAATTTATAAAACCTTCAACATTACACAAGACCAAAATTGTATGTCATTTTTCTAATATTATGGTATACTCCATTTAACTAATAGTATTATTAAAATCAATATTCTTGAAAATGTGGTCTGGTATCCAAACTATTTTAGATCAATGGCATTACTTCCTTAAAGGAGTGTTGAATAGCTCTTTCATGAAAACTGAATAGTCTGTTTCACGTTCAGTTAAARGTAATAATAGAAGTTAATCCTAATAAATTGCAACAAATGAAAAAAATTTAGATTAATATACCATGCTGTTTACTTAACCACTTAAAACCTGTAAGGTACTTAAGCTGAACTTCAGAAAAGGCTCACAGAATTGTGTTTTAAATTATGTAGAGGAGTGTAACAGTGTAATTTCCATCATTGCTAAGAAGCAGAAGATTGAAAAATCACTTTCACATAAACCCACAATGAAGCTTTGATTATAAATTTGTCACACTAGCAATAACAGAATTACAATACCATATAGCTGTAGTTTTACTTACCGCCATAGATGTCAAATACAGGCATTTGGCAAAAGAAACTGTCATTCTGTTATCTGACCTTTTAGTTMGTGTAGTCAGGTTGTTGTCAGTAGCAYTCCATCTTATTTTTTGACAGAATTAAGATCTATTATTTTACTAAAACTATCCTGGATAAGCTTATATCAAGAAGTAGCTTTTCTGTGTTACTAGAAAAATTAAGGTGTCTACATGAAATTAGTTACATGTCAGGAGTATAACATCACTGAATGTGTTGAAGTTAGAAACTAGTTCTTTAGATGCAATTTTTATATTCACTGATTTTGGTTATATAAAAAAAGTTCTTTGTATGTATGTGTGAGCTGTAYACTGTTATGCAAAGCAGATGAAAAAATAACTGTTAAATCTTTGTTCATTTTGTATTTGTTGTACTTAAGGGGAAAATTAAAAAAAATAACAACAAAACAAAAAAGCACCCATAAAATTTGAAAATATCTTGGTTCATTTCTCTTAACAAATTTTATTTGAGAGACTAAAAATAGTCCTTCAACTCTTCTGTGAACCATGGGTTTTTTGTGAGTGTTGGTGCAGATATATAGAACTGGAGGGTCAACATAAGAAATTGCCCAAAAAAGATGTGGTAAAAGACCTGACAAGAAGACAACATTTAAAGAATCATCAAGGATCCGAGTGCATCTTTTTAGTATTGAGTTTTTGTTCACAGCTCTTTATAATTACTCCAGCTGATTCTACAAWGATTGTGAAGGTAGACCTACCAAAAGGTGTGTCATGAACAAAACTAAAATATGCAGAGCCTCTGCTGATAATCCATTTYTACTCCTGAGAAGATGTTGACTCATATGCCAGATATATCCTTCTCTGTTTCGAAAATCAGTAAAGGATTGTTAAATTCCATCTAAAGAAACCTGTTACAGGACCAGATGAGACATATGCTTAATATCACACTGGGATATCTGGAATAGTTTTTTTACTGTATAAAGAAACACAGTATTCCCTATTTTTTCCACTTCATTAGCAGCACTTAGTTGCTTCAGCTTTGAAATGAGAATTTATTACTTTMCAGTCTAAAGATGAGTACAATATTGGCAAGCAAAGAAAAGTCTACAAACATACACCTTCGTTTTATGTGCTTAGAAATCTCTGAATAGTCCCAAAACAATTTTAAAACCAGGGAACACCCTTCCCCCTAAATTAGGTAGCTGCTGTAAAGCTCCATTTGTAACAGCTTTTAGAATACAAAATATTTTTAAAGAGATACTGAAATATATCTGTAGAAATATTTTTCTTTATTTAAACATCCTGAAGGTAAGAAAAGGACTGTAGTTTATCCCATCAACAAAAGCAAGAAAACTTTAACATCAGAAACATGGGTAAAAAGTAATAGTTATCAAATACCACATATATTTATATGATGCTGCCATCATTGTGATGTTGCCATTGACGTATGTTTAGCCAGATACATGTTTTTAGGATAAAACTTCAGGGAAGGTAAAAATTCAGGCTTTCATAGATTTGAGGAGCAGTGCTTGAGACCCKATGGATTAAAAGTGTATGAAGTGTGAGTGTCATTCTCCAGTTACACAGAGATGAAATGTCAATGTTTTCTGTCATGAGAGTATTTTAGAGATAAATCAGACCTCTGTATTTCCTTCAAGTCTAACAARGTTTTCTAAGGCAAATTAAACAAAACAAAACACACAACATCCTCACCTTCCCCGTTCTCCTCTTCCTTCTCCCCCAAAATCTTCTAGGTCCTGGAAAAGCTTTGAAAAAAAATTTGAAATTGACATATAGTTCATACCCATATACTGATTTTTAGATGTAYCTCTTGAAATATCATGAAAGTGGAAAAGAAATAAAAGCTGCACTTATTTTGTAGTGACCTGAATTTAGCATCAGATGTTAGAAYCAAGACATGAAATTTTGGTAGAGAGATAAAAGTAGGAACAGAGACCTGACCACATGCCGGATGATATTAGTGGCAGATGTGATCATCAGAAGTGTGATGGCATTTCCTCTGAATCGGCGAATGTACTCTTCAAACTTTGATGTTAACATGATTAGCAATGAAAGTATGCTTTGTTCCTTTGCCTTCACATGGTCTCAATATTGGCAGTTATCGTTTACTTGTATTTTTAAATCAAATATTATCCTGCCCTGTATTCATGTGCAGATGCTTTGCACAATGCTGCTTTTTCTGTTGGACCTAAAAGAAAACTGTGAATCATTGTACTGAACAGAAGCTATTTTTTTTGCCTCTCTCTTACTCAATCCAAGCATTTGTATTTCCTAGTTTCATACTGGAAGCTACAGTACCATGCTTTCCACACAACACCAATATGCCTATTACTTCGTCCATTGCCCCCAGAAAGCATTAATTGACTGCAAACACAAATTTATTGCAAAATGACTGCAGCTTTATTAAGCAACAGGATTTACAGGCAATAACATAATCAATAGAACATTAATATATCACGTAATTAAGCAGTTCTTACAAGCTGTGCCTGTAGCCTTAAATATAYGGAATATCATTGCGACTGGTGAGAGTTGTTGTCCAAAAATGATTCAAATCATGATTTCTAGAGAGGAAAAACACATCTCCTCCCTTAATTGCAGGGGAARTCTCCTGTTTATCCCATACACATCCTCATTAATCACGTAGAAATTCTCACTACTCCATCTTAAAAAATAACAGTTATGTAAGATTGTTACTATAACACRAGATAGAACAGCRAAGATCAACTTTTTTATTTGAACTCCCATAAGTACACCTGGAAGTCAGTGATGATTTCTRTATTTTGCACATTACTTGGTGAGTAAAGATGGCACAGCAAACAAAATGGATAAAATATTAATTCTTGCACAGTAGACTGTCACTGAATATCYTTCAGCTGCTGCARTAAATCTGGGTGTAYTTATGGAGTTCTGTGAACCTAAAAYAGAATTTRCTATTTCCATGAACTCTATTTGTTCATGAATAAATGACGCTTGAGRTGATGGAATCTGTTAAATGGTATCTCTCAAGAGCCAAAGTGGTCTTGAACACATAACTTTCCCAAAACTTGCAAGAATAGCCTCTGAAGTTCTATGCCTTCTTTTTTAGCCAAAATATTAGTTATGCTTAATACATGGAGATGTGTAAACCTGGAAAGCCATGTCTGCACTGCCCTATTGGAATGTGGTTCTGTTGGCAGCTCAGAGGTCAGATTTCCTGACCAAATTCCCTTAGAGCTTCCATGTACTTTTCAAATATTCTCTGGTGTATGGTAGGCATGTTGCTTGAACAGGGAAATGTCTGGAACAGAACAATGCAAATATCCCATATCTCCAGGATATTCCCCCCCCCCATACAGCCTCAATACCAGTGTTCTGTTGTGCATCTCCTGAAGTACATAAACCTATCCACTCTCATGAGACTTTGTAGAATTAGACCATGAGATTTTCATGCCCATAAAAAAAACCCTGTTCCTCTTTTCTGCACTCAGAATGTCTTTCCTCAAAAAMCCATCGCACACACACATACACCTCTCATTTCTAGGCATGGCACCCAAGCAAATGACAGTGTGCTACTGCTGAGAAATCATCAAATCATGAGAGAATCTGGACAGAGTTTATTAGTTTACTAGATCATAGTCAGGGAAAGTCAGATGCAGCAACTCTAATTTTACAGACACTGACAATTTAGACCAAGTCAACTTAGTGCAGAGAGGAAAGCATTGACACATGGAGGAAGAAAGGTTGGTGRAGCCTTACAAGCCAAAGGCAGTAAGGCTGTGTATAAGGAGGTCCATTGGAAGGAGTCTGCATATAAGGARGTCCATCATAAGACTGCTGYACAGCTTCTTCTACACCTGGAATGGAAAATGGGAAGACAGATATCCAAACKAATAACTCAAAACATGAAGGAGTATATTTTAAAGGATACTTTAGGACTATACCTCYAAAGGATACTTACAAGAGAAAGACAGCAAAACATCTGCCRTGTACATAAGCCTATGAGTGACCTCTTCCTCCCATTTGCTTTCCAACCTAGCAAGGAAAACTCTTTAGCATCTTTGAAATCACTACCTGGGGGCAGTGAGAAMTATCCCAAAGATATTCACTACCCATCACCACGCTTCCAGGCTGGCAGCCTCCTCCATTATGCATCTGCAAATTATTCTTCCATCACCTATGTTGAGCACTACTCACAAGCCAGAGATTGGTTATTCTCTCATACTGTGTAGGATATATAGTTCTGCTACATCTACAGTCATCTGAAAAACCCATTTTGGATATATGTGGATTATCCTCCCTACTCCCAATTGGAGGAACAATTGTCTTTTGCTGATTCCCTACTCCACAAGCTTCACTTCAGAACTCTCCAAGGAAAYTACTCAACATTTCTAGGAAACAAAATGATCAAATCCTTAAGGGAGACTTATAGTAGAAAATACCAAGATAGTGTTCATTCTGTAGAAAAGGAGGCAGAGTGAAGTAGATCACTTTTAGACCAGACTTCACACAATTTCACCATTGCTCAGAGGGACTCTTGATTTACACACAACACACATACATAACTAGTTCTCTCAATGCTGTCTGAACATGAGGATGAACATGGATGTAAGCCCAGAATTCCCTCTGGCAGAGAACTGTGTATTATCAAAC
>CADDXX010000326.1:233063-251176 GCA_902810485.1 Alauda arvensis
TGAATAACTGGGCAAACAGCCCAAAGCCTGATCTGGTTAGAATTTGACATCAGGTTTATACATTTGACAACAATTAAATATTTTTGTACTTTCAAACATGTGCTTGTTCGCTGGACTTATGGTCTTTKGGGACTGCCCTTAGCTCTACTGCTGTTTTCTTTGTCTTCCTTTTGAGATCAGCACACACATGCTTGGATCCCAGGAGATGGGAGCCTCTGCACATTCAGGCATGGACTAATGGTCTCTTACAGAAGACCTGGGAGTCTCCAATCTCATTCCCAGGAAAGGWTTGAAAAACATGACTGCCAAGTGCAAAAGATATTCTCCTTGGGATCGGGGATATGAGATAATGTGCTGCTTCTGACTAGGAGGTGCACTGACAGCATTTTTCTCCATGCTTTGAAACTAATGTAAGAAACAGCTTCTATCAGACAAAACAGTAGTACTCTTGGATCAAGAGTACTTGGATCAAGACTAGCAGAAGATTGGCCAGGATGACGGACTGTGATGTTTGTGATGATGTCTTGGGAGTAGTATCCCATCGCTCACCKTCTTCCAAAAGTTCAGGAAAATTACATCTAGATATGCTAGGTAGTGAGTCCAGGAGTATGTTTTCTGATGTAGAATAATGATGGAGGCTGGTACTCAGTAAGGAATTACTTTTTTTCCTTGTAATTTTACAGGAAGTTCAATTTTTTTTTTTCAAGTAATGGGGGAGAAGAATGTTTTCACCTTGAAGAAGGAAGGGAAAGTAGAGTCAGGAAGATATGGAGGTCTGGTCCAGAGAACAGTCAGTCTGTTTSCTGACACCAGCCTGCTCTTACAGGAACCAAGGGAGAGACTCCTAACTGCTATGAGAACAAAGAAGAGAAACAAAAAGGAGAACATCATTTGAAAGGGAGGACAAGGAAAGAGAGAGAAAATATAGAAGTCTCTAAGTCATGAAAAGGCTCTTAGAGTAGGTGATGAAGATGGCCAATGAACATTTACACAAATGGCCTKCAACCATGCCTGTTCCATTCCAGGAATAACTGACTGAAGCCACATCCATGGTCAATGAGCCGAGAGCCATAAATGCTTATTGTCAGGAGAAACTGCRCAGATTGTGGCTCCAAAGGTAAGATCCACTCAAAAGAGAAGCGTGTGAAAATGCTTTTATATAGGTGATGGTACTCAAGATCCAAAACACCTGCACCGGGCATGGATATTGAGTATTATCAAAGAGTGCTTTCCACAGAGATGTGACAAACTTGARTTAGTCTCTCAGAGCTTATAAGAGGCTATCAAACAAATGTCGAGAGGTTCAAGTACCATAAGCTTAATATTATTCCAGGGATGAGGGGGAGAAAAGGCAAACCCAACAACCTGGTGAGACCAAGAACAYGCACACACCCCTGATGATGGAAAAGCAATCAAGAAGTACAATTTTCTTGGGGAGAACAGAACCTCTGCTATGCCTCTCTGATCCTCCACATAACTTGCATAAATTGGTAAAGGGAGGACCTAGGCAAACTGTAGGACTTGTTTTGCCTAAGAAAGCCACGTGTCTGGGCATTTCAAAGAGCAAACATCTTACAAATTCTTTCTGAGAGCATATTCATACCCAGATAGTAGCTACAAAAAATTAGCACAAGATGAGACTTCATTAACTTCCTGGTGGATTTACCACAGATCACCAGCAGTATACAAATTTCCTGTGTTCACAATATATAGCATCTCCTCTTACCTCTTGTCCCCGTGTAGTCACTTAGATTTACAGAGYGGGCCTTATGAGCAAGGCCTTGGGGAACAATTCTAACATTCATGTGCAAACACATATGCAATAATAGAAGAATAGAAATAYAGAAGGCTATATAATTTTTTTAAAATGTAGTTGTTGACATGAATTGCTTTCTACTTCCTCCTCTGTTCTATTGCTTGCATTTCTTGTAAAGCTAGAAAGAAGATCACAACAGAGAAAATGTAACTTGAGAAGGAATTTATATGTTCTTCAAATTATTCTTCTCCAAAGGGAGATGCTGAATTAAAGCATCAAAATCTTCTTAAGGTTCTGGAAAGCAAGCCACAGAAGACACACGTTGTACATCTCCATATCCCATTCTCCTCAGAAGATTATAATCTCTTCCATTAGCACAGTATTATGTATTTTAATTTTACTAGATGCACCATCACCACCACTACTCTCTTCCTTGTATGAATGACAAATGGCACTCTATTTTGTTCTCGTTTGTTCTTAAAAACCTTATGCTCTGTGGCATYTATCAGTATTTGTTAATTCATGTTCTCAAACACATTCTGAACTGCTGAAACTCAGAGCAGCAGTGAGGTATTTTTTCTGTATCCATCCTCGTAAGTCTCTTGCTCCCTCACACAACCTAAACCATGCCTGTGTCAGGTGAAGAAACTTTACCTTTTCCTCTCTCTCKCTATAAGAGAACGACATATCTGGATAGGTTTATCATAATCTTACCTTGCAAAACAATTTTTGTGAAGGTTTCAAAACTGAATTTCCTTTTAAAAAAAAATTAGCCCATTTTACATATAGTTTTGCATGTGAAGTTGTAAATTATTTATCCTGTTATAAAAAACACTTCAGGGRTTTGCCTGGTGCTTTTAGAAATCTGTTCATAAAACTCCCTGTTTATAAATTTTCCCAAAGATTTCATTGTTTTCCTAGATATACAAGATATTATTAAAATGGAGGAGACCAAGAATAGGTCCCTCAATCAATTCTTAACCACTAAAATACATGGGGTAATTTTGAAATATGTTAAAATCCCTTGATCTTAAGGCATTTCTTACAATTGCAACACTTTCTAGGGCAAGCTGCTCTGATTACTCCAGTAAGAATAAGCATAGTAAACACCAGATTGTTTTCCCTACATACTTAAGTATGGATTTCAGTGTGTTAATCCAGACATGACAGCCAGAATGTTTCCAGTGACATCACGGGAGCTGATGACACTGTGGTGAATATATTATGAGTATGTGGATGCAGTTTAACTGCACCAGTTCTCACCTGCTGTCACTCTAGGTCTTTGAAACATCCCATTACACCTGAGTCTCTGTCAAGTGAAAATCCTAATTCAGAGGCTCAGGTTCCCATTTCTGCCATAAACAAAGCATAACTTGGGGAAAGCTCTTCTCTACTTCTGTGTCTCCATCCTCTGCTGGTCTCACAGAGGCAGTGTTTCTTCATTACATTCTCTGCAGATCTCATCTAGTACAGTTTCACCTGTTCCAGGACAGTGGCTTTCTCCAATGCCATACAGACCCATTTTTAAAAGGATTTCAGGTATTGTTATTGCAAAGCACAGAAAAACAATAATCACTTCCCCTGGGACTGTGAGTCTGAGCTGTTTGCTTTTTGATAGCCTAAAAATAACAGTACAATGCATATATTTGAGCAAAACCTTACTATCATAGTAGAAACAAAGGCTGATGGATGAGAATTTAAAAAATAGTAATTAAAAGCAAGACTTTGTATAGTYATCTATGCAGTTTATCTTGCCCTTTGCTCTGAAATGTCTGGTAAAAGATYCCATGAAGTGCAGTATGGTAAAACTAACACTGATCTGAACTGCTTAAATTACTTACATGTTCCCACTGCTGCTTCCAGTTAATATGTGGATTTTCTTGAAATCAAGCTCATCAGAGCCTGTATATAAATTCAGTTGTCCTGGATACAGAAATTCCACTTGCCCATGATTTTTTCAAGTTACTTATATAGGAGAAACATTACTACAACAGTTTTATTATTTCTGCTGCTGTATCATTATCAGATAAGCAAAATCCAGAATTTGAGACAAWTTATTTTTTCTTTATTTTTTCAATTTTRCAGCAYCTAGAATAACTAGATGGAGGAGTCTCCTTCACAAACAYGTGTGAATATTCCAAACAGCCATTTCTAATACCACAAGCTCACACATTATGCTATTCTAAATGGGTCTTCATTCCTGTAACTGTTCTGAGGCGAATTGTTCATATTCCATTATTAATAGTGATGTCACGAGAAAAATGCAATTGTATAAGAGGGATCAGCCCAAAGTCAATACCAAAGTATACAAGGATTGAGATGAAAGAAATCAATATAAATAATGAGAGGGCAGTGGGACAAGGCTCTGCAGAGGTGGACTTGCTAACCCTAAACCCTTCCACCTGAATTATAACAAGTAAATCAAAGCACTCGTATATCTGGATCAAGGCACTTTCCAGCTTTGCTTTAGTGACAAGGGAATGGGCATTACCCAGAAGCTGTAGGGTGATGTTCAGAGACAGCTAACAAACCACCAGCTCAGCTTTTCTTTTCCACAGGGCAAGCACTCTGAATGCTCCTCCTCCCCTTAACTTGCTGAAACTTGCAGTTGTGATTCACAACCTGACCAGCACTGATAGATAACAAACCACTGACCTTGAGGGCGGCTTTGTATGTCAGCCTTCTTATTGCGTTGAGTCACCGCACTCCTCGTGTGTGTTATTTTAAGTAGCACATTTATCAGCCAGTACCAAGTAGAATAYGTGGCCATGTGTATTTTATTAGTGGGGTTTGATATTAAAAAAAAAAGAAAAATCAGGAAAAAAAAAAAACCCACTTTATTTAAAAAAAAAAAAAAGCTTGAAGGCTCTGACACTCTTTAAAAATCTTGTTTTCAGTTACAACATAAGGAWTCTATATGGATGCTAATATGTTTGCATTTGTAGCTTTTCCAGACTTTTTCCCYCAGCACACCGCAGTATAGCAATGTCAGAAATATACCATTCCCCATAACAGGACACATCTGTAGTGAATCTGCACAGAAGCAATTAATTTCCTTGTGGTATTTTTACACTGGGGTCTTAATGCAATTCCCCACTATACAAACAAAAAGCTTGAGACAGCTCCTGCTGCCTGATAAAAAAAAAAAAAAAATCAGATTGAGAAGGGCTGTTTGGCCTACGACTGCTACAGGCAATGACTTGTAATGAGGCATCCCAACACTAATTATGAAGCTTATTAAAGAGAATTGTTTAAGTTGTACTAGAGTGCATGCTATAATCACGTTTAGGGAGATATGCATACTGAATTGGGGTTCTTCAGTTTTTTCCCTTAGAGAAGTGGACCCACTACTTAATGAAGCCAATTTGGGTCTCCATTTATAGCARCAATATCATTGTGCTTGGCAGACTGGTCAAGATGAATTTGATGGAGAGGCAGGTGAGAACCCCAGCAGCTTGGTGATAATTCACACATCATAGCCTTCACAACTAACTAACATCTGCAGGAGAGTGGGCCAAGAAACTGTCAAAAACAAATACTTTCAATCCAGGGTTTTATTATTAAACTTCTCCCAATTGTTCAGTAAGGTTGAAAAAGCAATATTTCAGTGTACTGTTTCAGGAAAGAAAAAAAAAGAAAAGATTAATAAAGATGTTAGGAGGCTGAACTGCTGTGAGATTTGTTTAATTATTCCCCACAGTACTGCCCCAGCAATCTGCTGACATTTAGCCCCGACCTTGCAAATCCTCAGTAAATATTAATATATCAACTCAAACAGGGACCGTTGTTTTATTGGTTCACGGAGCTCAGAGAGATTCGCCACAGCAGTGAAAAATAATGTGCAGAACTGAGGAAGAACGGCTCCTTTGATATCACCTTCTGCTGCACACATGTGCTGGGAGCATCAACAAAATGGAAATTCTGTTACTTTGCCACAGCTGTAGAGTGACACTTCAGATGCCTTTGCTTCCCTTTGTACAGCCTTCTGGAATAATCCCAAAACCACAGTGGCAAGAGATTAGAAAACACACACACGCACGCGCGYGCGCACATATACACACACACACRSMGSRRRAGAGAGAGAGATCACATTTTATTATCTGACACAGTGGATATTTTAATAATGGTAGGCTCCCACCTTAAAACCTAATAAGCTTTGCCAAGAACAATGAACGTGCTAAAAAGAGCCAAGGAGAGCTGAGTGCAATCTACTGGAATCTGTTTACTATGATGACTTTGCTGTTTGCCTACGTGAGTGCCACATAAACTTCTTTTTTCTCCAAACAATTGCCCCCACTGACTGCTTCCTAATGTATTTTATGTGCCTACAGTCCTCACAAATCCTAACAAAGCACCCTGAATTTATTTTCTCCCTTTTATTTGATTGCCTCAAATGTAAATGTACGTTATTAAAATATCTTCTCATAACTATACCTCCATTACTAATAGATGAGTGTTTGATGTGGGTCAATACGGCATCCAAAATTCTTGGGTTTAGGGGAAAGGGCTGCTGTGCAACATTTGGCATTCAGATGTATTGAGCTGCAGAGTTAATGCGTGATTAATTTTATTCATAAAAATGTTAATCACTTCATTGTGAGATCTCTTTAACATTCTATGCACCGAACACCTTTTAACTTCTTTTTCACACAAGCTCACAAATGTATTTAATATTTTCAAACATTCTGTTATTACCAATAACACTGGTAATTAAACATACATTTAAAATGCAATAAAAAGCTGGCAAGTAACGGCATGACACCGAACACAAATGGAAGCCCACTGCCCACTGCCTGTCCTGTGCCCCCTCCCCCTTGGCAGCAACTGACCAGTTTCTTTAATGTGCACTTGTTTGCAGAGTCCCAGAGGCATTTTTATCCCTCAAGCCTACTCCAACCCTCATTGACACAGCCAAATACCATGAAAAGAATACAGCCATGTAGCAAGCTAGAGATGGTTCTAAAAATACTTCTGTTCTCAGGGAGGGGAGGATCACAGTGTTGGGCATATCAGGGCAGGTTGGGGGCTCTGAGGGGGTTGTTTTGGGTTGGGAGTAGGTTGGGGTTTTTTTGAGACAAGCACTCAAGCCTCATCTGAGAGTGGTGTCAGGCACTGGTGGGTGTGCCGGCTGCACTCACTGACTTCTTGTTTCCAGCTGGGCAAGGCTATTGTGAGTGTATTCAGCCAATGCACTCATGAAACTGGATAAATGGATTAGTGGATCAGAGACACCATCGGCATCTTCAAAAGGAAAACAGCAGCCTGCAAAAAGACTGACATTTGTGTACTGGGGCAGAGGGTGTGTGAATGCTCTGCCTCCTCCAAAGGGACAAGACAGTGATAAACTTTCCACACTGACCACCTCACTTAGTGCTACAATTGACCAACAAAATAAATGGATTGCTTCATTGTTTTTGAACCGTAGGCAGCACAGGGAAAGCGCTCCTTGTGCAGCAACAAAGGACAATGTATTGTGTGGGGCCAACAGCTCAAAATAAAACCTTTAATTATCTACGGGTCAGCCATAAATCTGGAATAAAAATAAATGTTACTTTTTAAACTCGCCTTTAATTCTACACAGAGTTTACGCGGGCGTTTTCTATTCTCTCAGGAGAGGCACCACCAGGATTTGGTGTGCGCCCCACGTTTGCATTTTTGCATCAGCTTAGCTCCCAAGGAAAATGTTAAGAAACAAGTTTGTTCTTATCAGACATGAAGGATGTCTATAATACTAATTAAAGTAAACAAAAACTGATAAAAGATGTATTTTTTTCCACTTTTTTTAAAAAACACTCATGTGTGCATTCTCTTCACATATGCATAAAAAGAAGCCAAAACTAATATTAATAGCGGGAAGGGACTGAAGTAAATTAATTCCTTACAGAAGTACATTGTTTAGTTTTAAGAGCTCATATTTTTAAGGTCTTAAATTTTGAATACCTACTTCTATGGGGCTTTCAGTCTCCTGGTACCCAGCGATTCCTGTCCACATGGCTGGTTTTATGGGCAAGCTATGAATGGCACTGCATGGGGGCACCGCACAATGGGGAACACCAACCTCGCCAGAAGCCGTTTCTGTAACTTTTCACTGGAAAACATGCCACGCAAGCCATGTTTATTACATGTTCCAGCATTTTACTTGATTTGTTGGTCCCAGGTAAGTTTTACTGCTGAAACCCAGTGACTTGAAGCCTGGAATCAGGCCCCACGTCGCTCTTCACCACAGCCCCACACAGCTAGTGGTGGGCTCAGGCCCTACTGGCCATTGCCTCCCTGGCCAGAGGAGGACCTGGGGTCCTGCGTGGTGCAGCTCCACGGCTGCCACCCACTTCCCATAGGCCAGAGGGGACCTGCCACAGCTTTTCCAGCCGTGGTTTCCTGATCCATGGCTGGCAGTTGAGTTTTGGGGCCAGTGTGGCTCTCCTCCATCCACCTGCAGGCCTGCATGCAGGGCCTGGGTGCACGGAGGTCACCAAGATGGCAGGGGAGCGTCACCCCAGGACTGAGGCAGTGGTCTGGGGATGGTCTTACAACTCACCGTCCCTTTCCCTGATCTGTTTGTGTGCCTCTGTCAGGCCCGGCTATTCTTCACATCTCACCTCTTAAGGACATTGGGGAATTAAAAAAATATAAAAAACAAGCAAACAAACAAAATTCAACATACCACAATAGCATTGGAACTAGCCAGGTGCCAGAGACTCCCTTTATCGCCTTCGCTCCCCAGCCTCAGTGCGCCTGCTCAGCCTCAGGGCGCGCCCCGGGGCAGCCTGAGCCCCATTCCCTCCCCAGGGTGCCCTTCCCTCATGGGACACCGGCAGCCCGCCTCTCCTCCGGGGCCCGGCGGCCCCGCACGGCTCTTCCCGCCTCTGCCTGCTGCGCTGATGGTGACGGGGACGAGGCAGGGCCCGCAGCCGCTTCCCCGGGGGCCGGTCGGCCCTGGACGCGGGCGGGCGGGCGGACGGAGGACCCGCGTAAGCGGGAGCCCCGCCGGGCAGAACTAATGCCGGGCCCGCATTGTCCCCGCCAGCCGCCGGGTGGTTTCAATACGAGCCTGTTTAACAGGGGGCCGATGGCCGGCCGAGGCGCAGAGCCACCGCTGCTGCCGGCCCCCGCCTCCCCGCCCCCGCTGCTCCGCGCTCTTTGTAATAGTCTCATCTACAAGGACGATTGAAACTTTATAGTGCATGATTCATAGAGCCGCGCTGGCGCTCGGAGCCGCGGCGCATATTACATTAATCAGTGTCAGGCCACTAAAACAGAGATATGAATATGAATTCTCCATATTGCAAGGGAGATAAATGTGCTCGTGAATAATTGATCGGCGCCCATGGAAAAAAAAAGTTAAAAAAAAAAAAAGAAGGAAAAAAAAAAAAGGTTGGGAAAAGCATGGTCATACCATGAAAGTTAGCCGGAGATCGAATGAGCCCCGGGACCAGCCCGCACGGCGCCCCCGCCCCAGCTCCGCCGATCGCTGCTGTCGGCGGCGGCTTCGGGGCCGTTCCAGTTTCAGAGAGAGTGCATCAAAAACTCAACCAAAGCAGCAAGAAGGGATGACAGGAGCCGGGAACGATACTAATCATAGGAACGAGCCAGTTTGAGTACACATACCCAACTAATTTTCTTCTTCCCTTTCTCCGGGGCTTTTTTTTTTTTTTTTTTTACCTAGTTAAAAATAGACTTTTTTTTTTCAGAATGCAACAGAAAAGGAATAAAAAATGAGGCGTGCATACCAATCAGCGTGTTTCATAACTACGTCTCTGTGACAAAGCCAAATCCCCGTAAAGCTGCCGTTTGCTTTTAATCTGTTCTGGCAACTCTCAATTTCTGAGTTTGCTGAACTCGAGATTATATCAACTTTTCAGTGTTCTTTCTTCACACATTTCTGCCATTCTTCTGTTAATGCTAAGTAAATAATAACAAAAACAAGACATTCTTTACTGGGGGAGGATGGAGGATTATGCAGATGTATAAAAAAAGTGTTTTCTGGCAGCTTTTTAAGTAGCACGGAAATGTATGTTGGCATTCGGTTGTCGTGCTAAAAGAAGTATTACTCCTTCTAGTTCCCATTCGATTCAATGCAAATTTTCTTATTGACTTTATTTATCAAATGCAGGTACCGTCATCATTAAAAAAAATAAAATAAAAAAAAAAAGGTAGGAAGCTAGTACTTTCCAATTTACTCTTATCAGCTCGAAGCATTCCCAATTAAGGCAAATCGTTTAGCTTAAGCTTCTTTATTTTTCTCCCTGCACTCTGGTGTTTTCTGGTGTRCATCTGCTGGGGTGGATCTCAATGAAAACATGACAGAAAAACTACAAATTATTTTCYTGCCAGGGTGACGTAAACGATCATTCCTAGCACGGTTCACGTGACAAGCGAAACCTCGGGATTATGAAGATCCCGTTCCTTYCTAACAGCGGCGCGGGGGCTCCCGGCGGCGGGGGGCGGGTGGGGTGGTTTGGGGGCGTCCCGCYCGGCCCGGGCCCCGCACCGCACCCGGGCAGCCTCCGAGGGCTCCGTGCGGYAGCTCAATGACCACTCGTACACGTCCTCTCTCTCTGAAACTTCCTGCAGGAGAAATGGCCACCTCACTGCGGCTTGACGRGCAGGGAAGGGCGATAACCCTGCTCCCCCATGTGCCGAATGGGCTGAGGCAGCGGGCTTCGGAGAGTGCTGGGCACTGAGGCACGCAGCCACGCCAAAACTTTTCTGACTTGAACAACACGGCGGTCCTCAGCTGGCCTCAGGACTTTTCGGCTTTCTCTTTTTTAAGAGGAAGCCACTTGCACTCCTGTCCAAAAGCTTTGGGAGTGGCGCAAGCACGCTTCGTCCGAGCAGGCAGGCGCAGCCCTGGGCGCGCTCCTGCAAGCAGTCAGCATGCAGCTCCCAGGCCGCCCCGCCTTCGCCAGCCGCAGGGGAGACAGGAGCCCGTGCTTCATCCCATCCCCGGCAAACGTTCCGGGCGCGGTGGGGAAAGACGGTGCTGACCCCGCAGGGCGTCATTCATCGGCCCCGCTCCTGGTAACACCCTCAGCTGGTTGGGGAGGGAAGCGCCACAATTGTCAGCGTTACTGGGGGGGAAGAGATAGGAAATTCAAATAGGCAGATGAGAGAAAAAGAAAAAATCCAGTTCTGCAACAGAGTCAGCTGTAGAGATGCTGWGGCTTCCAAAGGAGGGAAAACTGCCAACCAGATAACTACTGGGAATTATCACTCTCCAGAGGATAATCAGAACTGTAAGCGCACTCCGGAGGATGCCGTTGGCTTTTTGGCCGAATTAAAGGCGGGCAGCCTGCGGCTCTCCGCCCCAGCCCAGCGGAGCAGCGGGCCGAGCGCGGGGACGGCGCCGCCCGCCGCCCACAGAGGGCGCTGCGAGCCTGCCCAAAGCACGGCCCGCGGCTCCCCTCGGAGCCGCTCGGAACCGCTCGGAGCCGCTCGGCCCGAGGGCGCTCGGGGCGCGGGGTGCCCGCTCGCAGGCGGACAGGCCAGGCGCGCACACGCTCGCTCCCTCCGCTCCCCGCAGCTCCAGTCCCCGCTGAGGTTGCTGTGCCACACGGGAGTCCCCGCTCCGCTCCCCCAGGACAGTTCGGCAGCGCCGCGCTCGCTCCGCCTCGCTCGGCCCCTTAGGTGCCGTCTGCACCTGAGAGGAGCGGAGCCGGTCCGTGACAGCCAAGCGGTCGGCCCCCGGCGGCAGCGGCAATGGCCGGGTTGCTCGAGGACGGCAGCGTCTCCCGAGAGGAAGTTGGGAACCGGGGCAGCCGGTGCTGGACTGAGGCGATTTYATCTGAACTGATATGAAAGAGACAGCGATTGCATCAGGTTTACACCAGCACTGACCTGACGCACCGTTAAGCTCTACAGGCTTGAAGACTTTTAAAATTCTTTTTGATTTTTAAATACGTCTTCCCTCTTCCAGAAGGCTAAATTACTCTAGTTTGGTAAAAAGTGAGATGATCTCTTTTGTCGGAACAGTTACCAACAATTATCAACGCGAGACTGCCTGTGATTTGAGAAAGGGRAAAAAAAATGCACCGAAACAACTAAAAGCCAAAATGTAAACTAAATGATGGTATGCTAGGAGCTGCATGATGTCGAAGTCTCTTTTCAGAGACTCTCCTTCAGATATTCCACACAAAATCTATTTTGCTTGACCTGTTTCTCTGCTCCATCAGAAAAAAACAAAATGTAGGAGCCCACCGCCTCCACCTCTTTGCCAAAAGATCTCTGAGCCATAGTTTACCGAGGCTCCTCTTTCAYTGAGATGATTTTGCAGCTAAATCAAGATCAATATTCTGATCTCTAACAAGAATTTTATTAATATTTTATTTGAAAATCTCATCTTGTTTCCGACAAGTCCTGGTTTGAGGTTGGTTTAGTTTGGATAGGGCGTCACCGCATTATTTCTTAATGACTTTCCCAGCTGCTTCTTTCCATTTTCCACCATCAACAACCATCTGGTATCTTATTAGCACCTYAATGCTCATTTAGTGTTCTCATTTAGGAGAAAAAAAAAATAAACACTGAAAATATTATACATTTTAACGGACCGTCTTTGGAAGATTAACACCTTTATAAAACGATATATCCTGTCTCTCAATCTATTTTCAACCAGCAGATCGGAATCAGAAAACTTTCTTCTAAGATTTCTAAGAYGTACAAGAGCTACCTCCTTTTTTCCTACTAAGATTGTTTTCACTCTCAAAGGAAAATATCTTTCACCATCATATTTCCTCTGTGTTTATTCAAAGTGCATATCGCTACAAATAATTATTTTTCCTAAACTATGTTATTTTTTTCATCTCGGGTGGGAATATTTACTAAAACTCTTTATCCAATTTAGCAACCAGTTTGGACAGCAAAGTTAYATACTAGGAAACTGTGAGAAAACTTGTCCCTTTCAGTTTTAAGAAACTATTTAGTAGCATAAGTGGAAGTCAGGTCCATTTATGTCTGGAAAATGGATACTACAGAACAYATCTGAATCACCACAATTGAAAAAATAACTTTAATATTACTAAGGCAAGAGCCAGCTTCACTCAACTTCATAAATTTGCATGTATGAAAAAGGAAGCTTGCAGCTTGTTTTCRGCAAAATACCTTGGATTTGCTACTTTAGGTTTCAGTTACCCAAGGGAGGAGACGACTTTTYAGAAAACAACTTATAAATGTTTGAATAAATTTGTAAAATATGTTTAAGACCTATAGCAACAGAATACATACCTGAAGAGAGCTCATAATTTCATTTAGTTTATTAGACAAAAATATATGATTTAGACAAGTTTTGCTGACGTGTTATTTACAATCTGAAATCACTCTATATACAGAAAAAAGAAAACCACAAACACATGGGAAACATTTACCAAACAAATAATCCAAGAATGGTTAGAATAACACGATCTGAAATGGTACAATGAGGAAGGGGATCCATCTACAGATTTGTGTAATGCTTTTATGGATTTGCACCACCTTATTGCAAAAAGAGATTGATGGGAGTCATTTATACCGTTTCCTTTTTTTTTTTTTTTTTTTCACTCTCTCTGTCCTTAATACCAGTCTCTGTAATATTTTTTCACCAAATCATTTAATCAAGCAGAAGGGAGAGCTGTTAAAATTCTCGGTGTTCCCTCTTGCTGAGCCAAAGAGCTGCAGGGGGGGAAGGGAAGAAGAAAGAAAGAAAAAAAAAAAGACATAACAATCTTTCAGAATAAAAGTATCCTTTTTTTTTAATTGCCTGTCTATTGCTGTAGCATCTTAGTAATAGATAATCGCACAAAAATAATTGTCTCTGGTGTAATGAACACAAAGTCTTTGGGATCTGTTAAGTTTTAGAAAAGTTACAGTCTGGCTATGTTCAATTGCAATTTAATCTAAGTTTGAAAAGATTAGAGCAACTCCTGTGCTGTTCTCATTGTCTGGATTATTATTATGGTGATGATTAGGTGCTATAATTAGTCTTTATTATTCAAACACTCTGCTTCACATAAGTAACATTCCTACAGTGAAAACAAACAAACAGACTCACTTGTCACGGACAGGCTGGAAGGGCGATTTTAGCGGCTGGGGTGGGGAGTCAGTTCTTGGTACATTTTCTCTTTCTAGGAAAAAAAAAAAAAAAAAAGGAAAATAAAAGGAAAAAAAAGCCAAACAAAAACAGGAGATCCATTTTAGAATAACAACAGTAAGAATCTGGACACTGCAGAGAACGCACTTCCCTCTCACCCTCCTGTCCAGATGTGTACAGATACATGTATATGTGTGTACAGAACTATACGCTACTTTAAATACTCTGCAAGCTTTTATTAACACATTTTTTTACTGTCATTGAAATTACTGGGAGATGAGGGTCATGCAAGAGGGAAGGAAAGCTCAAACCTATACGTTTCRCTGCTCTCTTCCTGAATTTTCATCTTACTTGATGGGTGTACAGGGTGAGAATGTGATAGGCCACATGAAATGTGCTTAATGTATGTGACCAACACGCTGGGTGGGGGGCCGGAAATCAACTCTAGAGTAAACTGTAGCTCCATTAAAAGCAATCAGTTACACCAGTGTGACACCATTCCTCAAGGAGAAGTTCACGTGCGTGTGTTGGGGGTGGAGGGAGAGGTGGAAGCCTGATGCATTAATTACCTATGTGCTTGGGACTGGTCCTCTCTGAAGGCTTTTCGCTGCTTAGAGCTCCCAGGGTTGCTGTTAAAACAGAAGATTGTTGCTGGCCCTGGAGGTGGTGATTGTGATGGGCAGCATGGTGGTGATTTACTCCCAAAAAGGACCTCACATTTAGAAGGGAACTCTGAGTGAGGAAAGCCCCATTTGTCCAGTTGTGAAATTTGCCAATCTGGCATGTGTAGAGTCCATGGCTAGGGAGAAAAGCAGGGTGCTGAATCTGAGGAGAAGTGTGGTTAACCTGGGGAGGAGGCGGAGGAGGAGGAGAAGATTTCAGGGCACCATCAGGACTGGTTGCCGTCTCTGCCAAAGACCAAATCTTGGGTTTGCTGTGAGATGGCATCTGTAAATTGTTCGGTCCCCCAGGACTGAGGATTCTCGTGCTATTGTCAGAGGCCTCCTTCACCATGGCCAGCGCATCTTTGGGTTTCAGCCCTTCAGACCCTGACAGTGCCAAATCCTTCTCCTTTTCTAAGTGCTCCTCTTCACTGCTTTGTCTCAGGAGCTCGGGTTTCTCCTCCTCTTCCTCGTTGCTCTGCTCCTCATCATTCTCATCAATTTTATCTATATCTATGCT
This sequence comes from Alauda arvensis, assembly GCA_902810485.1. Lineage (NCBI taxonomy): Eukaryota > Metazoa > Chordata > Aves > Passeriformes > Alaudidae > Alauda > Alauda arvensis. Next base: position 248,063 of record CADDXX010000326.1, read on the forward strand.
CTCCAGGTCAATTTCCTCATCATCTTCATTCTTCTCGGGGTCCCCCTCATTGTCGCTCCCGAAGAGGTTTGCATCTTCTTGGTCCTTACTCCTGGAGCCCCAGGTCACCTTGTTCTCCTTCTTGAGCCGCCGGCGGGCGTTGGCGAACCAGGTGGAGACCTGGGTGAGGGTCATTTTGGTGATGATTGCCAGCATGATCTTCTCGCCCTTGGTGGGGTAGGGGTTCTTGCGGTGCTCGTTGAGCCAGGCCTTGAGGGTGCTGGTGCTCTCCCGGGTGGCATTTTTGGGCCGCCCCGGGTCCCCGTATTGGAACTGTCCGTAGGGATAATAGCCGGGGGCAGTGTGGGCAGCAAAGGTAGCAGGGTGGACACCCGGATTATCTTTCAGCTCGTACTGGGAGCCCTGCAACACATTCAGACAAGCGGAGAGGAAAAAGCACATCAATTATCTCGTTAGCGTCTCTAACAGACCTGAATAGACTACTCCGGGAGCCGRAATACACCTTTCAGCTGTGCAAAGGGTCTTCACAGCCAAATTCGGCCCTGCCCGCTCCAGACTCTTCACATTTAGCTCATACAGAGAGGCGTTCCCAAATAATTCCCCCTTCTTGCAGGGAAAGGAAAGAGAGGTGCTAAGAGGGGCTTTGACAGACATTATGAGTATTTTCTCCGCAAACCAAACCAAACCAAATGACGTAAACGCAGCAGCTTCGCCTCGGCGAGACAATTCACTGTGCCCTTGAAATTATCGGGCACATAGAGCAGGTACTACACCGCAGCTACAAACTAATGCCCGCGCACAGCGCTGCATTTATCTGCTAAGTATCCAGGAGGATGTTAGAAATGCATGCAGAGCATTCTTTATTTTTGCTCCTACTGAAATGAGACTGGGGAGATGAATGCACAACTTCAGTACGAAGAGACTTACAATGTGATTTCCACACACGTGCCAACACCACTATGCCCGCTCCCCAAATCATACACCAAGATTCTGGAGTAAAACATTTACTTCTAACTGTTGAAAGAGCCTTTAAACTCTGGAATGAAAACTGATCCACGCATTGTARAATATGTGGACACTTTATCTCATAAGTTTTACTTTGATCTGGCCAGAGCAAACACAAGTTGTTTACAAGCGTTTAGAGACGGTGATTTATTTGCAATCAATATTCTTTTTATCATCAGTAGTAAAACACAGCAAGTCAAATTATCCCATCAGGTGTTTTGGTAAATAACATTTTATCTTTCTAGCAACCTCATTAGGCCTCATTATTACCGCAAATTGACCAGATATTAATCTAATATTTTAGTTCTTGATTTACAAATGTTCAGAAATTTAGAATTTATTTCAAAATATCACCGTCATGGTTAATTGCTGTCATAAAATGCCAGGATACTTTGTGAGTGGGAACGGGAACTGTTCCAAAATAGCTAACATTTCAAGCAGTTTTCTATCTTTATTTCTCCTATTATGATCTCGCCTTTTTTTTTCCCAGTCCAGAAATACATTCTTCATATTACTATGTCATAATTTATGTCAACTTTAGAAATGGACCTCTTCAATAATGTTTGCGAAGGAACTAATTTAACTTTGTCAAACAGTTAAGAAGGATCATGTATTTTAATTTTAGAGACACCGCTTATACACAAAGAGTAGCCCGATGTAATTTTTGTAATGTGTTACAGAGTAGGCTTTCTGCACTCCCTTTATTCTGCTGTCTGTTGTTATTGTTGCTGAAATGATATTTTTTGTGTAAACTCTGTTGGGAATTCTTTTGAGGAAGCCACTTGTAAATCACTCATTGCTTCTGTCTCAACTTTTACTGYATTTTCAAAATCAAGGTTAAAAAAAAATCTAGGAAATGCACGCTGTGAAAAGTGACTTTTTAGGAAATGTTTGCAGTACAAAAATTATCTGTTTTCAGATGCTGTCCCTTGTTCAACAGTGTGTTTTCCTACTTGCCTGCATATATGTATTAAAACCCCTAACAAGTTATGCATTGCATGCATTCCGTTATAAATATTCACACTTTAATGTGTCAGGGGGAGAGAAGAGAGGGACATTTAGAAAATGAAGTGGARCCTGTGCTCAGCGCGGCTGAGAATTTTGGTGATACCAGCAACGAAAATGTTTCTTTTTCGAAACTACACCRGATACAAAAACAAGCAGTTAAAAAAAAAAAAAAAAGTTTAACTTTCTAACTATTATATTCTTAAGAAAATATGAAATTAATCCCGAGGATAGTCTGGGTGGCGACAATTTCTCTTAGAATTAACGCCGATGTGCGTTTCTKCCTCGATGCCTATAATGGGATGTAGATGCCCTCTTTCGCTTCATGCAAATCCCATCTATGATACCCGCCATAACCAGAGTATGAAAAGTTCAAGGAACAGAACGGGACATTTTCAAGTCTTACGGAAAATGCCTTGAAATAAACGCGCGCCCCAGGTACCGRCACTTTGGCCTTTAGGACGGAACCTGTTTATTGCTCAGCGGCAAAGAAAAGTACCAAGCAGAAAGAGGAGAGCGGTGGAAAGCCCAGTGAAACAGCAGGACCGACAATATCACCCGTCAACAACACCAATAACAACAAAGAAGGAAAAGAAAACAAAAAATAGCCGAGTTGCTRGGGAAAGCCGGTAACACGGAGGCAGGAGCCCTGCTTAGCGGTTCYACTGCCAAGAAAAACTCGGAGGAGTTTTGCCCGGCTGGAACGACGAGGAGGATGGGGAGCTTCGCGTGCAGACGGAGCCCGCGACCCGCAGCCCCTCTCTCCCCCGCGGACCCGTCGACTGCCACGCTTCCCTCTCCACGGCGGACCCCGAGCCGGGCGTGAGCCGTCGCCGCGGCCGCCCCCGGCGCTGGGCTCCGCCGCCTCCTCCCACCCCCGGCTCCCCCGGCCTCCGCGGCCGCGCTCGACGGGCCCGGGCAAGCGCGGGGGGCATCGCGGTGCTCACTCACCATTTGGGAGAAGAGGCCGAGGTCGGCGGTGTAGGGCAGGAAGGCGCTGTAGTTGGGGGCGCTGTAGGGGCTGGCGTACATGCCCAGCACCGAAGTGACAGCGGCCGAGCCGCTGCCCAGCTCGGCGCCCGCGGGCCGGCCCGAGGCGGCAGC